>CM017439.1:47810851-48376895 GCA_007726485.1 Eragrostis curvula
GATTTGCATAGCTACTCGTATCTGAAGAAAGACTAGATGCGCATACCTAACAACCATTTTTTTGGTTAATTTATTCTCGAACTACCAGACACTATAAATTGTGTCAGTTTACCTTGTCATCACAAATTAAACGTCCATGGCAAGGGCATAGTCAATTGTCGTCGCGAATCTCTTATCTAGCTATTTCATGCAGCTTGGGTGCGTGGACCAACACCATCCTGTTGTTTTGCTTCATGACTTCGGGAGCTGGAGTAACAATCCGAGTGATCTTTTTCTTAGCCGTGTCTTCATCTTGGTTTGCCAAGGAATTTCCTTATATTATGATATATGATTCCAATAATAACATAACAAACCAGTCAATGCTTTTTACCTAGGAAACACTTCACGTCTAAACCATGTGCACAAGATACAACAATCAGGTGTTGGTCACTATGAGCTAACCACCATCCATCAAGCACTTTAAAGGGATTGTAAGAACGAAGGTGTACAGTTGGCCATTAGTGTAGCGACACTGTGAATAGTTAACTCTAAACCCTACGTTGGAGCAAGAGGTCGACACTTGACAAATAGGAAGCACGCACACATACATTTATCGAAGAGAAAAACGTTGATGCTTATTTTAAGTAGAGAATTTATGCATATTTCTCACCTGTTATTTTTTCGTAGAATTCAGCCGTAGCCTATAAACTGTAATGCAAAAAACAAAAATCCTTCTCAGGTTCTACTGGATCTTATGTTTTATGTTTTTATTACGTTTTGTTGCCTGGGAATATACATGATACATTGGCATACTAGAATTTGAAACCACATCCCATATTTCTCTTGAAGATAGCATTCTATAAGAACGAAGATGAAGCAGTTTTTTTCACATTTTATTTTGGTTGGAAAATGGAGGCGGTTTTCCTCATTAATCTTTGAGAACTTGGGTTCAAGAGTAAGTCCCTGGCCAGTCAATACTTCCCATGGAACTTGACCGGGTGCTACGAGGCTATGTCATCGCTCAATAAATTTTAAACTGAAATAAAAATAATAATAACTACATAGTTTCCATTAATATAACAGAACTTAGTTTGGAAACAATTATACGAACAAGTGGTGTAGCAAACATTTTGTGGTGGATGTTGGAGGTCATAGCTAGGTTGAAGTCGCTTCATTGCTTTCTTAAAATGTAACATAGACGGCCCATCATGGCCTTTAAACATATGAAAATAGTATGATACATATGCAGACCGTATAAATTTTTAGTCAATGGGATGAGGTAGTTTAAGACCTTGAATATACTACTTTTGTATTATTTTATTTTTGCAGAATAATCATGACCCCAGAAAAGTATTATTGAGAATAAACAAGAATGTTTTATATGATATTAATTTGAGAAGAAACGACCAATAATGATGTTTTTCTTGACTTCATAATCCACAGAAGATAATACAATTAAAACTACTACGATGCAGTGACACATGCATGCATGTTGATTAACATGTGATCTTAATTATTGTATCATGCAGTATCAATATTCTATAATTGAGGATAAGTATATTCAGTAAAACGTTTCATTAGCTATAAAATGTGTTCAGTTCAAATATAATGAATGAATGTGAATACCTTTCAGAATATATATATAGAGTTACATGTTCCTAATTTCTTCATACTTAGACTCATACTTTGACACCGTTAAATCATAAAATTCCTTAGGCATCAAAACTTTGACAGAACGAACCATCAACAAAATTCCTTTCGGTAAAATTCCTCAGTGATCATAAAAAAAGTTGTGCTTCCTTATTATCCATCCAAAAAAATTCATTTCCCTTGTTAGCTGTTGTGGTCAAATTCTTTGACTTAGTGGCCATTCCGTCCACTTCTGTTAACCGTTCTGGGTTCTGACCTGTTGGCTTTCTTTCTAAAATAAAAATGACAACAATTTCCCCTCTTTGTTATCATTTTGAGGTTATGTAGATGTTCACCTCCTAACGAGATCTACCGATTTTTTTTAAAAAAAGCAGTAGTAATCCTTAAAAATGTGGATATACCTCCTAACGAGATCTGTAATAATCATTAAAAATGTAGATGTTCAGCTCCTAACGAGATCAACTGGCTGTGTTGTGTTCAGTTATTTCAGTGACCTCTCACGAGACTGTTGTAAGCAAAAAAAATTCATGTGTTGCAATATTTTTTGGGAAAAAATGGAAATCAGTAAGTAGCTCTCCATTCAGCCATCTCTTCTAGCTTCCTCTTGTTTTCCCTTTACACATATCATGTAGCAAAACAAGAAAAATAGCTTGTTGGGGCTTACTGGCTGGTAATTGAAGTGTCAACTGATAAATTTACACCTCTTAATTACGATGTGCTTCATGGTGGATGGCCAATGCAGTGCTAAATAAAATTCTGACCTACAATAAAATGTTTCAAAGGTTTTGCACGCTCTAGTTTGCAGTATGAAACTGCTGAACAAACTTGCAAATTGCAATACAACTACTTGATCACACAAGCAAAATGTACCGGTACTTGCATTCTTAAATAATTGTCCCAATCAATAATTAGAGCTGAAAGAATCATGTTTTGCATAAAAGTGGATACTTGCAATCTTGGTTATAATCCTGCAAGGTGTTTTGAATTCAGTAACAGAAATGATCGTTTGCTTGCGGCTTACGCCGAGTTACTGGCTAAAGATTTGTCGTGCGCCCGCAAGTTGTTCGACGAATTGAACTGTCCACGAACTGGCTGTTAATTGAAGTGTCAACTGATACATTTATACCTCCTAATTACGATGTGATTCATGGAGGATGACCAATGCACTGCTAAATATTGACCAATAATAAAATGTTTCAAAGGTTTTGCACGCTCTAGTTTGCCAGTGTGAACCTGTCGAGCAAACTTGCAATACAACTAGTACACTTGATTACACAAGAAAAACGTACCGATACTTGCATTCTTAAATCTTTGTTCCAATCAATAATTAGAGCTGAAAAAAATCATGTTTAGCGTAAAGCGGATACTTGCAATCTTGGTTATAATCCTGTGTCTGCACCTTGCAACCAGTACTCTGAAACATTCCAGCGACAGGTTGAGAACCAAAAACCTCTTCTTTTTTATGACTGAATGCTTGTATTTCATCATAAGAAAATTACAGAAATGAGATTCATGGGCTCACATTGGCCTGACTGAACTGAGCAAGGCAAGATGCTGAATTACAGAAGTTCTTATTTTGAAACGCATATACTCTGTTTTGAACAGAGCATTGCTACTTGCAGCACCAACTTTTATAGCTAGGATCTTGTCCCCTTGGATGTTTATTCTTTCCATGCACGCGCAACCAAATGCTGTTTGTTCACAGTTATAATTGAGTGTTTCAAGGCAGAGGAACCTCTTTAAACCAGTGATGATCACAATTCAGTACAGCGTATGTATGGATGAGTTGAACTGCAGCGTGAAAAAACTGTATGCCACATATATAGAACCTGCAATGCAAGCAGGTCAGCAATCAGCATGTAAACCACCAACTGAAAAACTGTGTTCCCTGCTGCTGTGGCATCGGTGAAGTGAGGAGGCTGGGGTGGGTCGGTGACCATGATGCCACCACGGTACAATACGGAGCAGATGGAAAACGTGAATAAAAGGGAACAGAACAGGCAAAAAAAAATGTACTTGCATTGCAGTCTGAACGAAACCATCAACAATACAGGAAGCACCACTTCACACTGAAACATCAACAAATAGTTTCTGTGCACTTTACAGGTCCAACGGGAACTGACAGATTGAGCCTCGCAGCCGCCGCTCCCGGCAACTCAAACCCCTAACCCCGCCGGCGATAACCACCACTCGCGACTCGCCGCCGCGTCGCACCGTCCGCCCCCATCCCGCGCTCCGCCACCACCTCGCTCCCGAGCTCCACCGCCGGCGATAACCGTCACCCGCGAGGCAGCGGTGCCCTCGCCGCCGCGCCGCACCGCCTGCCCCCACCCCATGCTCCGCTGCCGCCTCACACCAAGCTCCACCGTAGGCGCTAATCCACCACCGGTGACGCGGTGGCGCCCTCACCGTTGCGTCGGGCTGCCCGCCCCACCCCGCGCTCCACCACCACTTCGCCCTCATGCTTCGCCGTCCGTGATAAACCACCGCCAGCAATGTGGCGGCACCCTTACCGCCCGCCCTACCACCACGCTTCGCCACCTTCGCGCAGGCCGGGCCGTGGCAGGACGCGAGCTCGCGCGTGTGCAGTCTCGCGATAGACATTCCGATTAAGAATGGCAAAAGTACAAGCATGGGACTGGGCAAGGCCAGTCTCTCAAGTTGGGGTCCTCCTATCTAAACCTCCCGCTACGGGAAGCTACGCTGTAGCACGGCCCAAAGGCCTGTTACGGCTGACCCGCCTGCCGCTCGCTCCATCTTCACGCATAGCTGGTCACTGATCATTTTTCTTTATTCCGTCAGCACATGCTACGGGGCGGGCTGTTTTTTTCAAAAGCAGGTTAGGAAGATTTGTTTTTAGCAAGAGCGAAGGACGTCTTTCAATTTTATTTTGGGATCATAAAGACGTCTTGATATTTTACGGGACATTTTCCTTACTTTTGTTTCATGGGCGTGAATACATTTCCTTGTGTACCAGGAACACCTTTTGTAATCTGTCAAAATTAGCCGGAATAATTCATCATATTAGCTAGAACAATAGGTTACATTAATTGGAACAATCCATGACATTAGTTGGAACAAATCATCACATCAATTGGAACGATCGATCACATCAGCCGGAACAATCGACTACATCAGTTCAGAACAATGAAAATACTGCTGGAACAATGAAAATGTACGATTGGAACAATAAGATTGTAATGCTAAAACAATTAGTTCTTAGGTGAAACATTTATGTTTTCATAGAAAAATGTAAAAAGTTGAATTTTAAAAAATTCAAAAATATATATAAAAAATATATACATGTGTGATCTCATTTTGTTGCATCTAATGTAAACTAATAAAGCATGAGTTACCTGTGTTTTGTTGGCTCACCAAAATCTTGTGTACACAACATATAATCCACCCTTAATTGCTATCTTGATCACTACCTCCATCGTCGGATTTAAGGAAATGTGGGGCCATTACAGGGAATGCGACACCTTGCGACACGATTACAATAGAGAAAGTTTAATATTTGAGAGTCAGAAAAATGTTTTTTTCACCGATGCAACACTCTACCCTCCCGCAACACCCACCGCAACCGAATCATGCG
This sequence comes from Eragrostis curvula, assembly GCA_007726485.1. Classification (NCBI taxonomy): domain Eukaryota; kingdom Viridiplantae; phylum Streptophyta; class Magnoliopsida; order Poales; family Poaceae; genus Eragrostis; species Eragrostis curvula. The sequence continues at coordinate 47,816,076 of CM017439.1, forward strand.
TTTCCTATTCAGCATCCTTACCGTCTCATACGTGAGAGGTCTCTTTCCTGGAAAATCTCCCTTTCCTTTTCTCACGATTTGTAGACTAGAGTTTCCTACTCAACGAAATTTCAAACACACACAACGCGGTCTCTCTTCTGGGAGAGCGGCCCTTTCCTTTTCTCTACACCTCCATTCCTCAGCGAGAGGGGCGGCCGAAATTGCAGCTTCGGACTCCCATGGCGACGACGGCGAGGTGCGCGGCGACCCGGCGAGCCCAGAGCCGTGCGCCTGCGCAGCTGTGCCCATGCCGGCTTGGCGGCCTGGCTCGCCCTCGGCCATGACCAGCCACACGACGAGCAGGGCTGCAAGAGAAAGGTTTTGCTTGCACCCGTGCCCGTGCTGCCTCCAGCTTGCGTGACGCCTTCCTCCAAGCTCCGTTGTCAGGGTCTTTGTCGGAGGAGCCTCGCCACGACCACGACCCCACACGCGCGCATATGTTTTGTTTTTGCTATTTGGATCAGATCTTGCAGTTGGGTCTTTTTTTTTGCTAGCATTTGATCTCAATAATCCCAATTCAGTCTCCTCTGATTTGATCAAGGATTCCCGATGACCATTGCGGCGCCGACGTGGTGAGCCCCTTGGTGAATCTGCCGAGACGAGGTGAGTTCCTTGGGTGGATCCGCCGCCCTACTGTCGGCCGACCTGGACGATCTCGCCGGCGACACCGTCACCTGCTGTCGCGGCTCGCCGAGCAGCCCGTGCGCGCGCTGGCCGTGCGGGCGCGTCCGGGCCTCGTCGCCCGAGTCAGCGAGGCGCTCGCGGCGTCGGCGTCGGGGAAGGACCACTGCGTGTCCACACGGCGGGGACAAGGGGGTGGCCCTGCTTGGGCTGATGCCGGGGCTGATGGCGTCGCTGTACTTGCTCGCTGCCGACGGCAAACCGCGAAAATGCAAGAGGGCGAGGGCCCTGCTGAACCTGATTACCTGACCCACCGGCACTACGAGATGAGCCATCCGTCAGTGCCGGCCTCGGAGGCCGGCGAGCCTGTCGTCCGCGTCCAATATCCGTAAGTACAGGATGCTAATTACAGCGTCGATCATACACAACCAGTTTTGTTTCCGTCTCACCTTCTCAACCTTTGAATTCATAGATGCTACCGTTATCTGCACCCATCTTTGTGTGATTTTATTGTTTCAAACAACGGTGCACTTTCTCTGTTGCTTGTTACAGTGCTAGCCGATTATTACTGATGATCCAGTCCACACAATGGTCGTGCTTCCCTGAGAATGTCATCATTGCCACCAACAACTTCCTGATGCCTTTTTTCCATCTCTCTTTTGAGTCAGCTTTCTAGGTTGCTGCTAATGTCTTGATTCTATAAAGAAAAGTCTCTATTCCTGCTTCGAAGCTAGCTGATTGCTCTATCACTGGTCTTTGTTGTTCATGGTCAACGAAAATGCAGGTTGCTGCTCAACTTACGGCTAATGGACACCGACCAACGACGGGTTTTCAGTGATGGAATGAAGACAATGGAAGGTATGTTCTCGTCTTTGTTTACATGACTAATTTGTTCTGCTGTCCCTTGAATAATTCATGCATGCATGTATTCATATAGGGTTGTCCAATAATGCTATAAGTTCTATAAGGTGACCTCTCTCTGGACATTCTTTTGCTTGTTTTTTTTTTTAATTCCAGTGTTTTAATTTCAAATGAAAACATTGAGATCAACTTAGCCACTCCATTGGCTAGCGGGGAATAATTTTTTGGGGCATTTCTGTTTTTACCCTCATTTTGAACTCTAATTCTGATTTTACCCTCACTTTTTTGACTTTGTGATTTTACCCCTAGTTTTTCAACATGAAGTCAGATTTTACTCTCGGTAGGGGTAAAATCAGAATAATTCTATTTCGATTTTACCCCTAGTAGGGGTTAACTCTGGCTTCAGATTAAAAAAACAGGGGTAAAATCATAAAGTCAAAAAAGTGAGGGTAAAATCACAATTAGAGTTCAGAGTGAGGGTAAAAACATAATTGTCCCTAATTTTTTGAACCAGTTGCGCAACTTGCTTTGTCCCATTTTTATTAAGAAACATATGACTTTCCCATTTACAGTCATATCGCTGAAACGGCGAAACCACATGTACTGTGGCAAATCTGAGCTTCTTTTAGCCCCTAGCAAGAATTTGTTGTTCTGTCAACCTTGGAAGCAGTGTATAGTATAGTTCTATTTAAAGAAAATTCATTACAATGGTTTCGCCTTTGGAGCTCTTTGGCATTAAAAGGAGGCTTAGGTATCATTAGTCATAACTTCAATTTGCAAGAGCAGAACAATGTCGTATTTGTTTTTGGTATACTATAAAATGCTATTTTCTTCCAGGCACGGTATGGCTTTCAAATTTTAGTGGTCACAAACTGCTGTGTCTTGGCCATGATATTTCGTCACCAGAGATTGATAGGATAGTTCTTTCTTGGATTCGAGTGTTTAATGTTTCTGAATTCCCAGTAGCTGTAGGCCGGAGATCATAATGCCATTCTCTACTAATAACACATAAATATTATATTTGTATAGAGCCTCAACCTAAGGAACGATATGCATTCTTAATTTATCCTCTTAGTGCAGATAACTTAGATTGAATGGACAATTTCGTTGATGGGGTTCCAAAATTTCAGTTCCACTTGTTATTTGTTTTACTTATCATGGCAGATCATCCTTGAAGAGGCTAGAAGAGATGATCGTTGAATCATCTCTTCTGATACGGGACTGTTAAACTTTTACATTGATGCGCTTCTCTTTTATCCACATGATCCTATTCAATTATTGTTTTCAAATTTGATGCTGACTATATTGTGAGATACCTGATTACTTTTACCATTCTGTATCTTGAGTCAGAGTCACCTTATTTTGTAGATTATACAAACTTGTCAGCACTCGTGACTTTTGCTGGATTTCAGGATTTGGCATTGATGCGCAACCCCCCCCCCCCCACATTTCCTATTTGTTGTATCTGGCTTGTGCTACAAGAGACATGGTGAAGTAAACATCAATGTAACCTTACCTACTAGAACCTTGCTACCAAATTTGCAAGTGAAGCTTCTGTTGGTGAGGTTTTGAGTAGTTGTCTGTAGATTGAGATTATTATTGCTTTTGCGAAGAAAATTCTCTGATTCACAGCTTGCAAAGGTGAACTGGTGACATTCATTACACAGTAGTGGCCTCCCTGTTTGCTGTATTTTCGTTAAAAAAATGGTGATATTACCAATTCAGTGAGATGTGATGTGATTCTTTCTGGAGGTTCTGATCCTTATGTGACATACTGTGCCATTCTTCTTTCTACCCATCTGTTTTGCTTAATTTTAGCAGTTTCACTTCATCTGACCTCAACTTTGTGCATGAAATCCTGTAGTAATTGGATGAAGGGAAAGTCATGTTATGCTTGTATTCCAAGAGCAGAACTCTTTGAAAATTGCAATGCTTTTGTATTCTTGGAGAACATCAATCCAGAGTGTTTCGTACTGATAACCGTGCTCTCATCTTTGGCCCCTCTTACTAGATGTCCAACTAATTCCCTATTGTTCCTTTCTGTGTTAACACCATTTCTTTTGGGGCTGGTTTCCTTCTCGTATAATTGAATTAAGAGTATCTTTGTGTTTTTAGAGGAAATATATGATACAAGGAGATAACATAGCGAGAGGCTAGAAGAGATTATCGTTGAATCATCTCTTCTGATACAACAGGGACTGTTAAACTTTTACATTGATGCGCTTCTCTTTTATCCACATGATCCTATTCAATTATTATTTTACAAATTTGATGCATGCACTCATCAAGATAAATATTGTAAGAAAAGAAGGACATATGTATGATCGGGTAAGGATGGCTGGAGAATTTCATTCAATCTGGTAATCCGTATTTAAATTTTGTCATGAGCTGCTATCCGTAGTGTGGGAAAGAGCATTAGTTGATCTATGCTTTAATCTCATATGAAAGTGACAGTTATTTCTGAGATATTAACAGTCACCACTTCTGAATTACAGCTTCTCACCTTTTGTTAACAGTTCTTTATTTGGATTTTGGCATATGCTATTTTTCGTATTTAGATGATTAGAAAAAAATATTTTGACTTAAAAAGTGAGAGTTCAGGTAATTGATACTTTATTGTTTCCACACAAATTGATGTTTGCACTTGCACAGATTTTCTTTTCTGTAAGCCAATCTTTCATATTTTAGGGCTTCTCTCACTGCCATGTTGGGTCTTTATATGCATGTTCCCAGAGTCTGCTGATCCATTTAGGCCTTTGTAGATTCCAGTCGAGAAGATTAAGGAATTGTGACGCGTTTATGTTTATCACTTTGGTTTACAATAACAGCTAAATGCTAAATCATTCTGCTCATTTCAGTTTCCATAACAAGTATTGTTTTTATTTGCTTCCGCAACCTATATAGTTCATGCTGATAACCGTGCTCTCAGTTTTTGTAACCCACAGTACCTCCAGTTCCTTAGTGATTTGCTTCTAAATAAGTTACTTACTCTTTTTGATACTGACTGTTGAGTGCCAAATAACACCGCGCTAAGCTTCTAAATAAGTCATTTTTTTCAGAGTAACCTCTCTATAGATAAAGCGTTTCAGTTCCAGAATGATTTCAAGTTCTGTATTCATGTACCACTAACTTATATGCAATTGGGTCACTCTTTACAGATGCTGGTTACTCTGATCTAGAGGTTGCTGAAACTAAATCATAACAAAAGGTTTTGCATTTTGGGATTTTATGCCAGTTTCATGTTTGCTGATGCCTGTGCAATAGAGATGGATTTGGATATATTTTATGTATCAACTGATCCTTTCTTACCTTCTATAGTAAGTTTTTGTATTTTTGGGCTTGGCAGAATTCTTTGGCTGACTTGTAAATAATATAAATGTGGCATGCGTGAAATAGTGCGCTGTTTTGAAATAACAAACTTTTAGATAACCATGCGCTCTTTTAGATAACCGTGCTCTCATTGTGCAAAGAAGTGGAACAGCCCACAAAAAAGATATCTTCTTCTACATTGCACTGATGCCACATCACCAATGATACTTAGTTTGTACCTAAGTGTTTGAACACAAACTTTATATGCTTCCTGGTGGTCGGTTTCCTTCCCGGTAGTGAAGGAACTGGCAAGACAAGAAATCGTGAAAAGGAGTCCAAGCCCAAATGTACATTCCAAAGAGTCACTACAACACAGTCAAATCGTAGAAAACTATAGCTGTTTGTGCGTAAGATTGTGAATGGTTGTTTTTTTTAGTGCAGGAAGGGAAAAGAAGATGGGGTGACGGTGGAAGCAGGGAAGCAAAGGTCACCCTCGGTGCTCAAGGAGGTGAAGGCAACACCACTGGTTTCCTTCAACATCGGCAAACCACATCAAGAAAGTTAAAGCAGGAGTGTTGGCAGCTATCGAATGCTGCTTCCAACTGACTGAAATGGTATCCTCTTATATTAATCTGATTTTGATTATTGTGGTTTCGAAAAACTACATTTAATCATGTGTACTTGTTACTTGTTCGTTCATAGCTTATGCTAAGGACATTGCTAATCTCCATGAACGCAGCCATGCTGATGTCTGGTAAGATTCTTCGAGCCAATCCAAATTTGTATATGCATTGCAATTCTGGTAAAAATCTAGACCTTTCATCCATCCATCGTATTAAATCTCAGCAGCATTCACTGCTGAATTTGTTTATCCATGGCCAATAGTGAGCCTGTTGATTAATAGAATGATAATTGGAAAGGTTTATGGAATTATTCACATGAAAAGTTTTACAGTTACGGATTTATCTACCTGTTAGCCAAAGTGACTGGAGTGGCAAATAGGGGAAGTGAATTTTGATCCGATGGCAAATAAGAGAAGTGCACAATTTTGATGGCAAATAAGCGAAGAGTTAAAGTTTTGATGGCAAATAGGTTGGCTTGCTTTTATTACTATGCTTTAGTTTACTTCTTACCAGATTGTGGTGGTCTCCAGTGTCCTGTATTTGCCACCTGTGTTCAGCCTATTTGTGAGCTTTTCATGCATCCTGGTTTTATACGATGCATATGTACTACGCCCATTCATTCTCTCCAATGGTGTAAATATGTCTTGTCACTGTAGGAGCTAGGAGCATACCAGGGCCTGCAAGGAAATTATTCAGAGAATGATCGCAAGTTCCAAACAATACAATCGTGAGTGCAACCTTCTAGAGTACATTCTAACATTGTGTGTAGCTAATCTAATTTCTATACATTGACTTCTAGAAGATATTCCAGTTTATATATGAATGATGAATTGCAAACACAATTGCTTTCTTTATAGGCAACGTATCCTATGAGAACCAGGTTCATGTGAGAACTATAAGAACTCCAATCTAGGCCACATGATTTAGATCCAAAGGGGCGCATGAATTCAGGTGGGAGGGGGGATTTGCTAAATCACCGCCTACTTAATCATACTTTTGCAAATTCCCCCTCCCACCTCTCCCTATGCGCCCCCCTTAGATCTAGATCATGTGGTCTAGATTGGAGTTCTCATAGTTCTCACATGAACCTGGTTCTCATAGGATACGCTGCCTTCTTTATAATAGTGTTCCATCATAAAACTATTGACCTCTTTGGAATTGATCTGGAGATAAACTCAAACAAACTGAGCACATGAAAATGCCATATATAGATTGCCTTGTAAGATTCAGGCTATTTTTTGTTTTGTATACAAGCTGAAGCTATGTTCATTTGTGTCGGCCGAGAATCTGTTTTCGGTTATAGATTTTTCTCTACATGGTTGTTGCTTTATGACCATGCTTCTTTGTAAATTGCATGCCAACTGAATGTTCTCTGAACTTTCTGCACCAACCTGCAGAACACTGACTCAGGTAATTATTTTTGTGAGTCTGAACATTTAAAATTCCCGTGGGGGACCAAAATGTTTTTTTGACTATTTCTTGGAGAAATACTTGACACTACAACATGTTGTATTAGCATTTTATATTAGGTGACTTGTGTTACTTGATCTCGACAAGAGTGCATCACGGACAACGGCCTCGACTCGTGCCGCCGCCGGCGCCCAGCGCGAGCACCTCTGATTGCGAAGCTCAGGGCCGGGACAACCGCCTGATAGAAACAAGTGAACGAGGCACGCATGCTATCTGTGGTATGTGATCTATTTGTCTTTTTAAAATCTGTTTGCATGCGTGTAAATTTGATCTTTGGCCCCTCTTACCCCAAACCACGCCACTCCATCATTTTTTTTTTTGCCGTGATTGCACTGAATCTTTTTTTTTTCACTCGTAATAACTTCTGATTTTGTTTGTCTAAAATCATGGGGGACAGTATTGTGCTGCCTGAGAAGGGGAAGAAGGCATTCTCGGTTAGCAATACGAGACATGACATTGGCACGACAACTCCAGATAAACATGCCCATGGTAAATGGAAATGACATTGATTTTGTTTTTTTATGAATGCAAGATAGTTACAAATACATTAATTTTGTATTTTTTCTCCAAAGAACTCCACAGCAATTGAAGTCATGAGCAAAGGTTCGTCTGTGCTGCGTAGCAAAGGAATCAGAGGTGCTGAAAAGGAAAATCTGCCACCAACGACTATCCCATGGTCGTGGACGCCTGAGTATCGAAGGCGCACCACGCTCAGGAATATGGGGCTAGGAAAAAGGCTGAGAAATCAGGCTTAACACTTCAGTTACAAACTTCTAGCAGTTCAGGAGCGGACTTAACCATTGTCTATCGGTCTGCAGAATGATGTTTGTGTTTAAACTGATTTGTTTGATATCCACTGATGTAGAAATCCTTGATTTGACTGTTGAGTCTTCTCCAATGTCAGGTAGTTTTTATCACTTTCTATAGTATGCAACCTCGAGCATGTTAACCTTATTAACTATAACGATTTTTATGCAGTATCGAGGGTACCCCCGTTATAAGGAACCGTAAGCCGATGCTGATCTCAAAAGGTGATCAAATTGGTACGTAATTTGCAATTGTGTCAGTGATATACTCAATTTTGAAAGGGTACTTGTTTTATTTCAGGTGTCAAGAAAAGTCACAGCGTTGATGGGCTTTTTTTACGCGGGTCTATTTTAGATGGTTCTGTGGAAAATAATACCGCCACAAGGAAACGCGATACTACTTATAAACTCATTTGATGGTTATGTAAATTAGTGACTCGGTATATATATATTGAGCTGACGAAAAACTTTGTGATTACTCAGTACTTTGTTGTGAACTCGGTATATAAATTGAGCTAAAAAATTAGTGAATCAATACTGCTTATTAGTTAAGATTTGGCAACCATTTAGTTATGGACATTGAATTCTTGGGTGTGACCTAACAATTTTCTTATCGAGCTCATGGAATGTACAACATTTTTGTTTTAGGAGCTGTCCAACATTGTTTAGTTATTTACAACCATAAATTCTGGATTTGATACAATAAAATTTTACCTTTTAGGAGCTGTCGAAGATACGTAGTTGTCCGCTGTAATCTCCGATTCACAAGTTGTGGGATTACGGCAGCAGCGTGCTGTCCACGATGCAAATCTTTCTCTTAACAATGGTGAGGTTTTGTGATTTTAGAGTAATTATATGTTTATTTTATGAGACAACCTTTGATGCATGTTTTGATGACTCGTACCAATTTGCAGCTGGTGCCACCTTACAAGAACCGGTACTCTCTCTCATTGATGATGATGATGATGACGATGAAAGTTGGCTCCATAGAAATTATGATTGGCAGCCAGAATCATAAAGCTGACCGAGGACAAACCTGAAATGATCGCACACTCATGATATGAGAGGATGTCCGCGCTCATCATCGAATTCAGGTAGCTTTGGGTTGTCGTGTACGTGAACTCATAAAGCTGACCGAGGACAAACCTGAAATGCTGAGATGTGGTCGAAGCTCCTTAGAAGGAACTCAACGTGTCTTTGGAAAACTTTGGATGGTGTTTGCGTAATTCGTGAGAGATGATTTGAGGTTTTACTGTGTGAGAATAATTTAGCGCTAAATTTTGTCATATGTGAACAAGTTATGTAATTGTTTCGTTCGGAAGAAACTGTTTCATCATAATTGATTCAAATTACTGGAGTGTTTCGTTTGCAGGAAATCATCTTGTCATAATATGTATTAACCTCAAAAAGTCGAGAAAATATGCGAATCTTAACAATTATTGTTCTTGAAATATTAACCAATTGAAGGACATGAATATTGGCGTAAGAAATTGAACAAAAATGACACCTGGAACGCGCATCTACTCCTCCAATTAAAAGTTCCTAATTAAGGTAATTAAGTTTCTATATGAACACGTATTTATTTACTTTTGCTAAAAGGGACCCTTTTTTAGAATGCTAAAAGGGACCTTTAAGTGCGATCTAAATGAATAAAACAATCTTTACTTCTGCTAAAAGGGACCTTATTGTGTTTTGCCAGGTTTGATAGAGTCATCCAAACTGTTTTACCCAGTGTCGAGCATATGAAATAAAATTTTGAGGGCTCTTAGCTAGAATTACAGCTGAAGTTGTCAGGCTGGCCGCTCTTGAATAAGTTTGTCATTTGGGAAATTATAATTGTTATAACGATATAATTTTAGTGAAATGTCTGTTGCATGATGGAATTCTAAAATTCTTATATTGTACAACAAAATATTTTCTTGTATTGTACAACTAAATACTTTCATGACCGTAATGTCGTGTTGAACAATATTCGCGCGTGCGTGTCGCACGTGCATTTTTACTGGTTAATTCTAAGGAACATCATGGTTAAAACGGTTTTGAAAAATAAGTTACGGATTGAGAGAAAAATTGATTTCAAGTTTGCAAACTTACAAAAGTTCGCTATATCCATTAATATGTTGACACGTGTCAAGGTAAGATGCTTTCTCACCCGCGCGCATGCACCTGACCCACGTCCCGCCCCGCGCATGCACCGAGCCGTCTGACCCACATCCCGCCTGCGCGCATGCATTGTCTGACCATAGGTTACTAGGTTGCACAAATCTTAAAGCACGCTACTCCAAAGTTCGGATAGTGCGTGCTACTTATAGAATTTCCACTCAAGTTGCAGGTTATCCGGCTACATCAAAAGGCATGACATTCGGATGCCGACTGGGCTAAAAACGACCGAGTGTCTGGCCCATATTTACATACATATATAATGTGGGGGGCACAATTGTGCGGTCACCGACTTGAAGGAAATCTCCACACTTTCTGCCATCGCCGCTGCAGACACCGCAAATCTCTCTTCTCTGTCAAAACAAACGATGGAACCCTCGATCGGCCGGCAATAGATTTTGGCAGCCGAAGGCACACGCTCGGGCGTGGTTTCCGGAGCCATGGCGAAAACCGCGAAAACAAGACGGTCGTCCCAGTGGAGCTCATCCTGTTGGAGATCCTGATCCGTTTGCCGGCCAAGGCGCTCCTCCGCTGCCCCGACGTCTGCAGCGACTGGCGTCGCCTCACCTCCGCCCCCCCCCCCCCCCCCCCCCCCCCCGACTTCCTTCCTCCTCGCCCACCACCGGCACCAACTGTCGCTCCCTCTTGTCTCCTTCCGCGGCCAGACCAACTTTGACAACAGCGTCGCCGTCGATGACGATGCTGTCTACCACATTCTCAGTGTGGGATCCCCTTTGGAGCCAAGGTCCACAGGGCAGCCGGTAGCCTCGCCATCCGTCAAGGAGTTCATCGGAGGCGGGCTACGCAGCCAATGCCCACCTGTCTTGCTACGCAACAGCCTGCATTGGGTCTGCTGCGGCCAGCAGGGAAACGTGATAGTTGCTTTCGATACTGTCCGTGAATTATTTAGGTTAATGCATTGTCCTACTACTGTTGCCAGTCCATATTTGCTTGAGATGGATGGTACTATGGGCATTAGCTGGCTGAATGGCAGGCAAATGGTGAATTTATGCGTGCTACAGAACTATGAGGCAGAGACCTGGTCACTGAAGTACCGAATTAAATGTCCAGTGGCAGAGATGAGTAGTATTGTGGAGAATCCCTGGTTTCATGGGATGATTATTGTTTCTGAGAATGGAGATGCGCTGTTAGCTTGTTTCAGGTCATTTCATATGTTTCACTGTGACAGTCAGTGACAGCAAGGGCAAAGTACGTGCTGCAGAAGTTCCACTGGGATCAAGTGACATCAGTGGAGACTGGATTTCGGTTCAAAGAAAACCTTTTCAAGCATGCCTTCTTGGAGAGGGAGACAAGTCGTCGCCGTGCGAGACAGCCACCACGTTTCTTTCGTGGGCTCTAGTGTGGGTTTGTGCTTCTAGTGGAAGTGGTACTCTGGAGACTCCGGAGCTGGACTATCTGGAGCTGCCGCTGGTGCTGGACATGGTTGAGATCACTAAAAGAGCTAGGTTGTACTCTTTTTCCCTTTAGAGTTTTATCCTCATGTAGTTAGAGGTTTACCTAAAGGTTTTTAATGAGGCGGCTATGCATGTAATCGAACCTTAATAGCTCTTTTTAAAGACTTGTGATCTATGAACTCATATGAACAATGTCTGTGAGATTTGTGATGTTTGTGTCATCTGTGATATGAAGTTCAAGTGTTGGTGGTGAACTTATGTTAATTGTGTGATGTGCACTTTATGTGATCTGTGAACTGTGAAGTGTGAACTTTGATGTTCGTCTCTGATATTTTGAAGATAAGTTGTGATGGCATTTGATCTATTCAATTTTGAAGTGTTCATGGCACAATTTGCATTTTTCTGGGCGAAATGAGTACAAATGAATAACTCGCTTTTGTGCCAGCACATCCCATCATGGGGCACAACACGACCCGCGTAAGCCCGGTGATGAATTCTTGTCGTGCCTAGGAGGCCGGGACCGTGGAGAGGATCTCGAAGGCGACCATGGTGGCGAGGTTTTGCGCCTCTCTAGCTGTCTGTGTGCCTTCCTTCGTGGAGCTGAACCCGGCGCCGTTGATGGCGACGGTGGAGCGGAAGAGCGACATGTGATTGGGGCCCTCACGAGTGTGCTCATACACAGGCGGCGCCCACTGACGCTAGTGGCATAGCTCCTGGAGACGTGACTTGAACATCTTCTTCGCTGGCGATGGTCTGGATCGAGTTGGAGCAACAGAGAATTATCTGTGACTTTAACATCTTCTTCTCCGCGTGCTGTTTGTGCGCCTCGCCAGACTGGCGAGGTAACTGCCTCCCCCCCCCCCCCCCCCCCCCCCCACATGTGTGTCCTGAGCACTAGAGGAATGAAGGAAATGATTATTGAGTATGGGTGATCCATTACAATGGTTGCTTCAGCCGCCTACCTATGATTCGCTGGTCCCCCGTTGACGGCTACGTCTCTTGGGAACCCAATGGGAGGCGTCACATAACGCACCACAGGCTCGGGCTCGGGCTCACGATAGGGTGAAACCATAGCCCATTTGCCCTCTCGATTTAGATTTTCTAGGACAAAATAGCACACAGTTTACACATCGGGGACAAGACAAATTTATTCATGCAAAGCTACCCATAGCAATTGCTCTGTAGCAAACAAGCTTATAACAGATGCTTATCACGTGATACATGGTACCAAGTACCACCAGACAAGCGGACTACAACACGAAACCATTCACCCGTCGGCCGCCATATATAAGCCCACCTTGGAGACGAGCGTGGTGTTCCGTCAGTTGTTGTCGACATTCAGAAACAGCATGGAGAGTCAAATGTGAAGCCAGTGGCAGGACAGGACAGAAATCGTCGGTATGGAGGCAAAGGAGGATGCCCCGCAGGATGTCGTCGGTAGGGAGGCAAAGGAGGATGCTCTGCAGGATGTTGTCAGGAAGCATGGAGATGAGGTCGTTGGGGCCGAGGACATAGATGGTGACTGCAGGGTCCAACTGTAGCGCAGGAATGCCGACAATGTTGTTTGCCATGTCGATCTATCCAAAGGGACTCTCTCTATGAGGATTACTGGTTTACTGGGAGGAGACAGAAATGGCTGCTGGCCCTAGGACGGGGACAGAGGTGCCTCTCACGGCTGGGTTTGTGTTGTCATTCGGTTCTAGTTTCCCCTTTATATAGGGTGTTTAGGACATGGGATTAGGGTTTCCGCAGATTATGGGCCATGTGTACGAAACTGGATGATTTAATTTGGCCCATTAGAAAAGTGGTTTCGGGTCATCCAGATTCACTAACTGCACACATATATAGCTATAGTCGATGAAATCATATGTGTACGACACACACACCTAAATGCATAACCATTAATTTGCCTAGGCTTGTGAATATTCCAACGCAAGGCTGGGTACCATTTGTCACACTGAGTCTCTGATGACGGAATCCTCGCTTCAGTCAATCTGCATCAAAAGTAGGAGTAGTAACTGTCGAGCCATGGACCACGTCTGAGCACGGAGAGCCGGTGTATCAAGATCGCGTCCAGCCGTCCACTCTGCAGCTGGACTAGTCCTCATCTTCCTCACATAGCAGCGGTGGCGGTGGCACACTGTCACACTGTGTGACTCACACACACGCTCCTCGCGCATTAATTGTGATGGCATTTGATCTGTTCAATTTTGAAGTGTTCATGGCACAATTTGCATTTTTTTTGGGCGAAATGAGTACAAATGAATAAGTCGCTTTTGTGCCAGCACATCCCATCATGGGGCACAACACGACCCGCGTAAGCCCGGTGATGAATTCTTGCCGTCCCTAGGATGCCGAGACTGTGGAGAGGATCTTGAAGGCGACCATGGTGGCGAGGTTTTGCGCCTCTCTAGCTGTCTGTGTGCCTTCCTTCGTGGAGCTGAACCCGACGCCGTTGATGGCGACGGTGGAGCGGAAGAGCGACATGTGATTGGGGCCCTCATGAGTGTGCTCATACACAGGCGGCGCCCACTGACGCTAGTGGCATAGCTCCTGGAGACGTGACTTGAACATCTTCTTCGCCGGCGATGGTCTGGATCGAGTTGGATCAACAGAGAATTATCTGTGACTTTAACATCTTCTTCTCCGTGTGCTGTTTGTGTGCCTCGCCAGACTGGCGAGGTAACTGCCGCCCCCCCCCCCCCCCCCCCCCCCCCCAAATGTGTGTCCTGAGCGCTAGAGGAATGAAGGAAATGATCATTGAGTATGGGTGATCCATTACAATGGTTGCTTCAGGCGCCTACCTATGATTCGCTGGCCCCCTGTTGATGGCTACGTCTCTTGGGAACCCAATGGGAGGCGTCACATAACGCACCACGGGCTCGGGCTCGGGCTCACGATAGGGTGAAACGATAGCCCATTTGCCCTCTCGATTTAGATTTTCTGTGACAAAATTAAAGGATAAAATAGCACACAGTTTACACATCGGGGACAAGACAAATTTATTCATGCAAAGCCACCCATAGCAATTACTCCGTAGCAAACAAGCTTATAACAGATGCTTATCACGTGATACATGGTACCAAGTACCACCAGACAAGCGGACTACAACACGAAACCATTCACCCGTCGGCCCCCATATATAAGCCCACCTTGGAGACGAGCGTGGTGTTCCGTCAGTTGTTGTCGACATTCAGAAACAGCATGGAGAGTCAAATGTGACGCCAGTGGCGGGACAGGACAGAAATCGTCGGTAGGGAGCCAAAGGAGGATGCCCCGCAGGATGTCGTCGGTAGGGAGGCAAAGGAGGATGCTCCGCAGGATGTCGTCGGGAAGCATGGAGATGAGGTCATTGGGGCCGAGGACGTAGATGGTGACTGTAGGGTCCAACTGTAGCGCAGGAATGCTGACGATGTTGTTTGCCATGTCGATCTATCCAAGGGGACTCTCTATATGAGGATTACTGGTTTACTGGGAGGAGATAGAAATGGCTGCTGGCCCTGGGACAGGGACAGAGGTGCCTCTCACGGCTGGGTTTGTGTTGTCACTAGGTTCTAGTTTCCCCTTTATATTGGGTGTTTAGGACATGGGATTAGGGTTTCCGCAGATTATGGGCCATGTGTACGAAACTGGATGATTTAATTTGGCCCATTGGAAAAGTGGTTTCGGGTCATCCGGATTCACTAACAGCACACATATATAGCTATAGTCGATGACATCATATGTGTACGACACACACACACCTAGATGCATAACCATTAATTTGCCTAGGCTTGTGAATATTCCAACGCAAGGCTGGGTACCATTTGTCACACTGAGTCTCTGACGACGGAATCCTCGCTTCAGTCAATCTGCATCAAAAGTAGGAGTAGTAACTGTCCCGCCATGGACCACGTCTGAGCACGGACAGCCGGTGTATCAAGATCGCGTCCAGCCGTCCACTCTGCAGCAGGACTAGTCCTCATCTTCCTCACATAGCAGCGGCGGCGGTGGCACACTGTCACACTGTGTGACTCACACACACGCTCCTCGCGCATTCACTTGCCCCTTTCTCCCCTCCACACCGCAGTGCTCTCCCTCCCCTTCCACACCTGCGCCGCCTCCCCCCTCCTCGATCGATCCAGATGGACGCAAAGCTGCAGCAGCGAGTGAACCCAGCGCCGGCGGCGCTCGTCAACGATGACCTCCTCCGTCGGATCTTCAGCTTCCTCGACGTCCCGGATGACCTCGTCCGCTCGGTGCTCGTGTCGAAGCGCTAGCTCGCCGTTGCCTCGGACCCCGCCTTCCGTTGCGACTTCGGTGTGCGCTGCCCGCCTCATCTCCTGGGCTTCCTTGCCGTGTTCACCTCTGATCCCCTTGGTGATGAGAAATCAAGCGACGATGACGACGACAGACCAAGATTTTGAGCGCCACCACCATGGCAGGGGCACGAAGACGGCCGCAAATGTTGAGGTGACGAGACATAGAGGTAAACAATATATCTGATGCATCTCAAATTCTCAATCATTAGCAATTTTCATTATTGGTTATTCATTGATACTTGCACGTAGCAGCAGAATGTCCTATTGGGTGACATTAAGCATCGTCTGTTAGTGTTGTATAGCCGGAAAGTACTGTTGTGTGTCAGTTTTCCTGAGATTTGTTAGGAGCTTTGGAGAAAATCCTAAGCAATGTTTCATTTCAGTTTTAGTGTTATGTAGTTTTTTAAAAAACAAAATCATTTCGAATTTTTCTTGATATTTCCAAAAATCGGGTTTACCAGTGACCTTCCATAAATTTTCCTTACCGATAAAGTGTTTCTAGGCTGGGAGCAGTTGAGGACGGTGGTGGTGGTGCGGACGAACAATGGAGCATCGCAGTAGAGTCCGGTGCCAAAGAATCCGAGCAGGGGAGGCACACCCCAACACGCCGCGTGGAAGAAAGCCGTTTTCGTCGTGAATGAGACAATGCCAGGTCGGGCACACGGCGGAGACGGCAGCTAGGTGGGCACGTGCCAGAATATGTCGTGAAGGGATTTTTAGGTGGGAAGAGGCGGCGGGGTGGGTTTGGACATGGTGCTAGCTAGCTAGGGTAGGGTTAGGTCTGTGTTCTGCCGACTCTGTGAAATCTAGGTTTGAAACTCAAGTAAGAACCTTAGATCGAACTTACCTCCCAAACTAGTAAATGTTTTATAGTATTTGTGTTGCCTCAAAAAGATTTCGTGTGTGTGTGTGTGTCGATTTTGTGTGTGTGTGTTTTATATGTACCATGAACACGGAAGGTGTCATCGAGGCGACGTTCATGGTACATGTCCTGCAGGATGACGGCAGCACGTGGGTGACACATTTCTCTCCTCCCTTCTGAGTGCAGAAGCCGGTGTACACCTACGTTTCACCGTACAGCCTGGTGGTGGGGAGCAGCCTCTACATGCTTATCATCACTGGCTACATCGCCGTGTTGGACATTGTCACGGCCAGCTTCTCACTCCACAAGCTCCCCCACGGTGTGTCGTGTGGGGATGGCGGTGTTCTAGACCACAGATTGGCTAGAGAAGGCGATACGGGGTTGTACCTCGTGTGAGGGGCGCTGAGATTCCCATTTTGTGTCATCTTCGGGGGGATGGAGGATGCCAGGGGTGTTTGGGAGTGGGAGCTAGTCGACATTGTCTTCCTTCAAGGTGTGCGAAGAGAGATATCATTTTTTTTTAGAATTGGGAATATATTAATTCCAGCCTCTGTATCGAATGATACATATAGCTATTGTTTGTTACAACCATCATGAGAAAAAAAAAGACAGAGAACACTCCCAACTTCCAGTCCCTAAACACATGGTAACTCTGAATGCTCACTTGGACTGGACTGGACGGACGACTGGCCAATTCGCGGACCCCTCCGCCGCAGACTACGCTCGTCGGAGGAGGATGTGAGAAGTGTGATGTTATTGCAGCGGCAAAAAATGGGAGGGAGGCGGCGCGAGGCAAGACGCGATTTGACAGCAGTGGACGCATCGAGAGAGGGGTCGCAGACTCGCGGTTCAGTCAGCTCGCTGCAGCTTGCTGTCAAAAGCGGTCAACCAGCCGAGCTATTTTGGAACACGCCTAGCTAACTTCACCGATGAGCATCGTCACATTGCTATTGAATTTCTATACAATGTAATACTACCTTATTGGATTTACTCCCATACGAAAGAAATCCAACACCCATATGATCTTACTACTGTATATGAGCGTGTTTTATCCTATGCCGAACACCGACATGCCGAACATGATGGGGCTGCTTGGTTCCCACCACTTTTATATACGTACGGGGCTGCTTGGCCCCCGCCACTTCGTGCCACACTTAGCCAAAGGAAACAGATACATCGCCCAGGAATGGTGGTCATCTGTACTGAGTACTTCCTTTCATGATGCCGTGGCCTCCTGTCTTCCCAGCACTGGAGGAAGGAAATGCCAATAAGCCTCGTCGCCTGCTGTGTCTGAGGAGTACTTTGGCGATTTGTATCTGTACACCATTCATGTTGGTCTATGTTTGCGGTTATTTTCCTTTTATGCTTGATCGGACTCGATACGTGGACATGTATGTTGCACACATTTCTTTGATCAGGGCTTGTATCTTTATATGTGGACATGTGTGTTGTACACATTTCTTTGATGAGGACTCTTTATGTGTGGACATGTATGTTGTAACCATTTCTTTGATGAGGCTTGTAACTTTGATTTGATGTACTCTCGCCGCACTCATTACCGGCAATCGGCTTTTTTTTACTGCCGGCCCCCTTGCCGAGTGTTTTTTTTTCAGACACTCGGCAAACAAGGTCTTGCCAAGTGCCAAAAAAAAAACACTCGGCAAGTATTTTTCCGAGTGTCAAAAATAATACACTCGGCAAAAATTATCTTTGCAAAAATTATCTTTTGCCGAGTGTAAAAAAAACACTTGGCAAAGAAAAAAATCTTTGCCGAGTGTCAAAAAAACACACTCGGCAAAGCGAAATTCAAACTTATTTGGATCATTTTCTGAAGCCTTAAACGAATTCAAAATAAAAAGTTATGAACTACAAAGTTGTATAACTTTTCAAGATCTACAACTCTTAATTGGATCATTGTTTGATTCAACAAAATGATAGTAAAATTGTTCACAAAATCTACATCTCTCATGAAACCTATAAGAGAGATATATAAGATTTGTGAACAATGTTACTACCACTATGTCAAATGAACAAATGACCAAAATAAAAGTGGATCTTCAGAAGTTATACAACTTTGTAGTTGATTTTATTAATTTAATATAAAGTTCTTTTGAATTCTTAAATTTGAAATTTTGAATTTTTCAAACAACCTTGGATAGAGAAACTACCAAAACGAAAGTTGTAGATATAGACAAGTTATGAAACTTTGTAGTTGACAACTTTTTTATTTGAAATCATCTTGTCAACATAAACTAAGTTTGAATTTCTCAAATTTGAAATTCAAATTTTGTAAACGACCTAGGATGGAGAAACTACTAAAACAAATGTTGTAGATTTCAAAAAGTTATGAAACTTGTAGTTAACAACTTTTTAGTTTGAATCCGTTTAGGGCCTCAAACAAGCAATTTACACTCGGTTATGTATAATATGTGAGGAATCAAAACGGAGTATAGGCACATGTGAGTGTGTGGTGCAGTGGTAGAGGAGGTTACGAGTGAAGGGGAGGTCGCGGATTCGAATGCCGCGACTTGCGGCAAAGAGCTCTTTGCCGAGTACCCTTTCCCTGAGTGCACTTTGCCGAGTACCTTTTCCCTGAGTGCACTTTGCCGAGTGTATTAGAGGCAAAGAGCCGGACTCTGGTAGTGAGTGAAGTAGATAAACTTGGGTTGCCAGAATAATTCTTCAGTATATCAAGCTGTTTTAGATTGAAATTTGAATTATAAATAGTGTATTTGTAAAATTCATATACATACTATTTACTATTTTTCCGGTTAATTAAGGGAATCCTGAACTGGAAATATCCAAGTATCTTTATTGGGTTGATTGTTGAAAGTTTCATGCATGGCTTTCTGAGCCCTTTTTCTTTCTTTTGGTGGAAATGCATGACGTTCTGTTAAGATGAGATGAATTTTCACAGTTTTGTATTCTTCGTATGGCAGGACTTTACTATTTTTTGGCTGGTGGGGGCCTCCCCTTATTAAATAAAACTTTTTTTGCTATTTTTTTGACGGTTTTTCAATTTACACTTTGCCGAGTGTCCGACAAAAAACACTCGGCAAAGAGCTCTTTGCCGAGTACCCTTTCCCTGAGTGCACTTTGCCGAGTGTTACAAGCCTTTGCCAAGTGTATTAGAGGCAAAGAGTCAGATTTTGGTAGTGAGTGAAGTAGATAAGCTTGGGTTGCCAGAATAATTCTTCAGTATATCAAGCTGTTTTAGATTGAAATTTGAATTATAAATAGTGTATTTGTAAAATTCATACACATACTATTTTTCCTGTTAATTAAGGGAATCCTGAACTGGAAATGTCCAAGTATCTTTGTTGGGTTGATTGTTGAAAGTTTCATGCATGGCTTTCTGAGCCTTTTTTTTTCTTTTGGAGGAAATGCATGACTTTCTGTTAGATGAGATGAATTTTCACAGTTTTGTATTCTTCGTGGGGCAGAACTTTACTATTTTTAATGCATTGATTGAAAGACAAATGAATTGGGCTGGTGAAGATGAGATGAATTTTCACAGTTTTGTATTCTTCGTGTGGCAGAACTTTACTATTTTTAATGCATTGATTGAAAGACAAATGAATTGGGCTGGTGAAGATGAGATGAATTTTCACAGTTTTGTATTCTTCGTGTGGCAGAACTTTACTATTTTTATGGAGTGACTGGTGAAGATGGCCATATGAACTGACATTCTTTCAAGAAACTCAAGTATGACAGATCAAAGTTTAACGATTCTTCCCATACTTGTAAACTTTACACTGTCCCCACCTTTTAATTATTTTTTCCAGTATGAACATGAATCTATACACACAGTTGTGCAGCGAACTGACATGGTTCATCTGGGTTCCTAGATGTTTTCATGTGGCAGCACAGAGTTGCTTTGGACGAATCGAGAAAGATGAACTTGGACCTGGCATTCACCATGGACTGTTGATTTTATGGAGAACGGTGAACTGGCATACTTTTGTTTTCCCACACGAAAGGTTGTTAGAAACTCCCAAAAATTTATGATTGATTAATATGTACACATTATTTTGCATTCATTAAATAAGAAAGATATGGATCCTAGATTGGTTTTAGGTCTCGAATTTAAGTATCACGGACATAATTTAAACAAATCTTCTTCCCATACTATGGAAAACTTACACTGTTCTCACTTGTTTTTAGTGTAAACATGTCACTACCAGAAACTGGGTCTTTAGTGAGGGCCACAATTTTTGTGACGGTATTTGGAGCGGCTCATACAAAAATTGCTATTTTAGTGAGGGTCCATGGTAACTCACAGAAAAATTGCCATTTTGGTGACGGTTTGGATATAACCCTCACCGAAAAACAATTTAGTGAGAGTACTATTGGCACACAGTAAAATTACAATTTAGTGAGAGTACTATTGGATTTTCCTGTGGGGAGAACCCACAGTAAAAATAGTTGGGTCGCTGGGCGCCAAAATGAGTGATTGGGCGCCAAAAACTGAGATCCAGCCCGCCAAATGAGAATTTTTCTGAGGGGAATCGGCCCACAGAAAAATTGCAACGCTACAGCCACCACTCTGGCGTTCTAAAATCGAGCAGAAATCCTTTCGTTCCCCATTCGCGCTGCTGCCCTTCGTCAACCTCCTGCTGCGCCTCTCCCTGAGCCGCCGCCACCAGTCGCCGGTTGCCGTCCTCCTCCACCCTTTAAGCCTCTGCTCCCCACGTCCTCCTGCTCCTTCCCCAGATCCACCGCCCCTCTTCGCTGGCCCCCTCCCTCCACGAGCAGCCACTGTTGGCGTTACGTATGCATAATAAAATATTTCTATTCCGCAAGCGCACGGTTCACCATTGTAGCACTTCACCATGGAGTATTCCAGGATTATCGTATTTATAATTATCCATAGGGAAGCATAGTAAGAATTTCATAGGTAGACTATCTAATTCAATCATATGGATCACGTCAAACAATAAGAGTTTGATAAGTGGCACTCACGAAGTAAATCCAAATAAAAGATACTAGTAACTAAATTGGGAGAGCAGCGAGTAAAGTATTAAGATTTCTGAATTATATCCATCCTAAGTATTTATGTTCAGCACCCTAATGGTCTACAAGTATCTACTTAAGATCATACAACAGTTCCATTCCTGTATATCGGGGCACACGCCTCTCCTTAGCAGCCAACCCGAGAATTAGGCCCGACTACTAAGGAGAATTCGTGCTATAATTAAGACCCTACTATGCCGACCTTGAACGTGGCGGATTGCAAAGGCCTGAACACACCTGTCATACGTGTGGCTACCGTCCTCCGTAAGACCGGGTGCAAACTCGTGTCTAACATGATTCTTTGAACCATACAAACAATCATCTTAGATAGCCTATCCCTAGCTAAAAGGACAGACCAACCATGTATAATAAATCTAAGTAAATTGTGTAGGCATCCACCAGCAATCAATTCACTCATATCTACCACACACAGTCGTGGAACTAATACAGGAATGTCACTACGGTAATTACTCAAAGCAATAATGTCGACCAAAGGTAATTCCGAATTTAATAAATAGGGAGAGATATTCATAATATTAATTCTTACAAAAGAGGAAATAAAGATACAAGAGCTTTACCCAACTTCCGAAGATGACTCCGAAATCCCGAGCGAAGCTCTTACTTACACTCTAACTCCCAACTAACTACTAACTAGAAAATAAAAGAGTAATTGGATTCTTCAATGAGGTGCGAATTGTTTCGCTGCTGCCCAGGGGTATTTATAGCTTCTACAGGACCTGGGGAGTCTTATAGCGCGAGGAGGAGTGGCGCGCCCGCCAAGGCAGGCCGGCCGGCCTAGTAGGGGGGCCGGCCGGCCGCCCATCGAGGCGGTTTGCCACCTTCCTGAAGTCGGTTCCGAAGTCGGTTCGCTTTTGGGGGCGGCAGAACTGGAGTGAGGGCCAAGTTTAGGCCCACTCAGCCCATCTTCTGGAGTTTCTGCGGTATTTCCAAGTTGGGCTTTAATATTCTTCGTGTTTGGACTGCGTCTGGCCCACTGGGGAAGTCCTGCAGGCTTTGGGCATTGGACAAGGCCGGTCGGCCAGGGTGGGAGGCCGGCCGGCCTGTGATTTCGCTCACAGAGGCCCATTTTCTTCTTATTTACTCCTGCTCTCATAAATCATCCAAAACTCGTGGAATTGCATTAGTTAAACAAATAAATGCTGAACGTTGGCGATTTATCCTTTTATTCACCGATAAGTTGACGGTAAATTCCTGGTTTTTACACCGTCAACAGCCACCTCCCATCGTCAGGAGCTGCTCCTATGGATTATTCCCGGTGCTATCCAATGCTTGTGCGCCAGGCTCCACGGTGACGACCAGGAGCTGCATCGTGGTGGGTTGGAAGTGGAAGAGCTGCTGTTCCATGCCCTACTGCCGTCACCATTGAAGATCCAGTCCAACATCTATTGAGTGAGTAAGTTCTTTGTGCTGAGCTATTGAGATTCTTTGGCACTGGTATATATGCAAGATCTGAAATAGCATGTATGGGTTGCTTGTTCTTCCAATTTTTCTCTTGTGCATTCAGTTGGCATGCTTGTTTTTAGCTGTGACTGTTCGACAGCCTTATGCTTATTAGCTGATTTTAGTTAGAGGAAAATAGCATATGTTGCAAGTCCAAATAAATTAGTTGGGGGCGAAATGCTAATTGCCAGATCCACTTTATCCCTGTGAACAAGATGTGATTTATCTAAATAAGAAACAATTGCTTTGTGCTGATTTCTTGTACTGTATTATGAAGATGCAAAAGATTGGGATTGAAGAAGAAGGAGCTTCGTTTCAGCAAGCACTGGGATACTTCAGAGAATTTTCAGGTCTGTGCTTATGACATTACTTGCTCATTTATTTCTCTCTTCTGAGTAGGCAAAGGATTGGAACTAAGATTGAGAGTTAAAAATTGCAGAGAGCACAGTGATTGGAACTGAAAGGGACGGGAACTTCATACTTCTGTTGCAATATAGAGATCCAAGGTCGGCACATTACCACTCTTTGATTGAGGACTTGCTCATTGTGATTTCATATTTACTTATTTCATGGTAATGTGATAAAAGGAGTGGAATGCACTGATATCTTGCTTATTGTTGAAAACAGTTAATTCATTAGATAGAACTTGTCCTGATGTATTGCTGTTACATGAGAATACACTCTACAACTTATCATGGACTTCTATAC
Source organism: Eragrostis curvula (assembly GCA_007726485.1). Lineage (NCBI taxonomy): Eukaryota > Viridiplantae > Streptophyta > Magnoliopsida > Poales > Poaceae > Eragrostis > Eragrostis curvula. The sequence continues at coordinate 47,839,725 of CM017439.1, forward strand.
ATTGACATAATACTTGTGGCTTGCAACAGGGGACAACTGGTTCATCCCACAATCATGAGAGAAACAACGATGGCTGTGACAACAATCATGAGGGCAACAATGATGGCTGCGAGGACAATAGCTCCGAAGACGAAGCCTCATGATGAGGATGTGTGATGTCTGCGCATGAACTATCGTTAACTTGTGCTTGATATTTTGGTAGTTCTCACAAACTTATGCCTTTCTGTGAGGTGCGTGAGGAATGTGTTAACTTGTGCTTGATATTTTGGTAGTTCTCACAAACTTATGCCTTTCTGTGAGGTGCGTGAGGAATGTGTTAACTTGTGCTTGATATTTTGGTAGTTCTCACAAACTTATGCCTTTCTGTGAGGTGCGTGAGGAATGTGTGGTGGAAGACATTGGCTTGTATGGCTGTAGCTTTAGAAGCTTAAAACTAAATTTGACACCATGTAGAATTCGGATGCTTTTGTGAGGAATGTGTGGTGGAAGACATTGGTTTCTAATGGCTTCTTCTTCCATGTCAAATTATATTTTTGTGACGATTTGTCTATATTTTCTGACGGTAACTATCCGACAGAGAAAAATTTTAAATTTTACTGACCGTGCGGATGACCCACAGAATTCATTTTACTGTCGGGAACCCGTCAGGGAAATTGCTTGTACAAATCTGGCAAACCTGAATTTTTCTGTCGGCTTCTGAATTTTCCTGACGGTGTGGAAGACCCACATAATTCATTTTACTGTCGAGTTTTTCTGTCGGGAACCCGTCAGGAAAATTACTTGTACAAATCTGACGAACCAGAATTTTTCTGTCGGGAAGCCGACAGAAATTCCCATCACAGAAATTTTTTGTGACGGTGAACCGTCACAAAAATTCTATTTTAGTGTCGCCCTATGGGTGAGGGTATTTTGGTGACGGCAAACCGACAGCAAATAATTTGGTGACGGTTTTTCCCATTTTTGTGAGGGTATTTGGCCGTCACTAAAGACCCAGTTTCTGGTAGTGTGTGATAATGGGCATACAACGAACTGCAGTGGATCCGCTTGGTACCTAAACGTTTATATATGCTTGGTGAACTTTTGGGGTTTGGCTGCATAAATTTTTGAAGCACTAGCTTGCAGATTTGCATAGTTACTCCTATCTGAAGAAAGACATAAAGACTAGACGCGCATACCTAATAACCATTTTCTTTTTTATTTGTTAATTTGTTCTCAACCAGCCACTATAAATTGTATCAGTGTACCTTGCTATCACAGAATAAGTAAACGTGCATGGCAAGGGCATAGTCAATTGTTGTCGTGAATCTCTTGTCTATTTCTTGCAGCTGGGGGTGCGTGGAGAGCTTCATGAAACCACCTTCCTGATGTTTTGCTTCATGACTACCATTCTGCATTTTCTTTATTCATTTTCGCAGCATGATCATTACCCCAGAAAAGTATTATTGAGAATAGACAAGATGGTTATATATGATTTTACTTTGAGAAGAAAGCTACCTAACACGGTGAATGTTTGGGCAGAAGTTAATACAATTAAAAGTACTACGATGGAGTGACATGCATGCATATTGATTAACAGGTGATCGTAGTTATATCATGCAATATTAATATTCTATAATTGAGGATTTAGATAATCGGTAAACATGTTAGCTAATATGTATTTAATTCAAGAAAAAATGTGAATACTTTTCAGAAATTATATTTAGTATTAAATTTTCATGATTTATTCCGCTTAAGACTCTCTATTTGCATTAAATATGGGTATGCCATAGATGACATTCATCCTTAGGCAACAAAACTTTGACAGAATGAACCTTTAAAAAAATCATTCTATAGACTCCATTAAATCACGCCCTTTCGGTATAATTCCTTAATGGCCATAAAAAAGAGCCGTGCTTCCTATTAGTCATAAAAAAAAACAATTTCCTTGCTAGCCGTGTTATGGTCAAATTCTTTGCCTTAGTGGCCATTCCGTCCACTTTCGTTAACTATTCTGGGTTCCGACCAGTTAGTTTTTCATATATAAAAATGACAACTATGGCTCCTTTGAGTTAACATTTTTAGGTTATGTGCTATTTTAAAATTAGTAGATGTTCACCTCTAACTAGATCCACCAATTTGTTTTTTTTAAAAAAATAAGCAGTAGTAATCACTAAAAATGTACAAAATTCTTGCGAAGAAGACAATTGTCCAGCATAACGAAGAGTCTGGCAGCCAAGTATACTTCTTTAAATTTTATAGGATCCTCGTAAGATGTTCACAACCGTAGACTCCCATTTGAACGATAACAATTCAAGCCATAATAGCACGTATAAAATAGCGTGAAAGGGGTCTTGGCCTAGCGGTTAAGACACCCGAATAACACCTCTCAGGTCCTAGGTTTGACTCCGGAGCGAATGTTTTAGGATTTAACGGCTTTGTGCTTTCAGCGGCAGGCGACGTGGCCGTCGACTGCGAGACGTCAATGGTGACTTCGTCAATTTTGAGGATTTGCCAGCTCAGTCTTCAAATATGCTCATAAAGATAGGGTTTGCGTATATGCACTCATAGCGGTGAGCATACGTGCATTGTGAATGTCTGAGTTGTACTGTGTAATAAAAAAAAAGCCCCAAATAAGGAAGTGACTGTAAGCAAAGGCTTCATGGGAGGAGCCGGGCCGGCAGGGGCTTGAACCATGGTCTCAACATGGCCTCCAAAGAAGACCAGGGATATTTGCCCCAATTTTTAAAATGGCACCAAAGAAAAGGATGTGACTTTTGCTGAAAGCCCAAAAAAATTGGAGGTCAGAAAATTTCGCAAATTTTACCTCTACTTGTGCTGCACCATGATTCATGAATCAAAAGATTATTTTAGGCAACCCAGCACTTGCAATCCCGCAAGTGGCAGCGACAGACAAAATACGCCAAAAATTCAGAAGACTTGTAGCCGGCCTCCACACCCCACTGTTGAAGAAAGTCTTTCATCGAGCCTGGAAAACTACTTGGCCCTTGTTGCATCCGTCAGTTCGTCGAGCTTAATCTGTGGCTCCAATCCAGTGGCGGAGCTGATGGGGATCTTGAGTATACATATGAATACCTAAATTTTTTGAAAATGAGCTAAATATGACTAAAAAATCCTCAAAAATACATATATTTGAGGTAAAAATGAATACTTAACTTCAAAAATACGGAAAAATGAATGCCCAACCGAGCAATTTCAGCTCCGCCACTGCTCCAATCGTGCCAAAACTTTCTGTATCCCTTGTACAACTTGGGCGGTACAAGAACACCATACAAAGAGCTGAGCAAAGTGAAAAAAAAAAAAAGAGAAAAGTGTTTTTCCAGTCTTGCAGCAATGTGGAATGGTAATCCTGAACCGATGGACATGGATGACGATAACAATGAGGGGGGTAATGGAAGCAATGGAAAGGGCAAAATGGATACGGATGGGAAAGGCCAGAACAATTCACAGCCGGGTAATAGTAATGCAAGCAACTGAAAGTGCATCTAGGCCCCTAATCATGTGTTTTGTGTGATTGACGTCAAAACGATCAAAAGGACTAATGTTTGCAATGAGAAAATGTTCAGCTAGGTCTCACAATGGAGAATCAAAATGATTTCAAAGTTACAATCCCTTCATGTGTTGACAAGAATGGCATTAAGTGCTCAATGGACAAAGATTTCTCTCTTTTATATTTTCATTGAGTCTAGGAATGCCGTACTATCAAGAGGGATGGTAATCATGTGTATTCTGATGTCACAAGAACTTTTGCATGAACCAAAACCAACCAATTTCAAGCTTGAGAGATTTACCAAATTTCCAGTTACAGATACTTCCCACCGGAAGATCCGGCACACTGCCGGAGTATCCGGCCCTGTTGAAACCCAGTTACAGATACTTCCCACTGGAAGATCCGGCACACTGCCGGAGTATCCGGCCCCTGTTGAAACCCGATTACAGTTACTCCCCACCGGAATATCCGACATGGTGTCGGAATATCCGATAGGACCTAACCAGCAGCGCAACGGTTCGATTTTTGGCCGCGCCTATAAATATCCATCCACTTCCAACGGCCACTTCTCTCGCCTCCACTCAAAAGAACACGACTAAAGCTTCTTCCCTTCATCCTCTACTCATTCCCAAGCCTAAGATTTGTGTGATTCACTCAAGGGAGTGTGTGAGAGCAAAAGATTCGTGTTGAGAGCAAGCATTCCACTCTTGAGCTTCTTGTGGCATCATCCCACTTGGTTTCATTTGTTACTCTTGGAGCTTTGTGCTCCTAGACGGCTAGAGGTTGCCCGGGAGCTCCCACACTACAACAAAAACCTTCTATAGAGGCATTTTGTTAGAGGCATTTTTTTAATTTGCCTCTATTATCTTGTAGAGTCATATCTTCAAATATGCCTCAAGCCTTGAGAGATGATCTGTGAAAATTCTGAAAAAAAAGTGCCACGTAGATGGCAGAGGCATTATTTGAAGCATTTTATAGAGTGTCCACGCATAAACAATGTAGATGCATTTTTTATCGCATCTTCAAAATGCCTATATCTTGTAGAGGCATTATTAGAGACATCTTTTGAGTTTGTAGAGGCGCTTTTTTATTAGTTTGTGGCTGTTAATAGACCACTCATAAGAATAATAATCCAGCCATAGACACATTGTCATGTGTGGGTGAGTTGGCTAGCAAAACTCAATAAGTTATCATTAGTCTTCGAGGTCTTTAGTTCAAAGCTTGAGAACTACAATATTTTTGACAATTTATGCAACACTACAAAAATGCCTCTAACCTTATTTAAGGCAATATATAATGCCTCTAGGAAATTGTCACTAATTTACTAGAGACACTTGTTAAAGTGCCACTATGTTCCTAGAGTCAATGCATGGCAAGGCACTTATGAGGCATTTAGAAAGTGTCTCTATAATTGTCTAGTGACAATTAAAAAATGCCTCTACTATATTAAAAAAATACCTCTACAAACCATTTCTCTTGTAGTGCCAATTCGTGTAGTGAAGCTCCGAGAAGTTTGTATTACCCATTCCCGCAAGGGATTTGCTAGTGGAACACTCAAATCCGACTTGGTGACCATTTGAGCGAGGTTTAGGGTTGAGAGCAACCCGGTCCTTTGTGGACACCTCAACGGAGACGTAGGGCACTTTGTGGGCCTGAACTTCGGGGACAAATCGTGTGTCATCTTGTCTCATTTTTATTTGTTCTTGTTGTTCTTACTTGTTCTTGTTCTTTTTGCTTATACATTGCTATATTGCCACGATCTACTTATCTACTTGTTTACTTCCGCAATTGTAGTGTAAAAGTACTTGATAGCTTCTATACAAGTCTTTTGATTCAAGTAGAATTGTTAGAAACTTTGTAGTTTTCAAATTTCGCAAGATTATCCCCTGTTTCGAATTGTCCGACACAGTACCGGATACCGGAATATCCGGTACTGTGTCGGACAATTCGAAACAGGGGATAATCTTGCGAAATTTGAAAACTACAAAGTTTCTGACTATCCGGTAGTTCTGACGATTTGATTAAGTCCTAATTTGCAGAAGTTTTTAGCGTTGCCTATTCACCCCCCCCCCCCTCTAGGCAACTTTCAATTGGTATCAGAGCAAGGTACTCCATTTGAAGCTTAACCGCTTGGAGGAAATATGGAGGCAACTCTTGGTGATCCCACGAGTTTGAGGAAGAAGAAGGACAAGCCCGTGAAGAAGTCAAAGGAACCCCGGTTGATCGACTACCAAGATGAAGATGAAGATGTGTTGGTGGAGGATGCGTACACAAGCGTGTCCGAAGAAGAAGAAGAAGAAAACGTAGTTGCACACTCCGAAGGTGGAAGGTCACATGCTTCTAGAAGAAGCAAGAGAAGTGAAAACTTGCATGCTATGCCGTTTAGTTATGAAAAATTGAGTTCTCACACTAACTTTACAGCTGTGCAAATGGGTAGGGCGCCTCATTTCGATGGGACGCACTATACCAAGTGGAGGCACAATATGATGTTGCATCTAATCTCTCTTCATCCAAGTATTTGGAAAGTTGTGTGTGTAGGTTTGAAAAGACACAAAGACTATGATGAACTCACACAAGAGGAAAAACAAGATTGGCATCAAAATGCACAAGCGGCAGCCGTGATCCTCACCTCATTGAGCAATGAAGAGTATGAAAGAGTTGGTGGTATGACAAGTGCAAAGGAGATTTGGGACACTCTTCGTATAGCTCATGAAGGAGTAGACTCCGTGAAGCAAGCCATGATTGAAATCTTGGAAGGAGAGCTTGGTAGGTTTGTGATGGAGGATGATGAGACACCTCAACAAATGTACAACCGTCTCAAGGTCAAGATCAACAAGATCAAGGCTCTTGGAAGCACCAAGTATGGGAATCATGAAGTGGTGAAGTTGTTGACTAGAGCATTCTCACCAAGGAACATCACTCTTGTGACTATGATCCGGCAAATGAGAAACTACAAGAGGATGTCTCCGGATGAAGTACTTGGGATGATCATAAATCATGAGATCATGGAGGAGGAAGCAAAATATGTCAAGCAAATTGCAAATGTCGTTTCCAACTCCAAGAATAAAGAAGTTGCATTCAAGGCAAGCAAGAAGAAAAGCAAGGAACCGGTTCAAGAGAGCTCAAGTGAAGGAGAAGAAGAAGAGAGCTCCGATGATGAAGAGCTAGCCCTCTTTGTGAAGAGGTTCAAGAAGTTCATGAAGAAGGAATGTGGCTCCAAAGGCAAGAGGTCAAGTTCAAAGCAAAATTGCTACTATTGCAAGAAGCCCGGTCACTTCATTGCAAATTGTCCTCTCAAAGAAGAAGAAGAAAGAAGAGAAAAAGGCCATCAAGGGGACAAGAAGCCATACAAGAAGAAATACACCGGTCATGCTCATGTAGCGGAGGAAAACTCAAATGAAGATGCTTCCGGCAAGGGAGGCATTGGTACCATTGCTATCAACAAGTCATCATCATCAAGCAAGAAACTATTTCCTACCTACAACGATGAACCTACCCTCACCGATGATGAAGTTGACAACAAACCAAGTGGCGTTTGCCTCATGGCCATAGGCCGGAAGGTAACTACTAAAGTTGTCTCTCCCTCTACACTTGAGGATAGTGATGATGATGTTGATGCTAGTGATGATAGTGATGATGATGATGATAGGGATTGTGAAAGTTTGCTTAAAGGTTTTGATAAAAATGCAATCGCCAAGTTTAAGAGACTTATGAAGGAATTGGTTGCTAGAGATAAGCTACTTGAGAAACAAGAAGCATTGCTCATCCTTGAAAAGGAGAGAAACCTTGAACTCAATAAGCTCATGGTATGTGAAAAGGAAAAGAGGGAAAAGTTGGGCCAAGAACTTGCGAAAAGCAAGGAGACTTTCAAAAGTCTTGAGAGCTCCAATGTTGCTCTTCAAGAAAAACATAGTGGGCTAGTCAAGGACCATAAGAATCTTGAAATGCAATTTGATGCTCTTTGGTCTAGCACCTCAAAACCTACAAAAGATGCCATTTTAGCAACCGATCCCTCCACAAGTAAAAGTTGTGCAAAATGTTATAAAAGTGATATCAATATTTTTACTAACCATGAGAAAGAGGTGAAGCTTTTGAAAGGGCAAATCAAGAGGATGAATGTCATTATCAATAGAGGCATGATAGGTGAAGGTGAAGGTGAAAAAGAAAAGAGGTTCAAGATGGCAAGAGATGGCTTTGATAGGCTCCAACCTTTCACCGTTTATGGTGGTGAGCTTTGTGATGAGAAAGACTCAAGCTTCATCATCAAGGATACCCATGTTCCACCCTATGTCTTGGGTAAACAAGAAATCTACAAAGGGAACATGGGGTCAAAGAAAGTGAACAAGGTTGAGCAAGTCAAGACCACAAGTGCTATGAAGAACAAGAGTGAAGCACCAAAAGACAAGAAGAAAGAGCATGCCCCTCAAGACACCTTTTATGCCGATTATGTGCTTACTAGAAATTCTTATGGCAAAGTTGTTGCTAAATATATTGGTCCCCATGCACACAACATCATGATTAAAAGATGTGTGTGGGTGCCAAAGATGCTTGTTACTAATGCTCAAGGACCCAAATCTATTTGGGTACCTAAAACAAAGGCTTAATTTGTTTTTGTAGGCATACTCCTCCGGTGGAACAAGTTGGGTGCTTGATAGTGGATGCACAAGTCATATGACCAGAGAGAAGAAGATGTTTACATCACTTGAAAAGAACACAACCGATATGGGTGAAATTACTTTTGGTGATGATGGTAAAGGAGGAGTACTTGGAATGGGTAACATTGCTCTCACTCCCGAGTATTCCGTTACTAAAGTTCTCTTGGTAGATTCATTGGAGTTTAATTTGATGTCGGTCTCACAACTTTGTGAGAAAGGCTTTAATTGTTATTTCACTAACGAAGGTGTGACCGTTTTCAAGAGGAGCGATAACTCAATTGCCTTTAATGGTGTGTTGCAAGGAGGGCTATATCTTGTGGATTTTTCCTTGGATAAAACCCAACTTAATACATGCTTGTTGGCAAAGTCTAGCTTGGGTTGGCTATGGCATCGCCGGCTAGCCCATGTTGGCATGAGAAATCTTAATGATCTCCAAAAGGGCGGTCACATCCATGGACTAACCGATGTCTCTTTTGAGAAAGATAGAATTTGTAGTGCTTGTCAAGCCGGAAAGCAACATGGAGCACCTCACCCCGCCAAGAATGTGATGACTACCACAAGAGCATTGGAAATGCTACACATGGATCTTTTTGGTCCAATAGGCTACTTGAGCATTGGCGGTAACAAATATGGTTTAGTAATTGTTGATGATTATTCTCGTTTCACTTGGGTATACTTTTTGCATGATAAAAGTGAAGTGCAAGGAATAATCAAGAAGTTCGTGAGAAGAGCTCAAAATGAACATGAAGTCAAAATCAATAAGATAAGGAGTGATAATGGAAGTGAATTCAAGAACACTCAAGTTGAAGAATTCCTTGATGAAGAAGGCATCAAGCATGAGTTCTCGGCACCCTACACTCCACAACAAAATGGGGTAGCCGAGAGGAAGAACCGCACACTCATTGAGATGGCAAGAACAATGCTTGATGAGTACAAGACTTCGGACCGTTTTTTGGCCGAAGCCGTGAACACCGCATGCCATGCATCAAACCGGTTATTCCTCCACCGAATCTTGCAAAAGACACCCTATGAGCTACTCACCGGTAACATTCCTAATGTCTCATACTTTCGTGTATTTGGGAGCAAATGCTTTATTCTCAACAAGAAACCCAAGTCCTCAAAGTTTGCTCCTAAGGTCGATGAAGGGTTCTTGCTTGGATATGGATCAAATGTCTTGGCATACCGAGTCTTCAACAAAACCAATGGTTGTGTTGAGGTCACGCGTGATGTGATATTTGATGAATCTAATGGCTCTCAAGTAGAGCAAGTTGATCCAAGTGTGGTAGGTAATGAAGAAGCTCCACATGAGGCAATTGGTAGAATGGCCATTGGTGATATAAAACCTCAAGGGCCTCAAGTTGATCAAGCTCCACCTTCATCCTCACGCCAAGGAACTCCACCGCCCACACAAGAGCAAGATCAAGGAAGTGCTCAAGATCAAGGTGACGACCAAGATCAAGATCACAACCAAGATCAAGTTTCAAGTGGTGGTGGAGATGTACAAGATGAGGAAGAGGAAGAAGGAGTAGAGAATGAAGAAAGAGTGCCACATCCAAGAATACGTCAAAGTGTACAAAGAGACCACCCCGTCGAGAACATTATCGGTGACATTGAAAAAGGGGTAACTACTAGAACTCGAGTTGCGAATTTTTATGAACATTACTCTTTTGTGTCTTCTATGGAGCCACTTAGAGTAGAAGATGCACTCGAGGATCCGGATTAGGTGATGTCCATGCAAGAGGAGTTGAACCAATTTGAGAGAAACAAAGTGTGAAAGTTGGTGGAGAGACCAAAGCAAAATGTTGTGGGCACCAAATGGGTGTTTCGCAATAAACAAGATGAGCATGGTGTTGTGATAAGAAACAAAGCAAGACTTGTTGCACAAGAGTATTCACAAGTGCAAGGTTTGGATTTTGGTGAAACTTTTGCTCCCGTAGCTAGGCTTGAGTCAATTCGTATATTACTTGCCTTTGTTACTCACCATGGTTTTAAGCTACAACAAATGGACGTGAAAAGTGCATTCCTCAATGGGCCAATTAGTGAGGAAGTGTATGTGGAGCAACCACCGGGCTTTGAAGACCCAAAGTATCCTAACCATCTTTACAAACTCCATAAGGCGCTCTATGGGCTAAAACAAGCACCTAGAGTATGGTATGAATGCCTTAAGGGATATCTTGTTGCAAATCAATTTGTTGTTGGCAAAGTTGATCCTACGCTCTTCACAAAGCAAATTGATAATGATATCTTTGTGTGCCAAGTATATGTCGATGACATTATATTTGGTTCTACTAACCAAGAATATTGTGAAGCATTTAGTAAGATCATGATCAAGAAGTTTGAGATGTCCATGATGGGGGAGTTGAAGTTCTTTCTAGGTTTTCAAGTCAAGCAACTCCAAGAAGGCAGGTTCATATGTCAAGCCAAGTACACTCAAGATATGCTCAAGAAGTTTGACATGGACAAAGCCAAACCCATCAAGACCCCAATGCAAACTAGTGGACATCTTGATCTTGATCCAAAAGGAGTGCCCGTGGATCAAAAGGTATATCGTTCTATGATTGGTTCATTACTTTATCTTTGTGCATCTAGGCCCGATATTATGCTTAGTGTGTGCTTGTGTGCAAGATTTCAATCCGCTCCTAAGGAGAGCCACATGGTGGCCATTAAAAGAATCTTGCGATATTTGGTTCACACACCTAACCTAGGGCTTTGGTATCCAAAGGGCTCCAAATTAAAGTTAGTTGGCTATTCCGATGCCGACTACGCCGGATGTAAGGTGGATAGGAAAAGCACATCCGGAACTTGCCAATTCTTGGGTAGGTCCCTAGTATCATGGTCATCCAAGAAACAAAATTCCGTTGCCCTTTCCACCGCCGAAGCGGAGTATGTTGCAGCCGGTAATTGTTGTGCACAATTACTTTGGATGCGGCAAACTCTAAAGGACTTTGGTTACACTATGAACAAAGTTCCTCTCCTATGTGACAATGAGAGTGCCATTGCTATTGCTCATAACCCCGTTGATCACAATAGAACCAAGCATATAGATATCCGGCATCACTTCTTGAGAGATCATGCTATCAAGGGGGATATTACTATTAGTTACATAAGAACCGATGCCCAACTTGCCGATATATCCACCAAGCCCCTAGATGAGAAGCGTTTTTGTGAGCTTAGAAGTGAATTAAATATCCTTGATTCTTCTAATGTGGAGTAGAATGTTGCACATCTGAATGTTGTTTTTCTAGTTTGGTAGTCTTGCAAAACAAAATGAATTGTAAAAACATTTGAGTGATTTTTTAAAACTATTTTGAATGGTTCTTGATCTCTTGATCCTATCTTGTTGTAAATGGTCATTGTTATGATTGTTGCTTGCTTACTGACCATATATGATGAGAATGTTCTTTAAAGTCCATCCATTGTCCCTCAACTCCATTGAATCTCTTTCTCTTCATCAAGTCAGTTCGAAAAATCTGGGAACATCGGAGTATCCGGCATGATGCCGGAGTATCCGGCTATGGTCAGACCTGGTTACAGAATCTCCCCACCGGACATTCCGGGAAGAAACCGGAGTATCCGGGCCTGGGACTGTCGGAATATCCGACACCGAGTCGGATTATCCGGTCAGTTACCAGCCTATATAAGGAATCCACCCCGCGGTGAAACGTTATCTTCTCTTTTTCACCGCGCCCACGTTGCTCTCGTCGCCCTTTCTCCCCTCTCCACCAAAATCGTCGATTCTTGGTTGTTTTGGAGCGGGATTCGACTCCCACAAGAATTCCAAGGACCTCCAAACGCCGGAGACTCCGGTGCCCCCAAGTTTTTCCTCCGGAAACCGAGGAAGTGCTTGAAGGTATCCATTGTCTTTCCCCTCTTCGATCTCCTTGTTTTGGATGTTCTAGTGGATTCCCTTCGGTGAAGTGGTTGGATATGAGGTTGTTTAGCAATGCTAGAAGTTTGGTTGGAATCTTGTGGCTATTTTGGGAGTTTCGACGAATTCTTGAAATGTTAGGGTCTGCCGGATTATCCGACTGTGTGCCGGAGTATCCGACGCCGGAGTATCCTGCACAGAGCCGGACAATCCGACAGAACCTAACACTTGAACAATTCGTCCATACTCCTAATTCTTGATTTCATCCTTGAACTTCCAATGTTTAAACCTCCTTCATGGATGTTTGTGTCAGATGGAAGGCCGTGGACAGCGGCATGGGCAGAAGAGGACCGTCAACCCGCATGCTTCAAGCTCAAGGGGAGGTGCAACTAAAAGGGGTAGAAGCAAAGGAAAGGCACCTGTAGATGACAGAGATCCTCCGACCTTGTACCGAAACATGTTTCCTCGGATGCATTCTCCACTTGCCAGTCAAGAAAGGGAGATGGAGGGTATGGCCCATATTGATTACTCAAAAGGGAAGCATGACTTGACATCTCTTCGCAGGAAGGATCCTTTTGAGTATGCTAAAGACACTCACATCATTGACTATCGCTTTCAGACTGTTTTTTAGTGGGATTGGTACAACTATGTCATTCAAAGCAAGAGCACTCATGTCCTTCCTATGCAGTTTATTGATTGGGAGCATATGAGGAAGCTAAAAGATCCCATCATCAATAGGGTCATTGCCAAGTGTGAGAGTATGAGGATGACCAATCTTATGGCAATGCCTTATAATTGGAATGAAGAAGTCATTGCTCAGTTTTATGCTACCTATTGGATTGATGATGTCAACAATGATGAGCCTGTGATTCATTGGATGACTGAGGGACATCCATTTGAAGTCTCCTACAGTGACTTTGCAGGTATTCTTGGTTTCACTAATGATGATCTTGGCAAGATTGATATTACCGATCACCATTGTCTTGCCGATGAGCAAATGGAATTCATGTATGAAGGGAGACTCACCAAGCTTGGTACCACTCATGGGTTGAAGCCATATTACAAGTATTGCAACTCTCTCTTTAGGCACACTCTTCTTCCCAAGAAAGGGGACGCTTCAAGCATCTTGAGCTATGCAAGAAATCTACTGTGGTACATGTCAGACAAGGATGAAGTGAAAGATGAGTTCAGTGTGTTTGCTTTCATTTTTTGGCAGATCTACATCATTTCTAAGGATGCTAGTCGCAGCTGTGCATATGCCCCTTACATAATGAAGATGATTGAGCATGTTACGGGGGTCGAGTTTCATAAGGAATGCAAGCATACCCCCTACAGGATCAGGAAAGTGTCCACTACCACTTCCTCTTCTACCTCAGCAGCAGCTATTGATCCTACCATTCCTCATGTTGGTACCTCTCAGTCACGTCGCAGACGTCGTCCTAGCAGCTCCTCCTTCATTGCTAGAGCCCTCAAGGCCATCTATCACAAGTGCACAAAGAATGCTATTGAGATTGTGAGGCCCGTGAGGAAGCAAGAGCACGTCAAGAGATTTTTTATCGCAATATCCGCAACTTGTGCAAAGCAAATAAAGTTCCATATGCAGCTCCTCCACCGTATCCCGATCTTCCCTCCGATGGTGATGAGGATGAGGACATTTTTAACTTCTCCAAGAAGCCTACTCGTCAAGTTGAGGAAAGTGATGAGGACACCGAGGTTGAAGGTGAAGGAGAAGCGGAAGAAGAGGAGAGTGAGGAGGAAGAAGAAGCAGCGGGCAGCGAAGATGATGAGTGAATCACCTTGTCTTCTTTCTCTTTTTGGTGATGTGATGCCAAAAAGGGGGAGAAATTTATCGTTCTACCTAGTGATGGACTTTAGGACTATTACTATTTGTGTTGAACTAAGTGCTTGATTGTAAGACTAAATTTAATTATGTCCTATGCATGAGACTATGTGATGTAATGACGCTTGTTGGTTTCTATATTTCTAGGTTGTGTGAAATTATTTTTTGCTCTCATGTGTTGCATAATGTTTTTGTTGCCTATATGATGATATTTGGTCCATGCAAGGTTTTAGGGGGAGCTCTCATATTGTCTTTATTGAAAATGTGTATTTGGCATTGTTAGGCCATTTGTGATGAATTCAATTCATGCACACATTTAGGGGGAGCTTTCTCTAAATTTGTCAAGTTCTTATTGAATATTTTTTATCCTTGCTATAATTTGGTTGTTTTGACATCAATCACCAAAAAGGGGGAGATTGAAAGTGCATCTAGGCCCCTAATCATGTGTTTTGTGTGATTGACGTCAAAACGATCAAAAGAACTAATGTTTGCAATGAGAAAATGTTCAGCTAGGTCTCACAATGGAGAATCAAAATGATTTCAAAGTTACAATCCCTTCATGTGTTGACAAGAATGGCATTAAGTGCTCAATGGACAAAGATTTCTCTCTTTTATATTTTCATTGAGTATAGGAATGCCGTACTATCAAGAGGGATGGTAATCATGTGTATTCTGATGTCACAAGAACTTTTGCATGAACCAAAACCAACCAATTTCAAGCTTGAGAGATTTACCAAATTTCCAGTTACAGATACTTCCCACCGGAAGATCCGGCACACTGCCGGAGTATCCGGCCCTGTTGAAACCCAGTTACAGATACTTCCTACTGGAAGATCCGGCACACTGCCGGAGTATCCGGCCCCTGTTGAAACCCGATTACAGTTACTCCCCACCGGAATATCCGACATGGTGTCGGAATATCCGATAGGACCTAACCAGCAGCGCAACGGTTCAATTTTTGACCGCGCCTATAAATATCCATCCACTTCCAACGGCCACTTCTCTCGCCTCCACTCAAAAGAACACGACTAAAGCTTCTTCCCTTCATCCTCTACTCATTCCCAAGCCTAAGATTTGTGTGATTCACTCAAGGGAGTGTGTGAGAGCAAAAGATTCGTGTTGAGAGCAAGCATTCCACTCTTGAGCTTCTTGTGGCATCATCCCACTTGGTTTCATTTGTTACTCTTGGAGCTTTGTGCTCCTAGACGGCCAGAGGTTGCCCGGGAACTCCCAATTCGTGTGGTGAAGTTCCGGGAAGTTTGTATTACCCATTCCCGCAAGGGATTTGCTAGTGGAACACTCAAATCGATCTTGGTGACCATGTGAGCGAGGTTTAGGGTTGAGAGCAACCCGATCCTTTGTGGACACCTCAACGGAGACGTAGGGCACTTTGTGGGCCTGAACTTCGGGGACAAATCGTGTGTCATCTTGTCTCATTTTTATTTGTTCGTGTTGTTCTTACTTGTTCTTGTTCTTTTTGCTTATACATTGCTATATTGCCTCGATCTACTTATCTACTTGTTTACTTCCGCAATTGTAGTGTAAAAGTACTTGATAGCTTCTATACAAGTCTTTTGATTCAAATAGAATTGCTAGAAACTTTGTAGTTTTCAAATTTCGCAAAATTATCCCCTGTTTCGGATTGTCCGACACAGTACCGGATATTCCGGTACCGGAGTATCCGGCAGTGTACCGGACTATCCGGTAGTTCTGACGATTTGATTAAGTCCTAATTTGCAGAAGTTTTTAGCGTTGCCTATTCACCCCCCCCCCCCCCCCCCCCCCCCCCCTCTAGGCAACTTTCAGCAACAAGTCAGGAGGATCAGTGCATGGAAATTCTGGAGCAGCACCTCCGACCATAGGCCACGCTAGGACGGGTGGTCGTTTGGTGGTGCATCTCAGGATCCCGGGCCTCACATCGGTCGGCGGAATGATGGCAGCCAACCATATTACATCGTCTCTGGTCGGGAATGAGCACAATACTCATGTCGGACTAGGCCTGCAGACGGAGGGTGGCGTCATGGAACTGGCGGGGCTGCCGGCTGCACACGTTGACAAACAACATGGAGACGTGCAGCAGGAAGCACGGGATGTCCAGATGAAGCTGAACAAGTGCATGAGGGCCAGCAACCGGTTGTGATGGATGAAGGGCATCAGATCGGCGAGGAGAACTTCGAGGAGGATGAGGACTTGGAGAATTTTGATGTGGTGGCAGAGTTGGCACGAATTGATCCTACTCTGGCACAAAAAATTCACGAGTTGTCTGCAATCCCAGAAGCTCAATCTCCATCACGCAAAAGCAAGAGAAATGAAGCATATGCGGATGAAGACTTGCCGGAGCGTGCCGAAAAGCTCAAAGCTGGAAAAAACTTGGAGAAAATCGCAACAAAAGGTAACAATGATTTATGCAATTCGTTTTTACATTACTCTGATGATCAAATCTCGTCTAGGATTAATGTTCTGGGAGTATCACTGGGTAATGATAATGATAGTATTGCTTCTTCTATTGGTACTGTTAGAAAGCTAGAATTAGATAGACTTTTAAATGCCAAGCCTACTGATAGGAAATCATTAGTGTTAGACCGTGAGGAAAAAGAAATGATGGAGGAAGAGGAAGTGGACAAACTCATCCTGAATACCCTTTGTGGTGAAATAATGGAGGAGACTATGGACGTAGATGATGATCACATATGTGATTCACATCTGTCTAGTAAAACACTTTCCTCTAAGAAAAAAGGTAAAAATAAAAAGCAAATGGTTTCCAAATGAAAGGGATTTTTTGGAATAGTAACGGGTTTCGAGACCCAAAAAAGCATAGATTTGTTTCAGATCTCACCAGAGAACACAACCTAAATTTTATTGCCATATCGGAAACTGGAAGGAGTGATTTTGCGCCTACTTTTTTAAAAAATCTTTGTGCAGGCAAGGATTTTTTGTGGCATAGTAAAGCTCCTAGAGGCCGATCGGGCGGTATTTTGTTGGGTATTGATTTACAAAATTTTGATATTGGGGCGATCAACGAAGGGGATTTCTATGTTAAATTTCATCTATGTAATAAATTGGATGATTTCAAATGGGCACTCGTTGCAGTATATGGACCGGCACAGGCTGAACTAAAAGAGCAATTTCTCTTAGAACTTATGCATCTGTGCAGTCATGAAACCTTACCAATATTAATTGGTGGTGATTTCAATATACTAAGAAGTGCCCAAGAGAAAAATAATAGTAACTTTGATAATCGTTGGCCCTTCTTATTTAATGCAATAATTGATGGACTGGACTTGAGAGAGTTAGAGATGTCTAGACGACAGTACACTTGGGCAAATAACTTAGAAATCCCGACTTACGAAAAGCTGGACAGAATTTTACTAAGTACAGAATGGGAACAAAAATTCCCTTTGTCTACTGTACAAGCCCTTACTAGAGATATTTCGGATCACACTCCTTTACTCATGAATACTGGGGAAGCATCTTCTGTTTACAATCAACACTTGTTCAAATTTGAGCTTGGTTGGTTATTACGAGAAGGCTTCATTGACATGGTTAAGGAGGTGTGGACAAATGAGAATGGTGGGCGCACATCCATTGAGAAGTGGCAAAATAAAATAAGAAAGCTGCGACAATTTTTGAGAGGGTGGGCTAAAAATGTTAGCGGTGCATATAAGAAAGAGAAAAAAGAAATTCTAAATACACTTAATGCTTTAGACAAAAAAGCAGAAAGGACACTCTTATCTTCGGATGAGGTGAATTTGAAGCAATATTTACAAAACCGTTTAGCCCAAATGTTAAGAGAGGAAGAAATAAAGTGGTACCAGAGAGCTAAGGTGAAGGATTTACTGGAAGGAGACTCAAATACAAAGTACTTTCAGTTAATAGCCAATGGCAAACATAGGAAAACTCGTATTTTCCAGTTACAAAATGGGGATCAAATAATAACTGGTGATAACAATTTAAAAGAGTATATCACAAGTTATTATAAAGGATTATTCGGTCCACCTGATAATTCTAATTTTTCTATGGACGAGAATCGAAAAGATGATATACCTCAGGTAACAGCAATGGAAAATGAGGCATTAACCGAGGTGTTCACTGAAAAGGAGATAAGAGAGGCCATCTTTCAGATGGAACATAACAAAGCCCCAGGCCCTGATGGATTCCCAGCGGAATTCTATCAGGTGTTTTGGGATGTTATAAAAATGATTTGATGGCCCTCTTCTCAGATTTTCATAGTGGATCCTTACCTCTGTATAGATTAAATTTTGGAACAATAATCCTTTTACCTAAATGTCGAGAAGCGGCCACAATTCAACAGTATAGGCCGATATGTCTTCTGAATGTAAGTTTCAAGATATTTACCAAAGTTGCTACCAATAGAATTTCTAATGTAGCACAGAAGGTAATTAGCCCAACACAATCGGCTTTTTTGCCGGGTCGTAATATTATGGAAGGAGTTATTATACTCCATGAAACCATTCATGAGTTGCATAGGAAGAAACAAAATGGGGTTATTTTGAAGATAGATTTTGAGAAGGCGTATGATAAAATAAAATAGCCGTTTATACAACAAACGCTTAGAATGAAAGGCTTCTCCAATAAGTGGTGTCAGTGGATCACTGAGTTCACACAAGGAGGCCATGTTGGAATTAAAATAAATGACCAAATTGGAGAGAATTTCCAAACTAGAAAAGGAATGCGCCAAGGTGACCTTTTGTCACCTATTCTGTTCAATATAGTTGTCGATATGCTTGCAATTCTAATTAAGTGTGCAAAGGAAGAAGGTCAAATAGCAGGGGTGGTACCTCATCTCGTAGAGGATGGTCTCTCTATTCTTCAGCATGTGGATGATACTATCATTTTCATGGATCATAATTTTGAACAAGCTCAAAACATGAAATTACTTCTATGTACTTTTGAGCAATTGTCTGGTCTCAAAATTAATTTTTATAAGAGTGAGATGTTCTGCTTTGGCCAAGCCCAAGAGTTTGAGAACCAATACTTAGGGATATTTAGGGATTCCTATGCACTATAGAAAACTGAGCAATGCAGATTGGAAAACAATCGAGGAACGTATTGAGAGAAAGTTAAGTAGTTGGAAAGGCAAGCATATGTCGGTTGGAGGTAGATTGGTCCTTATTAATTCTGTGTTGACAAGCCTAACCATGTTTATGTTATCTTTTTTCGAGGTTCCACGGGGAATTCTTGAAAAGATAGATTACTATCGATCAAAAATTTTTTGGCAAAGTGACAGCCATAAAAAAAAAGTACAGATTAACTAAATGGAGCATAATTTGTCAACCTAAGGAGCAAGGAGGCTTGGGTATTAAAAATATAGACATACAGAATAGATGTCTTTTGAGTAAATGGCTTTTCAAGTTGTTAAATGAGAATGGAATGTGGCAGGAACTACTAAAAAATAAGTACCTTAAAAATAAAACCTTGGGTCAGCTAGAGAAGAAACCTGGTGACTCGCATTTCTGGGCCGGTCTAATGAAAGTCAAGAATGATTTTCTTGCTTTAGGGTCCTTTCATCTTAATGATGGACAACAGACTCGGTTTTGGGAGGATACATGGGCTGATAACTTTAAACTTATGGATAGATATCCTTCTCTTTATAACATTGCTAGGAAAAAACATTCTAGTGTTGCATCTGTTTTTAGTACTGTACCTCTTAATGTTTCGTTCCGCAGAACTTTGAGTGGTAACAATCTAAGGTTATGGCATAATTTAATTGCTGCAGTAGCTCATGTGCATCTGAACAATAACAGTGACGTTTTCAAATGGGGCTTACATCAAAACGCCCAGTTTACTGTTAGTTCAATGTACAATTCCCTTATCAACAATGGTTTTGTAGAGAGAAATAAAGGCCTATGGAAGCTGAGAATGCCTCTAAAAATAAAGATTTTTATGTGGTACTTATATAAGGGAGTGAGACTCACTACTTTAGCTAGACGTAATTGGAATGGGAGCAAAAAATATGGTTTGTGTAATCAAAATGAAATCATACAACACTTGTTCTTCGATTGTCACTATGCTAGATTTTTTTGGAGGGTTGTTCATTATACTTTTGATTTGAATCCGCCGAATAATATCTCTCGTATGTTTGGGGATTGGTTGGCGGGGGTGGATGTTAAGTTAAAAAGACAACTACTAGTTGGTGCATCTTCTTTATGTTGGGCGATATGGCTTAGTAGAAATGATACTGTCTTTGATGGAACTCTACTAAAAACTTACGTGCAAGTACTTTACAGGGGAACGCATTGGCTCCGGGCTTGGTTGCTGCTTCAAAAATGTGATCAAGACAAAGAATTGATGAAGCTCGCATGCCGTAGAGTGGAGACTACGGTGATGCAGATTTTCTCACACTATGGATGGAGATTTAGTAATAGCCTTACGTCATAAACATGTCTTTCATTCAAACTTATGGTGTTTTATTCTCTTTGTCGATGGGTGCTGCAGACGGATGTGCTGTAAATTTTGTAATAATTAGCTCTAGCCTCTTGAGATGAAGGCCGGGACATCATTTTTTTCCATTATCTAAAAAAAAGTCTTGCAGCACGAGTGCGTGTGCCTGGCGCCGGCGGCCGACGTGGCGTGCGCGGCCGCAGCACAGCCAAAGGCAGGTAAGACTATCTGCACCGATGAACCTCTATTTCCATCCTCTAAAAGGAATATTCTATCCTAGTCAGCAAGATTCTCACCTCTATATCTCCTTTTCCCGCAGCAATCAACCTCTATATCTCAACCTCTATACCAACTAAATTATATTTTATTCAAAATATCAACTACCGACGCCGAACTCTCTCGTCTCTCCTCGGTCTCCCCTCCCCTCCCTCCCGTCGCGCGCCGCCACCACCTTCCTCCATCTCGTGCGCGACGCCGGCAGCGGAGACGGTGACGGCGACGGTGACGAGCTGCGCAAGTTAGCACATGGCAGGCAGAGTTTGGTGGCGAGGTGATGTTGGAGAGGAGAGAGGAGTGAAGGGGAGAGGCCTTGGCGAGGACCAGTACCGCCGAAAACTCGCCGTCGGCGACCACCCCGCCGGCTCTCGTCGCCACAGCCCAGGAGGGCGCCGCCGTCCACCTCCTCGCGCGCAAATCCGAGGAAGTTCCGCGCCGGCGCCCGAGACTGACGAGGCCGCGCGGGCCAACCCGGATCTGGTGCCCGTTCTCCTCAAGCAGCTGTGCGCGCTTGAGTTCGCCGAGCGGGCCGGCCTGGCGCTCGAGCGCCGCGGCGAGGGCGCCGAGCTCGTGCTCGCCATGAGCCTCCACGTCGCCGCCGCCATCCACTGCGGCCTCGTCCCCCACGCCGACGCCATCCCAGTCCTCGAGCGCGCCGTCGCCGTCGTCACGCCGCCACCGCAGCCGACGAGGGGGCCGACGAGCAGCCGCAGGCCGACCAGAAGTGGTCCCTCGCCGCCTTCTCCGGATGGATGGATGCAGCTCGGCGACACGCACGCCATGCTCGGCCGGATGGACAAGTCCATCGCCCTGCTCCGCGCCGGCGAGTGCCCTCGGTGGTGGTGACCGCGCGGTGGTGCATCCCGTGCACCAGCGTGAGGCAGGAGCTCGCCGCCGAGTGCGTCGCCGCGCCCGTCGCAGCGTCGTAGGTGGAGAGCAGCACCACGCACGCGCCGCACCCGCCTGCAGAGGAAGAAGAAGAGGAGGGGACGGTGGTTGCGTGCCTTCGCCGCAGCCGAGCTTGGGGCCGGTGAAGCGGGTCCGAGTGCGGAGGAACTCGAGGAGCGTCGCGCCGGGGTCCACATCCCCGTCCCGGTGCTCCCGACGACGCCCGCGGCGGCCGCGTCCTTCCTCCGAGCGGTGTCCTCTCCGCCCGGGGCTCGCCGGAGAGGAGGCGCTCCTCTCCGCCGCGCCGACGCCGAGGCGCTCCTCTCCGCCGTGCGCCCGCAGCTCGTGGGCCACCTCCTCCCTCCCTCGTCGGCTTCGGCGGAGCTGGAGGCGCGAAGCGGTGGTTGGTAGGGCCCGCCGATCAGGGTAGCGGGGGATCGCTACCCCGCCATCGGTAGCGGTCCCGGGAGCGACCGCTACCGTAGCGGCCGCTTTACCGGCCCCGCTGCAGGGATTTTTTACGCTATCCCGACCTCCAGGTCGGAGATAGGGTAACCAGTGCGGATAGTCTAAGTGGCCGTTATCCGCGGGGGGCCGGCGGCCACACTCCGCCCATACAAAACCAGCCCAACCCCATCCGCAGCCGCCCGCCGCGGCACCACCCACTTCACCACCGCCCGCCCCCATGCAGACCCTCACCCTCCGCACCGCCCCCTCCGCCCGCCGCCCGGAGCCGCCGGCCAGCTCCGCCCACCTCGGCGCCGCCCCGTGCCTCCTGCGGCTGCCCCGCTCGCTCCGCCGACGGAGGCCGCGCTCCCTCAGGGCCACCGCCTCCCTCGACCAGGAGGTCAAGGAAGTCGCCCCGGCTACCTCCGGTAAATGAACCTCCGCACCTCCATTTGCTTGTAACTGAAGGAACAGGAGTAGCGTTGGTTGAATTTTGTGTTAGAAATGAGCAGTATTTCTGATTGGTAGTTTACTATAGTGAGGCTGTTAAGTTCGTTTTTGTGATCCTGAAGTGAGCTTGTGTTGTGTAAGTGCTACAAACAGTCTGGTTCAGTAGCCATGGAATTGGAATGGCATTATATCAATTATAGCTTCACGATACCTGATGGCTCCCACAACCTTAATGTATGCTTGTATAAGGAAAAAAAAAACAGTTTTTTTTTTTGTGGAAAATGTCTGCACTTTAGTCTAAAACTTAGCATGCCTCTCACGTTCCTTCTGGAAACACATCACCTGGATGGCAGCTTATTGATTCTAGTGCCTAAATTACATTCTCTATTCAAAAGAATTCTGTTGGAAAAGAATGCCAATTTGATATTGTTTATCCACTGAATTGTTCAGCAGAGAAGAGTAATCAAACGACAAGAAGAGATGTGAGGAATATAGCAATCGTTGCTCACGTTGATCACGGAAAGACAACTTTGGTGGATTCCATGTTAAGGCAAGCCAAGGTAAATTCTAGCACTATTATTCCTTATCCTTTGTCGGATTGTGTTACTACAAATGATTGGTTGCGAGCTGAATCTCTCTGCCGTTCAATTCATATGCTGACAAATATAATGATATTGGTTTGAGAATATTCCCACCTTTCCTGGTTTATCCATATCTCTGTTGTAGCATCTTAATTATCATTTATTGAGAGTGATGGTGCACCTATATTGACTGAATATCTGAACATTTGTGCGGTTATGAGTGTATATAGGCCGGCTGGGTTGGACATATTTTACATCATTTGCCCTGGGTGTTCAGCTATTGTTTGTTTACTTTTTCAGTTTTCTAGATTAATAGGACTGTTTTAAGTTCTCGCACAAACACTGTTCGTAGGACTTGGATTATATATGTTCCCTTGCCATCTAGGGGCTTTGTCATATCAGCTTACTTGTTATAAGCGTAGGACAAAACAAAAATGTGTTGAAAATCTAAATTGAGTTCCACCAAAAAATAAAATAAAATTACGTCCTCTATATGCTACTGTTGCTAAAAGGTATTAAAGTAAATCCCTTGATAACAGTTAATTTTAAAGCTTCAATCTTACTTCCAGATAGTTTCTCTTTCGTAGGTCTGAGCCATTTTCTCTATGAATCATGTTAAGTAAATGCCTACAATATTCAGTGGAGATGAGATAAATTATAACTATTTGTGGAACTTATCTCCATTGAATAACCATTGTTTCACTATGTCGTGGAAAAATTCAGCGATGAGTTTCCTGCGAAATCAATCACTTGGTGCATCACTGACTACCTACCTTATGCAGGTTTTCCGAGATAATCAAGTTGTGCAGGAAAGAATAATGGACTCAAATGATCTGGAGAGGGAAAGAGGGATCACGATACTTAGCAAAAATACATCAATAACCTATAAGGGTACTAAAATCAATATTATTGATACTCCTGGACACTCAGATTTCGGTGGGGAGGTGGAGCGTGTTCTCAACATGGTGGAAGGAGTTCTCCTAGTGGTACTAGCTAAGCTATAACTCATTTTTATTTTCTTTTGACATCTTTCTGATTTAATATTTAACTTCTGTTGAGCTTGAAACACTTTTTGACTCCTTGGTTGATTACTGCATGTTGATTGATACATATTATGACTTTGCCACATTTTACTTGTTCCTATAGATATTTTTCTGAATTGTTGTACTCACATTGCATATATATCATATTACAGATGTGGGCTATTTCCCATTGCATGTTACTCTGGTCATTCTTCATTCTTGAACTGATTTTCCTAACAGTCGAGTGGTTTACATTGAGGAAATATTTGCAAGTCCAGTGATTAGTTAAATTTTCTCTGCTATATAGGTTGATTCTGTTGAGGGGCCTATGCCGCAGACAAGATTTGTTCTGAAGAAGGCTCTAGAATTTGGACATGCTGTTGTGGTAGTTGTTAACAAGATCGACAGGCCTAGTGCTCGTCCAGAATTTGTTGTGAACTCAACATTTGAACTATTTATAGAATTAAATGCGAGTGACGAACAGGTGAAGGAGTTTTGTCTCTACCCTTGTTCAAAAACTTACTCTTTTCTTTATTAGCACAGGTCATTCCTAGTTCTCACATCATGTTTTGTTGCAATATAACAGTGTGATTTCCAAACAGTATATGCAAGTGGAATTAAAGGAAAGGCTGGGCTCTCTCCAGATAACTTGGGCGATGACCTTGGACCCCTTTTTGAGGCTATTCTTCGGTGCATTCCGGAGCCACGTATTGAAAAAGATGGAGCCATGCAAATGCTTGTGAGTTACAATCTTCGATGTTTCCTTTTCAGTATGTCGTGCATCATTTATTGTGCTTGTTTTGCATGTTTGGTGCTGGATTCTGTGATTTCCAAACAGTGTATGTTGTGTATGCCTGGCTGTCGTTGTGAATACATTTCTTTGAAGTTCCTTGTAGAGTTTGATAGATATATTCCTATCAGGATTCATACTCACACATGAGCTAACAAAATCGATATCACATGAACATTCAATCACGATGCACATAATAGGAATCCCACATAATATGAACGCATTATTTATGTTTAGATTGTCTAGACTTTGTGTTTTATAAAGCCCTGATTTCCTTATTCTGAACCAAATTCTTGCTGGGCTAGTTTTCAGACCTTAACATCTTTTGATGCTCAGTCTGTATCACTACATATTGTTCATTGCCTCAGTTTATGGTAATCCTAACATACTAACTTATATGCAGGTATCTAATACTGAATATGATGAGCACAAAGGAAGAATAGCAATTGGACGACTACACGCAGGAGAACTGCAGCGTGGCATGGAAGTCAAGGTATAAATTTGATCAGCTTATGCATGTTTCTGCATGACAACATAAACATCAATAGTCCAATGAAAATTACATAACATGGTAGCATCATGAAATGTCTCAACCAAATGAGAGAATTGAAATCCTTATGCCAGAATAAGGGGGGAAAAAATACAATGTTATAATGAGGCAATTCACATTATTACCTTGGAATTTGTATCTCATTTCTTTATTGCTTACTCTTATTTGATCTTATCCGGAAAGGAAGAAAAAGAAATTTATTCCTCTATTATCGCATCTTGTCTTCATTTAATATCAAGATATTTTGCAGGTCTGTACACCAGATGATGCTTGTAGGACGGGCAAAATAAGTGAGCTTTTTGTTTATCAGAACTTCGGCCGTGTTCCAGTTGAAACTGTTAGTGCTGGTGACATTTGTGCCGTGTGTGGAATGAATGATATCATGGTTGGTGCCTGTTCATCCTGAGTTCAATTTTTACAGTTCGCATTTATGCTTACAACATGGATTTTATGGTTTGAACTCGGCAGATTGGGGAGACTATAGCTGATAAAGTTACGGGAACACCCTTGCCCACTATTAAAGTGGAGGAGCCGACAGTCAGAATGTCTTTTTCCATTAATACATCACCCTTTGTTGGACGTGAGGTACTGCAAATCTCCACTCTATGCATTGTATTGCTACTTTATAGCATGCTCTTCCATAGTTAAGAGAAAATAATGATGTCTCAGATTTTGTTACCCCGCCCATCACTTGTTCTAGATTTGTGGACTCAACATTTTAAAGGCCATTGATATATATATATATATATATATATATATTTATTTATTTATTTATTTATTTATTTATTTATTTATTTATGTTTTCCTCATGATAACGATATCCGTAGATTTGCTCTAAAAAATTCTTTTATATTGTGGTTTTACTAACTTTTGCCAGCATATAATTAGGTCACCAAATAGTATGGATGCTAACATATTTGTCTATTTTCATTGGCTTATCACAGGGAAAATATGTTACTAGCCGAAATCTCCGTGATAGATTATATCGTGAGCTTGAAAGGAACTTGGCAATGAAAGTGGAAGATGGAGAGACTGCTGATACGTTTCTTGTTAGTGGCAGAGGAACACTGCACCTCACCATATTGATAGAAAACATGTAAGGAATTCTGAACTTAGCTTCTGTGAGTAACTCAGTACAATGTATTTTTGGTATTGTATTGAGAACAACTCAAAACTCTTACAGGAGGAGAGAAGGATATGAATTTATGATTGGACCTCCAAAGGTCATAAACAAGACAGTGGACGGAAAGCTATTAGAGCCTTATGAGGTTTGTTTATGGTTGCATTTTTTTTTCTGACAATAAATACTCATCTTCTTTTATTAATTCAATGTTCCTGGATCTGCTTAGTCCTCAGTTTCCATGTAACCAATTTTTTCTTGTTTCTGAACTCCAGATAGCCGCGGTGGAGGTTCCAGAGGAATATATGGGATCAGTTGTTGAGCTTCTGGGGAAAAGGCGTGGAATAATGGTTGACATGGAAGCTAGTGGGTTCGTTCTGTACTATGATTCATTCATCACATATGGAAAGCTATTGCTCTTTTCACAAAAAGCTTTATTGCATGCTTAATATTGCTTATCAGAAAACAAATTAAAAATAAGGCTTGTTGCCAAAAATATTCTAATTCCTGGCAAGAGATGCTCAAAACCAACCAGTTTCCTGTTCAACTGTTTGACCCCTGAATGACCTATTTTTTGGTTAATATAGAATTTTATATTACTATAAATAAGGTATTAAAAATAAGTTGTTACCACGTACATTACTCATGTATTCTTAGCATCATTGTCTACTCATACGTGTATTCCCTACCAGTTCTTAGATCTCATACCAATGAACCATGGCTGCCAATATGAAATGCAAAATTAAATTTGAAAATAGTTGGTATGAACAAAAGCCTAATGATTGAATTGAATTCTTGATTTTTTTTAACACTTGTTTATGTGATAACTTTTCTCTCCAAAGAACATGCACGTCTCCCTGGAAACTGTAATTCTTATTCCATGTCGGTATTATCTATACAAGATAGTATGCCTTCGAGCAAATTTTGGCCGTTGTGAATTTTGTGGAAGAATATTTTGTGCACAGTTAATCTATGGTCTGTTTGCACAATTTGAGTTAGGAGTTGAAACTTTGATAGGGAGGGGGGGGGCAGTTTTTCACATATTGCTTCTAGTTTAATTTACCTTGCTAATTTATTTTTTTTCAAATTGTAGGCCAGAGGGAACAACATTACTGAAATACAAGATTCCTACCAGAGGCCTCATTGGACTTCGGAATGCGATTCTAACAGCTTCTCGTGGCAGAGCTATACTTAACACAATCTTTGACAGCTATGGTTCATGGGCTGGGGATCTTAGTTCACGTGATCAGGGCTCCTTGGTATGAATAATTTATTAAAGCAATGAGGCCTTTTTTTCTTAAATGTTGTTAGCATCTCACTTGGATAACATGATCTAGGTTGCATTCGAAGATGGAACCACTACTTCTTATGCACTTTTAAGTGCACAAGAAAGAGGTCTAATGTTCGTTTCTCCTGGGCAAGATGTTTACAAAGGCCAAATAGTTGGCATTCATCAGCGACCAGGTGACTTAGCTCTTAATGTGTGCAAGAAAAAGGCTGCAACAAATGTTCGTTCCAACAAAGAAACTACAGGTAAAACTACACTCAAAACTCAGCTGTTCAAGGATTTTCATTGTTATGTATGACTTTAGAGCAACCACAATGTTGTGCAATTTCTTACAACAAAAACCTTTTGTTCATGGGCCCTGGGCTGGTTACACCATATACATTACAGTACTCTTAGAATACGAAAGAGATCTTAGTATATGTATAGACATGTATTACAGGCATATGTAGGTTGTTCTCCTTTGTTTTTCGTATAGGTTGCTCTTTCTTTACATGTAGCAAGTCCTGAATAGTGAATACTCGGTACATGCGTAGATATGCATGAGTTATTCATTAAATGTTTGCCTTTGATTAAAACGTGCTGAATTATATTTGTTTTCCTCTTTTCCAGTGGTTCTTGACGAGCCGTTAAGCTACAGTTTGGATGACTGCATCGAATACATTCAAGAGGATGAGATAGTCGAGGTTACTCCTCAAAGCATCCGCATGTGCAAGAACCCGAAAATTTCAAAGAAAAAGTAACATTACCGCAGCATCCCAATCTTGGGCATCAGGTTCAAACAGAAGCTCCCTGTTGCTTTGCATGCCACATCGATACCGAGTTTATGGCTGATGTATGGCGCACCACAAGTCAGTGACAGGCTGTTTTCAGAGGTATAAAGTCAGCAGGTTGCTGGATTCAGATATAGGAGTACACTCAATTTTGTGATGATTAAATCATCGAAGTATCCTCCTGTTTTCTCTTTATGGGAGGCTGGAGAGCAGAGTAGTCGTTTAGGCTGCTGATAAGCTGTATGATTCTACAGCAACTTCAGCTACATATATCTGTAGATCATATAGATACTTGTACATGAATCTCTCAGCTCTAATTATGGGTTGGAGCCACGATTCAACGAACGAAATGAAAACACCGGTACATTTTTCTTGTGTAATCAAGGAGTTGTATTCTGTATGTTCGTCCAACAGTTTCACGCTGGCAAACTAGAGCATTGGTCAGTACTAGTCGGATGCCCGTGCGTTGCCACGGACTAAAACTATCTTACCAAATAACACCAAGATAAATAAGAGATACTCGGGTTCGACTTTGATCTTTCTTTCACCCGTGCATTGTACAACCATAAAGATTCCACATTGCACACATAAGTTTGGGAAAAAGTTGCATCATCACAAGCATAAAAATAGTACAACCAGATAATCAGAGATGGAAAGTTAGGATAAAAAACAGCTTCACCAGAACCGTTCTGCAACATCCATAATATAATTTATTTGATGCTTAATGAAACTACGAAAAATACTTCAAGTTGGATAACGATACCCTTTGAGCATTCTCCTTGTTCAAAAACCTCAACCTGTGTGAGGATACTATGAGTGGGTAGAGTAGCAGCTAACTGAATCGGCATTTCATCATCCGAGGATGAATAACTGGTGTCTACATACTACGCTTGATGGCTCACGTATTATGAAACCTGTCAGAGTACGTGCTGCTCTACACAATTGCAGGGATATGCCAGCAACAAAGCCTTAGATAGTAGTATTATGTTATTTCTCATACTGTACCTGGAACAGGCCGTCTAAAATGTAGTCAAACTATTTCAGTTCAAATGGCACGAAGATCACATCTTGGCATACTTGCATTGACAAGAAAGGAGAGGGAATGAAAAATGATTGCAATACACATTAAAAATTCGAGATGAATGTTAATATTACAAGACATAAAAAATTATAAATGAACGATGATCATCTACACTACAGGTGCTACTGAAACTGATGAACAAGAAACAAGAGACACCATGCTACTCCAAAGAGGACACTGGACACAACATAACTCAGTTCAGCTCCCTCCTACCGCTGCAAACCTACACTGGGTTATAATAAATCTACTACTGCCAACTGATATGCACAAACCAACTGCCAACTGATATGCACAAACCGTGAATCACAGCGATAATCTTCTCCCCACCAGGGCATCAGGTGAACAGAGGAGGTGGACAAGCTGTATAGTTGTGCTCACATGAAGAATCACTGATTTTAACAGCAATTTGAAAGAATAATTCCTACAAGCTGCTACCATAGATTTCGTAAGAACAGTCACAAAAAACAAAGAGACACAGTCAGATTGAACTAATTTCACAAAGCACTACACGCATAGATGCTTCGGTAGAAAACCGGCTACAATCCATTGTTGAAATATTAGGCCACTACAGGTAAAATTTTCGAGACACTAATTGTGCAGGATTGGTTCTTAAAACCCAAACCATAGCTGTACTTCTGACTCACCCAAGATAAATTGGATGACTCACATTTGTAAAGATTGTTTGATATCGTACTAATCATGATGATAAGTTCCCAAGAGAACAGCAAGCACAACATTGACCAAACTAATACCGACAGTCCTAACTCCTAATCATTCATGAATCAACACCCATAGCTGTTCGATCTGTGTTAATCCAAACCTGCGAATGTGAGTGATTTCTTGAAGGCGTGAGGGCAGAACCAGTCAGACCCCTGGTTGCCCGTTCCTGGATTTATATTGGGCACCGGGTAT
Source organism: Eragrostis curvula (assembly GCA_007726485.1). Taxonomy (NCBI): domain Eukaryota; kingdom Viridiplantae; phylum Streptophyta; class Magnoliopsida; order Poales; family Poaceae; genus Eragrostis; species Eragrostis curvula. The sequence goes on from CM017439.1 coordinate 47,870,152, forward strand.
GGCTTCCAGAAGGTGCGGCCATGGCGCCTTGACGATTCAAATTTTGATGTCGAAATTTAAACACCGAGAGCGAGTGGGGATTGAGGGCGGCGGATTGGAGAGGCGTGGCTCCCGTCGTCGGCCCACCAACCGGGCCTGCCCCTTCCGAAGCTTCCAGATCCACCGCGAGCTCCATTTGGTGGTGCACGTCGCCGAGGTGGAGCGCCATGGCCGCACAACATTCCACGTCTATGAGCGACCAGGACATGGCCATCTCCCGCGACGTGGGCTTGAAGCCGGGCCGTCAACGGCAATGGCGACGCCGGCGACGGCTGCGAGGATCGAACGGCAACGCCGGCCCACCCCGCCACCGAGACCTTCACTCCGTGCACCGTGAAGCACATGGGCCGCGTGACGTGCCGGCGGCGCGGAAAGGGGAGGGGACGGAGAATATCTGATCAGTTCTTGAAGTGAGGGGCAGGCCGCGGGGGAGCGGCGGCGTGCGGTGAGAGGAGGCGAGCGGAGGCGTGCGGAGAGGCTTGCAGTTTTTTTTTTTCCGAGAGAAAACGGAGCGGATGGGCTGGAGGCGCCTGGCCCGCTTGTCGGCATATACGGACTGGAGGTGGGCATGGCCACCAAGGACCACACCGCCACCAACTGCCTTTTTTAAGGGGTGTCCGTTTTATGGAGTTTAAAATTTAGAGAGGTTTAAAAAAAGAATCTTATTATTTAAAAGTATTAAATAAAGTTTAATTACAAAACTAACTGTAGAACCTCTGGTCTAATTCGCGAGACGAATCTAATGAGGGTAAGCAATCCGTGGTTAGACGATGGTTACTGTAGCATTGCTGTAGCATGACTGTAGCAAAACATAGCTTACTTAGGCTCGTTAGATTCGTCTCGTAAAGATGTACCCATCTGTAAAAAGATTTTATCATTAGACTTTATTTAGTACTAGATTCTCTTTATTTAGAGGCTTCTAAAATTTAGCGTTAAAAGAAACGAACAGGGCCTAAGTACGGTAAAGATGTGCTACAATCATAAATATGGATAAACAGCTGTAGAATGTGAACAGATTAGTCAACTACAGAAAGTGTGGTTCTCTACCAGGGAAAGCAAACATTGTACAATTTTATCCAAAGATCAAACATTGTACGATTAGTTGCAGCCTTGCAGGCTTGCAGCCAAGCCGCCTTCGTCAGGGAACAAAACTCCTAGAGCTACAAAATCTAGTATTGCTCCTTGCTGCAGCATTGACCAGGCCTCATGGCAACTGCCAGTTGAATTATCTGGGCTCAGCGTTCCGGCGGCAGGCGTGCTGCGATAGAGAACAGAGGAGGAATGGAGGATGGTCTTCCCCGGCCATGCTCGCACGATGAGCTGAATTGGCGAGACCGCGACGAACCCGGGCGCCGGCCTACAGCATGCGAGACGACGACGAGAACCACAGAAGAGGGGCGGTCACCACGGCCGCCATCCGCTGCTGAGCTTCGTTTCGCGACCGGGATGGGAAGAACGTACGAGACGGCGTCGTTCGGCGCGGCGAGTCTGGTTGCGCAGGAGAGGCGGCAAGGAAGGGGTAATCTAGCGGGAAACGGTGAGGGAGAAGGAGCGGGAGCCCATTCGCCGGGGCGAGGCGGCCGCCGCCGTCGCCGGAGCGGATGGGGAAGAGCGCCGGAGGCGTGCGGACGCGAAACAGGGACGTTTGTGCAAGACATTATCCGTGGTAGGGGTTTATCTGCAAATATTTGGATTGCGACTATTAATCACGATCCAAATTAGGAGGCTAAATATAAATATTTGGATCGCGGTTATTAATCGCGATTCATATCAGGAGGTTATATGTAAATATTTAGATCGCGGTTAACAATCACGATCCAAGTCAGGGGGTTTTGTGAACAATGTGTTTGACGGCGGTCAGCTCAAAGGTGGACAATCCTCTGCCGTTGGATCAAATTCTGCGGTCTGGATTGAGGTCAATTGAGGAGCGGCTACTACCCGCGGTCAAGACCTCTGCTTGGCCAACCATGGCGGCTCCGGCGGTCACCGGAGCCCGCCTCCATGCCCCGCGCGCCGGCCCCAGAAATCTCACCGCCACCCGGATGAGAAGGAGGGGATGGAGACGGCATATATGGAGGCGGACGCGGCAGCCATGGCACTCCAGGCGAGTGAGAGCTCTGAAGATCGAGCGTGCACCGTGTTGCCGGTGGCTGGCATGCCGCCGCTCAGGGAGATGCATGTTTAGTGAACGGGTTGAATCAAAGGTGCTCCTGCTTCTACGTGGAGAGCAGCCATGGGAGCCCGTTCAGGTGACCAGCGAATTGTGGGAGCTGAGATATCAACTGTTGAGGAATTAGTTTCGCGCTTGAGTGCGATTTCAGCAACACAGCCTGAACATTTGCACTGCCTGTTTCAGAGCTTCCGCCATGGTCAGTCAGAAACTCGGTGTACAGCGTGGGATGGATGCTGTAACAATGTAACATCCAGTGCATATCATATTGTAACGTCATTTCCGTTGGATTCTGAATGAACTGAATGACCAGTGTGGATTGAAGTCATTCATTCAGAATCTGAGGATAACCTGCCCCTGGCAGTCTTGATTGAAGTCACACGTTGCAAAATCAGGCTCTGAATGATCAGTGTACCATTCCCAAATCGAGACTCTGAATTTTACACACACGTGTGAAAAATAAACCTATTAGTTGTGTTTAATAGTACTGTAATATAGTTAGATTCCACCTGTTCCAGTAGTATACTGCTGAGCTTTCTGTTATGCAGAAATATAGGTGAGTTGTACATCTCACAGTCATTTACATTGGCAGCGTTGCCTTTAAGACAAGGAATGGATGAAAATGTCTGCATCGAGTCTTGCAAGATCGACCAACATGCTATTGTACCTACCAAAAATCCCATGCTAATCACTGGATTCTGCATACTGTTACAAAGTGACAGTGATACTATCCGATCCAAAATCAACCCTGACAAGTTTGAAACAGAAACTATGCTCTGCTAAATGATGTTCAACAGGATCAGAAGCTATCAGTTACTTTGCTAGGAGTGATACGACTGTTGCACAAGTTAGCCATCAGACAATTTTTTATGGTTTTAAGACTACTGATCATCAGATCAAGATATAGGATTATACTGAATTGTGCAATGATACTGTCTAAGATAGTAATCATACTTGCAATTGCAGGTCACATAGTTTCTGAAACATGCTTATTTCACTTTGAAACTAGATTACAGTGGTAAAACTGAACATCAGATCAGAAGATACGGTATAAAATTATGGCCTGTAATTTGAAGCATCCACTTGTGCAAGACCACAAAAAAATATTCTAAGTAAAAAATTGTTAAAATGATTCTTTCGCTTCAGAATAAGACAACATTGCATAATTATTGGGAAATTACATCAATTGATAGGCACAAAATTAGTGCATCTGTTGTTTACAGAAGGTTGGTCTCCGACCAGTTAAAGATTGACGGAGAAAACAACTGAAGAGCTGCAGTTTGAAGCCCAATTACTAGCTACAAATTTCGGTGATGCCGGCCAAAGCTTTCCTGCTACTTGCTAGTACAAAATTTGGTGTCATCAGAAACTGCTCTCCAAGCTAACACCAGCAGATGCCTCCCCAAAGAACGCCGCCCAGCGGTCCGGCGGCCATGTCGTCGACGTTGTCCGGCATGCCGCAGAGTTCTTGGACCGTCGGCAATGGCATCATGGCGTCCGCCACCTGCTGCTCCATCATCGGCACTGGATCAGTCATTTCTTCGACCATCTGCGCGATGAATTCGTCGGAACAATCCTGGTGCACCACGCCGACTTGATCGAACGGCGTCCCCAAAGCACTGGCGGCGGCGGCGGCGACACTCGAACCGTGGCAATCTTGTACATCCAGTTGCTCCGTGGCGCCGCTGACTCCCTCTGTTTCTTCCTGCAGTTGCCCCTGTTTCATGGTCGTCGTGCAATAATCCGAAGACGCGGCGTCGACGCGCGGGCGCTGAGACTCGGGTTCGCCGGCCGGAGAGTCGGGGACACGTTTGCGCTTCTTGCCGAAGCCGGACAAGGAGATTTGGCAGATCTTGATGGACGGGTGCGTCGTGATGGAGTACTCGTGCATCACCCACCCGTTGCTGCCGCTGCCGTTCTTGCCGGTGCCCGTGTGGAGGTTGAGGTTGTGCCGGCTCCACTTGATCTTCTCGCCGTCGTCGACGACCATCTCGTGGCTTGCGTCATCGCGCTCGCACTTCATGCTCTTCCATGTCCCGCCGCCATGGCAGCGCCGATCCGGGCGTGCACCTCCGTTGTTGGTGCGGACGAAGAAGAAGGCCGGGACGTTGTCGGGCCGGCCGTGGCGCTGGAAGAGCTCCCTGGGCTGGGTGTTGGCCGCCGAGTCGTCATCGACGATGAGGCCGGGGAAAAGGTCGGGCTGGCCGCGGACACGCGGGAGGAGGTAGAGCCTGACGAGCTCGTCGTCGAGGGGTCGGAAGCGGAAGCCGGGTGGGAAGCCGTCCGCCGGCGACGACATGGTACTCTTGGGCTCTCTCGAGAGAGATGGAGGAAGGGAGGGAGGCGGCGAAACCCTAGAGAGGAGAGGGCGGAAGAGGCTGTGGCAGGAGAGGACGAGATGGAGTGCAGAGGATCTGGGGGTTGGCTTCCAATTTATTTGGCGGGGATGATGCTTCGCGCCCAAAACCGAAGGAGCGGATATGGAAAGTTTCTTCGCTGGTCCCGGTTTCCGATCGAGTGCACTGGCAATCACCCAGGCCGCTTTGCTTGCTTTCTTGCAGCTTACGTTGTAACAATCCGATCCGATTTGAAATCGGCAGTGTGCCCGCAAGGTGTTCGACGAAAATACAGCTAATTAAGCAGAAGCTCTAATGAGGTCACCTCGTGGAGCGTGGCAGGTTTTTGGACATAATGCACAAATGTTAAGGCAAAACACGACTGTTGCGAGCAGATCGGTTTGCATTAGCGTTGTTGTTATTCTCACTTGAGTCAACTCGACGTCTAGGATTCGTTGGCGCCACTTCTCTCTGTACAAGCGTGAGTTGTTCAGTGATCTCGAACTGCTGCAACAGAGCCAATTTTTGTAGCTAAGGATTTCTGTTAAATGCGAAACAGAGTGCTCAGTGTTATCGACTAGTATGATTGTTCCAGTGATATAGGACTACTCAATTTATTGAGCATCAGCTTGTGCAATAATGGAACCCAGAAATTCTCACTGTCCTAGCATTCCATTCTCATCAGTCTCAAGCAGAACTTGACAGGATGCCGCACAAATCAGTCATCAGACACAGATGTTACCTAATTCAGATATCAGATTATTCTCAGTTTCACAATGATCGAGACATGAATTAATTATACAGTTTTTGTAGAAGACACAGATGTTGTTGTGTTTTAGCTCGTAGTGCAGTTCCTACGTGCAAGAGAGAAGAGAACATTGTACCAAAATTTGGGATCAGATTACTAGAATATTAGTGCATCAGTCGATTACATCCTCTTGAATGCATACTCAGATGCATAGTTCCAATTGATTTCAGTACCAGGGCGAGTAGAGGGGGAACCAGAGAACTGTACTTATGTCAGGAACTGAGGATGGTCTCAGAGGTTTTTCAGCATCAGCAAGAAACAACTGAAACCGAAAGATGTGAGATTACCAGTGGAGTAAGCACTGACCATATGGATGCTCAGTCCAACCATTTTCCCTCGCTGACGAACCTGTACAGTGTGCAAAATGAGGATTTTTTGTGGTTCGGATAACAGTTATTTCAGAACATGCGCAGTTTGCTTTGAGGCAGTTTCTTCGAGCATTTGACAGGCAACTCATGAAGTCCGAGAAGCCAATCTCCTGGTTCTTCATTTGAGAGGCAATTTTAGATTATCCAATACACGGCTTCTACAGCTATTTCAATTTTTCTTTTTCTTTTTTGCGGACCTGGTAGATGTTGTTGCTATTTCAGCTCGTAGTGCAGTTACTACGTGCAGACACTCACTGACACAACAGAGAGGAGAGAAGTCAGAGAACGTTGCAGTATAGCTTGAACTGACTAAAGGTACGACGCATATTACAGCCTCACCCAAAAACTTGTGCTGCCGACCGAGGCTCTGCTGCCGTTCCTTGCTACAGCAGACTACCAAAACTGACAGCTCATGCATGTACACTGGGATCATGTTCAGAAAGCAGTCTCCAAGGCAGGCTACAGCAGAAACGAGCTGACTTCCACTCCTCCTCCTTGTCTCCTCCCTTGTGCTCTCACTCCTGACTCCTCGTCAGCATTGGCAATATGGCGTCCAGCATCGTGACGGCGCCGGTGGGCAGCGGCGGCAACACAGCTCGTCTACAGCCGCAACCAACCTGATGCTGAGGAGTGGATCAGGTGGTGAATCATCTAATGGGAGGAGTGCCGCAACCGGCGCCACCGCCACGGTGTCACGGTATCGGCCGTCCCCGGCGCGGCATGCCCGGACCCGGCGAGTGCTACTACGTCATGAAGATGTACGACGACGGCAGGTACGATCATCGTCGCGATCCTGGAGTGCGATGAAGCCGTCACGTCCCGCGGTGGCGACCGCCTCGGCCTGCGGATGCAACACCCACCACGCCACTGCTTTGCCAGTCCAGTGCACGCGGCGGCGTCGATCGCGGATGAGACTCAACGGTGGAATGGCAGGCCGCTGCGGGATACGCCACGTAGTGTAGTAGGGCAGACGGAATCGGATCGGATACGGGCAACCGGATAACCGAACGCACGTATCAGCCGAGCAGAGCATCGCGGTGGGTGATGATCGATCGAAACCACCAGAAACCGGGCGCGTCTCAGAAATCCGAGTGCGTCAACCCGACGCGCGCCTCTCACTCCTCGACCTATAAAGCTAAGGCCCTGGCGGATGCCAGGGCACAAAAACTCAAGACACCATCGCCCATCATCCACACCTCTCTCCCTTCTGCCCTAGCTGCGTGCGTCTCCCTTTCTGTCGAGTCGAGAGAACAGAACACCATGTCGTCGCCGGCAGAGAACATCCTCGGCGACCTCACGCCACCCGGCCTCCACTTCAAACCCCTCGACGACGAGATCGTCCAGCTCTACCTGCTGCCGCGCGCCCGAGGGCAGCCCGACCTGTTCCCCGGCCTCATCGTCGACGACGACACGGCGGCCAACACGCAGCCCTGGGAACTCTTCGGCCGCCACGGCCTTACCGAAGAGGATGGCGCCCAGGCTTTCTTCTTCGTCCACGGTGGCGCGCGCCCGGATCGGCGCTGCCGGGGCGGCGGGACGTGGAAGAGCCAGAAGCGCCAAGTGGACGGCGAGATGGTCGTGGACAGCGAGAGGATCAAGTGGAGCCGGCACAACCTCAACTTCCACATGGATACGGAGAGCGGCAGCTGGGGGTGGGTCATGCACGAGTACACCATCGCCGGATCGTCCGTCAAGCTGTGCAGCATCTCCTTCTCTGGCTACGGCCAGAAGCGCAAGCGCGTGCCCGACGACGACTGCCTTGTTGCCGGCGAACCATCGACACGACGCCCGCGCGTCGCCTCAGACGAAAGTGGTTCGGACACTTCCGGTTCCGGAACGAAGACTGCGACGACGTTCGATCAATGCTTCAGCACGGCGCACGCTTCTGAAGGCCAAGATTTACCCATGCAAGACTATTCGTTCCTAGCAGAGCAAGTGCAGCAGACGATGACCACTTCAGCGCCTCAAGAACCAACGACGTTCAATCGACAAGAGCCAGGGTTGCCGCAGGATGGTGAACCTTGGGCGTTTATGTCTCAGGACGCCATCGCCGAGGTTCTTGACATGATCTCCCAAGCTCCGGACGAGCAAGTGCCGTTGGTGGATCAGAGCTCCAGCGGCGTGCCCAACATCGGCGACACGGACCTCCTTCATTGGGAAGGCATTGACTTCGACTTCTCCATGTGCTGATCACGTCGAGCCTGTAGCCTTCAGAAACAGAGTCTCCACGCGCGTGACCAGTCAGTCCCCGTCAGACATGTAAACTGCATGCTTCTTTCCATGGATTCAGCTGAAGTGCTGTTTCTTGTTTGTTTTTGTTCGGTTGCCGCTGTAATTACTCTTCTCAGATTGCAATGCGAACACAAATTTTGTTTGTCTGTTCTGTTCTGTTCTGCAAAGTAAACTCCTCTTCTTCTCAGTTGTCAGTTCAAAGCTTCTTTTTTTTTTTTTTTTTTGAGCAAGTGTTGTCAGTTCAAAGCTAGCATGCATTCTTCTGCCATGTCTCCTGTGGTTGTTTTATTTCCGAAAGAAGCTGCTTCTACTCAAGACACACGACTCGCGCCACGGCCCAAGTGGCCCCACTGCACCCGGTCGATTCTCAGTGTTCAGCCCAACTTCAGTGCACCGTGTTCGTCACACGTGTCATACTTCCACGACTCAGTTAGTGCTTGCTCTTGAATGCAGCGATGAACACCTCTGCTTGGATGCATATCGCGAGCCTATTTTGGTGGCCTCAGCCAGCTCCATGCTGCCAGCGTATTACTCCATGCGCTTTTTTACATACGTAGCTGATCATGGCATACTATTTAGGAAGAAAGGGAAGCTAGCTAGGATGAACCAATTATTTACCAGTGATATAGTTTGTATACTTTATTCTAATCTAATTCATTGTACCATAGATTAAGTAAAATAATTGGTTTATTCTAATCTAATTCATTGTACCATAGATTTTACTTAAACTTCTCTGGCAGTGGCGTGAAGCTACCAGAGAAGGCACGTGTTACCAGTGATATAGTTTGTATACTTTATTCTAATCTAATTTTTGCTACATATTGGTGTGTCACCCGTTATGGTGTACCATAGATTTTACTTAAACTTCTCTGGCAGTGGCAGTGGCGTGAAGCTACCATAGATTTTACTTAAACTTCTCTGGCAGTTGTGTACCATAGATTCTAATCTAATTCATTGTACCATAGATTAAGTAAAATAATTGGTTCATCCAAGCAAAGTTCCGCCACTGCCAGAGAAGGCACGTGTTACGCGCCCGCGCCTTCACGCAGCTACAAGAGTTTGTTGTGCATGCATGGAATGGAAATAAATGCGTAATTTACATCCATATATACCTACCTCTCCAATGAGACATGCTCATCCGGCTACAAAAGCTGGTGAAGTAGAGGCTCTCTACTGCTGAAGTATAAGCGTCTGTTTACGTTGTAGTACATGTGTTTCGAAATAAGAAAAAAAAATTGTAATTCAGCGTCTTTGCCTTGTTCAGGCAAACGTTCCATGCGAGGGAGAGCTCTGAAGGATGACTGTGTTGCTGCCGGATCAGTTGCTTTGCTTTGAATAATACGACTGTTGCATAAGTCAGCTGTCAGACAAAATTTGATGGTTTTGAGACTACTGATTGTCAGATCAAGATATAGGATCATACGAAATTGTACAATGATAGTGTTTACGACAGTTGCAGCTGTTACATACTACCAGCTGCAGGTCACATAGTTTCTGAAACATGCTTCTTCTTTCACTTCAAAATTAGATTACTGCCGTAAAACTGAACATTAGATTAGAAGATGGAGTATAAAATTAGGGCACATGATTATACCTAATAATTTGTTAGTGGTTGTATTTGCCTATAACTTTCTTGTAAGTGCATCATCCACATATTCGTATGTCTAACCCATCCCTATCGAGTGGAAGAAGACGTGTATTGTGGCTCGTGCGCCGGGACGATACAGAGGAGGCGGTGGCAAAAGATGTAAATAACGCTCAAACTAGGAGGGCGGGTTGATAAGCTGAGGGAGCGAATCGCTCTGGAACGCCGTGGAACACCATTTCCGGTACGGTGATTCACGCGGGCAGTTCAGTTTCTCGAATCGTTTCACCCCATGAAACGTATCTTTCTTTTGCCATTTGGATTTTGGAACCGATTCGGATTCAAGGCAGAATCTGAAGTGTTTGAAACATCCAAACACACCCTAAAATTAAAAAAAAAGGATTCAAAAAGTCAACATGTCATATAACATATAATTCAACACAAAATAAGATAAAATAAAAATGCTAATATATACATGGAGTGTACTTTTAATTTCTGTAGGTCTCCGACGACTAAATGCACGTGTTTGAATAGTCCAAACACACTCTAAAATAAAAAACCCTAATTTTTTTAAAACAATGATTCAAAAAGTCAACACAAATAAGATAAAATAAAAATGCTAATGTACATATGGAATGTACTTTTAATTTCTGTAAGTCTCCGATGACCGAATGCACGCGCACGCATACCGCGTGTCATCTCTCTAGGAGAGACGCCGGGTAGCAGACACCATGACTTAGCCATGGGCCACTGGCGAGAACCGTGTGTCACGGCTCCTGTCCTACAGGGTGCCTCAGCTGGGCGAAGCAATGACGGGCAGCGCTGCTTATTTGCCGGCGGTCACGTAAGTTAATTCCCGAGGTGGGATTAATCAACCGAACCAGCTGGAACGGAATCGGCGGTCGCGCCGCGCGGGGAGGGTGGGAAAGCAAAAGGCGGGGCCGGCTGGGGACGCACTCGTCGTCCGTCGCGCGCGCTCTCCCGTCGTCGTCCTCTTCTCCAGTCTCCCGGTCTCCAAGTACTACGCACGTGCCCTTTCAGTGGTGTGTGTCTCTGCTCGGCGCCGGCGCAAGCAAGGGAACCACCGTGGCCGAGGGCGCCGAGGTTCAGTCCATGGCGTCCGTGTGGAGTGGAGGCCAGAAAAGGCACGTGCTACGCGCCCTCGCCTGCACGCAGCTACGAAAGATTTTTTTTTTTCGGGCAACTACGAAAGAGTTTGTTGTGCATGCATGGAATGGAAAGAACTGCGCAATTTACATCCATATACCTCTCCAAAGAGACAAGCTCCTCAGGCTGCAAAAGCTGGTGTTGCACGCCAGTAGAGGCTTTCTACGTACAGCTGAAGTAAAACGCACTGTTCAAAACAGAGTGTAAGCGTCTGTTTACGTTGTAGTACATGTGTTTCGAAATGAGAAAAAATTTGTAATTCAGCGGCTTGCCTTGTTCAGGCAAACGTTCCCATGTGAGCCAATGCATCCCATTTCCGTAATTTGCTTATGATGAAATGCAAGCATCCGGACTACTTGCGTGATATTAACTTGGATCTGTTCGGCGGAGGACTACTTGTTCTTCCCCCAGGATGTGTGGCCACTGGCCAGGGACGACGGCCGCTGCTGTCGTTCGCGGCGAGGGGGCGAGAACGATGCCATAGCGTGGCGTGGCGACACGTACGTTACGTTTGGGATGGTGCCTTTCCCTTCCCCGAAAGCTATTCACTCTGCTTTCAGACAGCAGGCCGCAAGCAAAGCAAAGTTCTGTGTTCTGACGACGAGCTCGAACAAAGTTCAACTATAGCTGGTACTACGCTCTCTCAACTACTTCTAGCTTACTAGTAGCTAGCTTCCATGCATGCAAGCAAGCAAGCAAACCCGATTCCTAGCAGCAGATGCAGCTATAGCTCTTTCGTGACCCTGCACAACACGCACTGTTGGAATAAACCAGTGTCTCTCTGACTGGGCGGCCCTTGGCGCCGCCGCTGCGTCTATATATACAGTACATAGTGATCGATGCATGTTAGGCTTCCATTCGAGATCTCCATCCCACGCCAGGCCTGTTTTCGTAGCTCATTCCTGCCACGGTTCGTGTCCGCCTACTACTTCCTCTTTTTTTTCTTAGAATGCAGTGATATTCTTGTGCAATCTTTTTTTCTTGTACTGGACAACTAATTGATGTGTATTGATATACATGTAACAGGGCACGATGCCGACGCTCACGATGCAGCAGTGCACGAAGCTCTTCCTCCGCTTCATGCAGTCAATCCTCGCCGCCGGCGCGCTCGCCATCATGGTCACCGGCGCCAACAAGCTCACCCCTCGCTCCCCCGCATTCGAGTAGTCTTTCTTTCTTTTCATCAATCTAGTTAGACGCATGCAGGCAGGCGCTGGACTGGGTTTACCAGTACTTTTTTTAGTTCGGTGTCTGATCACAATTATATGTTCCATTTAACTTCTGATCACAATTATTAATAGAGTTGACCGTTGTTTGGCTGCAGGCCCCTTTATTCGGCTGCCGCCCTACAACTTGTGTGGAGCCTACTGTCCATCGTCAATGAGTTTCTGCAGATACATACAGGGCTGCTTGTAATACCGAGCGCTGCAAACAATACCTTTGGAGATGCGGTGAGTTGTCGATCATAAACTCCCTGAAATCAACTAAGCAATGAATAATGACTGTTCTTTAACCACTTAATTACTTACATTATATTCTTCACTGCATGCAGAGCATAACAGCAGTGATTTGGGCCACGACAAGGTTGTCGCAGGACACGGCCCCCGTAATGTTGGCCCACGACGACATCACGAGGTTTGCGCTCGTGATGTGGATGGCGCGCGCGAGCCTTTCTGCCCAGCTGATAATCCTGTTCCAAAGTCTTCGTGGACTACTGAGGTTCATATAGCTACAGTTAGGACTATTGATCATTGCTGACAAACCCTCGCAAAAAGAAAAAAGATCAATATTGCTGACAAACAGAGGTACACAGAGGGCTTATTAGTTATATTATTGCTGCTAGCTTAATCTAGTTGATGGCTAACGAGTAGTGAGTGATGTTGCGCTTTCAGATAGAGAGAAAGAAAGAGAAAATGTATTGGTGTGTGAATTATGTAGTCCATTGCGTTCTGTCTGACAAAGTATTGTAATAAAACAATAAGAATTAATGGTGTGACAAATATGTATTGGTGTGTGAAATATATTAAGAAGTTGGGGGAAAAGAACAATCCGAACAAGCTTGCACAGCAGCTAGCCGCAGCTCTGAGATCGTGTTCTCAACGCATCCTGATCAGTTAGCACACCAGGATCTAATCATCCAAACGTCAGTGAACGTGGTTGCTACTTGTGTGCATATGCATGACTAGAGGGTGGCATATATAGCGACACGTGGATCGGGGTGATGCCTTTCCTTCCCTGAGCGGCCTGAAACTGCTCATGCTTTTTTTTATTGTTTGAAGAAAAAGCTGCTCATACTTTCACGGTAGAATTCTGCTGTCACCGAACGAACGGAATGGATATATTCGTTGCGGAGGAATGCACAGGTCTGACTACGCGTTATGTTTGCCGTGACCCTGAACAACATTGTAGTACCCGTAATTTTGGCCCATGACGACAAACCCTAAAAATATGGATTTTCAAAAATTTCAAACTTAAAATAATTAACTAGACTCAATCAGGGCTCAATTAAAAATTTTTCTCGAAATAAAACCATGCATGAAAACACTCATGTGCATGTTTGCCTCTCTCTTGCCTTTATTTTAATTGTTTGAGTGTGTGTTGAAAACCTATTTCAAATTTGAATTCAAATTCCCTTGAAATCCCTCCAAAATCCAAATCCAGAAAAGATAAAACCTTTTTCCTTCTACTGGGCCGCCTTCCACCTTTTCCCCCGCGCGCGGCCCATCTTCTCCTCTTCTCCTTTCCCTCCGCGCCCGGCCTCTGGGCCGCTCCATCCGCGCGCGCCTCGGCCCAATTCAGCCCGCGCCCGGTCGCCGACACGTGGGACCCGCGTCTTCTTCCTCCTCCGACGCGCGCCGCCCGACCGGCCGGCGTGCCGGCCGGGGGATTTGCTCCCCGCCGCCGCATTTCCTCCTCTGCTCCCCCACGCGTCGCTCTCCCGCGCTCTCCCTCCTCCTCTCGTCCGGGCCCTGCTTCCCCAAACCGCCGGCAACAACAAACCGTAGCCGCCCTCGCCATTAAACGCGGCGAGCTCGAGCTCCACGCTGCGGTAGCGTCAAGACGACGCGCAGCCCCTTCACACCGCGCCCGGGACCCCCATCTTCCTCCGCGCCGCGTGGCCGCTAGCTCGCCCGTCCCCCACACCTCGCATCGCACGCCGCGGAGCTCCGGTGAAATATCCCGGCCGCCGCGGGATATTTTCCCGGCTTTCCACCGCCTTCGCGCAGCTTTAAAAGCGGCGCACCGGCCATCTTCTTCTTCTTTTGCTCACATCCCTCCTTTCCCTCTCGCGCACCAGCCAACCCAGCTCCAGTTTCTCTCCCTCTTCCCCAGCTCCGGCGAGCGATTCCGTCGCCTTCCGACGTTCCCCGCCCTCACCGGACCCGAGGTGAGCACCTCCACTCCCCTCTCTCTCTTTTGCACCCCTCCTTCTCCCTCCTCGCACACGGCAGCCTAGCTCCCACCGTGCGCCACCGCCGCCTCCTTTTCCTCTCCGACGCCGGCCGCCGTGGAGCACTCCCGGACATCGCCGAGCACCCCCACACCTTCACCGCACGAACGCGCATCTTCTCCCCTTCACAAACTCGTGCCCGCGCGCTCGCGCGCGCACCTCACCGCGCACGCCGATGCGCCGCCGTGCTCCGGCAGCGTCGCGCCGCCACTCCGGCCACCGTCCACGTCACCACGTACCCCCATCATCTTCCCCGTCACGCGTCGATGGCCGGCACCCCTCTTCCCGACCCACTAGGCCCCAGTAGCGGCCGGCGGCGAGCTCTCCGGCGCCGCCGCGCCCTTTCTCCCCGTCGCCGCCGCGCCGGCGCCACCGGGCCCCCGCCTGAGTCGCTGACTCGCGGGCCCGCGCGGCCCCGCGCGCCCCTCGGTCCACCGGACCGGCTCACGGTGGACCGCACATACAAACCCAGCCCGGTCCACGCCTCTGTGGACCAAGTCCGCGGAACAGTGGCAGCCAGGGGCCCCCGGCCCCACAGGCCCACATGTCAGCCTCTACACGCTCTGAGTTTCGCTAGAGTCACACGCGCAGTGTACACAGAATGTTATTCCAGTGCCCAAATAATTCCATAAAAATTCCCAAAAATATCCAAAAATCCCCAAATACATTTCTAACACTGTACCAACCCTTGGACACCTCTGGAAAATTTAGGTTGAGATTATACTAACATTTAGTTAATCTCCCCTAATTCCGATATAACCCTTTTATATTCGAATATCAATATCTTTTCCATTTTAAATCCAAATCAAATGATTCTTGCGCCAAAATTCATCTAAAATCATCCTCTATCAAACCACGCCAGAACCATCCTCCTTTGTGTCATTTTGGTATTTTACCTTATTTTATTTGAATGATTGTTTATTGTGTGTTAAGCGGTAGATTTAGCTTTTCTTTTATTTTCGTTATCGCTAGATAATCAAGACTTCGAGGAGGAACACGAAGACCCCGACTACGAGGAAGGTCTAGAGGAGGAAGATTTTGGTGAAGGCAAGTCCTAACCACCTTGATCATATTTAACCTAATTAATTCCTACAAAATATCCTATTTAGAGCCTGTGTGCAAACTAAACATGCATAGTCTTTTAAAATGATTTAATTATTAGAGTAACCTATCTTGTTGAAAGCCATGCCTTGTTTATGCTATCCTTAATCCTTTGTTAACCCTAGGTTCCACGATCATTAATCTTTAATGATTTGATGGAAAATATTGCCGCTTAGGTTCTTTCACACTGTGTTAATTAATAATAGTGCATCACATGTTTTTGTGTGAAAATGTGTGAGTGTGACTTGGTGATGTGTGTGTGAAATAAAAGGGATGGGCTTAGTAAGTGAAACCCATAGTGGGGGTTATGTTTTAGACGGGAGCAAGCGAGGTAGTCCTCAGTGGGGAGGCTATCTCCGGGACGCTACTTCTCGTTGGAGAGTAGCTATTGAAGATGCTTGCTTCGGTCGTATAAGGACCGGTTCATGTGCCGTCTGGCCTAGCACACAGTGCAACCACGAGGCCCTATTATGGGTAGGGTTTGGAACCACACCCTACTAGTGATCGCCCGGTACCACCAGGAGGCAGGGTGTTGCAATCGGAAGCCAGGAGAAGATCTTGACGATGTTGGCGTCAGATCCGGCAGGTGGAGGTGATTGGCTTTGGCCATGCTATGTTTATATGAGGCCCCTGGTCGCGGATTTTCCGAGGTGGTACCGTGGTGACACTAGGCAGGTACGGGACCATTTGTGTGTCTTTCCGACCCACGACGGTGGGAAGGTCTGGCACCCCTCGTGGGGAAAGTGTACAACCTCTGCAGAGGATAAGAATCTATCCGGATAGCCGTGTTCCACGGTATTGGACAACGCGAAAGCCATGGCCGTACAATGATTAGACTTTTGGCGTGAGTTCTCCTTGGCGTGTGTTTTTGGAAAAACGCCGGTTTGGAGCCGTGTGCTGGTTGTCTGCCAGCGACTAAAACTTGGGAACTGGCGGGAAGGATTTATTCTCCCCCAGGGCCACAACCCCACTAAATCTTCAACAAATCCTGACTTAGAATTTTGCAAAACTGCTTTGGTTTTCAAAACCAACCCCTGCATTGAAAATTGGCTTTTCGGCCGATTGATGGAAACCCTCAGCCTTCTTCTTGATATCACCCATGCATATGAGTCACCCTTGTGTTAGGACTTGTTGAGTACCTTAAGTACTCACTCCCCATCTCAATCAATCATTCAGAGGAAGAAGCAGAGTATGATTTTTAAGCCGATGGCGAAGAAGACTAGGGTCGTCACGCGCAAGCTTGCCAGTGGAGTGGATCTGCTTCCGCCGTCCGTTGCGTTGAATAAAGTGTGGCATTGCTGCTTCCCAGTAATGGCCACTGTGGTGTGATGTGTAGTGTTGTAAGGCCTCTGGCCACCTCAAAGACCTTTTATGTAAATTAAAAGGCTTGTAATGAGCTTTGGTAATGAATAAAGGTGTGACTCTGAAGTGCCATTCTGTGAGAATGTCCGTATCAGCGTCTGATCCAGGGACTGATACGGTGAATTCAAGTACCTCTGAAAATGGGGTATGACAGAGTGGTATCAGAGCCATACTTGCCCGTAGGATGACCCTTAGCGTGGAAACGTGTGAGAGAGGAGTAGTATTTTATACAAACTATCTATAAAATTCTACTTCTCTACCTATGCTATATTTATAAAATTCTTTTCTCCAGTACTTACCTCTTTTCAAAATTTGTGTGTAGGTAGATGGAGGACCTCCGTGCAGAGCTAGCCCAGCTGGAGGAGTGCCGTGCTCAGACTGCCCGTGTTCTCGAGGACACCGCCCAGATGTGGGACGAGGACGTTCGCAGGCTTCGCGAGACCCAGGCGCAGCTTGCGGAGGTTCAGGCACAGCTCACTGCGTCCCAGGGCGAGGTCGCACGTTTGACCTCCAGACTCGAGTTTGTGAGGAGACTTTGGGAGGAGGACGCTCTGTACCTCATCCGAGAGGTGGACCGCTGCTACGTGAGGCTTCACGAGGTTGGAGCAGGACCCCGCCGCAGGATGACCCCGAGGATCGGGGGACCAGCACGTCACCTTCACTACGCTTGCCCGACGGACTCCGACCCCGACACTGAGCCGACTGGAGACTCCTGGACTTCTGGAGGTTCGGACCCGTCTGGAGGCGACTCAGGGTTAGGTTCTGACAGCCAGGGACACACTGACTCAGAGGACTCTGAGGATCTTATGGAGTGGGCCGCAGAGCTAGAGGCCGCACTCCTGAGAGAGCAGTCCACTGAGGAGACCGGTTACGGAGTTGCTCCCACTGAGGAGTCAGTGGCGGAGAACTTCGTGGACCTTCCTGGAGACGACGACGAGGTGATGGGCGAGCAGCAGCCTGTCCAGACAGACGTACCAGCAGAGCAAGAGCAGCCAGCACTGTACGCCACCCCACCAGCACTGGAGCTGCCAGAGAGCCTTCCGACGCCGACCCCAGCGGACCCAGCGGACCCAGCACTGGAGGAGTACTATCGCCTGCTCAGCACGGACGAGCTAGTCCAGGACCCGTTCGACCTCTTCGAGGAGTGGCAGCAGGCTCAGGGCTTTCGAGCTTGAGGAGCGCTAGATAGTAGTAGCGCAGGAGCTTCGATAGTGTCTAGTCTCTAGTGCTAGGCGCTGTCTCGAGTGGTGTCGAGAGTCTAGAGTTAGGAGTCTTGTGTGATGAGAGTCGTGGTCTAGAACTTCCCTTGTGGTCGAGTCCTGTTGTAGTCTAGGCTGCGCCGAGTCCTTTCATGTATATAAATAAGAAAGGACTTTGGTATGTGTGATCGAACCTTGTTATTATGAATGCAGTGCTGTGTTGATGTAATGATGCTGGATCTTCTGTTTGCGTGTGTGCAAGATTTCTGGAACTTCTCTTCCATTGATCTTGTTTGTTGTGCCTCGTAGTTCGTAGATTCCGTGAGTGTCCCATCTCACCTTTCTGCTAAACCCGTTAAACAGATGCCTCCCAAAAGATCAGTTAGGCTACAACAGCGCCGTGAACGTGAAGAACACGACGAAGAAGACAACGTCCAGAATCAGGGAGGTGGACATGGAAGAGGCAGGAATACTGCCCCGCGTGGCAGAGGTAGAGGTAGAGGTGGAGGTAGAGTTGAGAATAACAACAACCAGGAGCAACAGGAGGATGAAGCGAGTCAGAATCAGGAAGGATATGATGAGGTTGAAAATAATAATAATAACAATCAGAACAGAGGTGGAGGAAATCAAAACCGTGGTAGAGGTGGAAGAGGTGGTGGACGAGGTGGTAGAATCCCAGGACCACCTGTCACCAATTTGGTGGAAGTAATGGATAATCAAACCCGTCTGATGGAGATAATAGCTCAAGGACTGCTAGACCGTACTCCAGGTCCACAGAGCAAGATGTCCGAATTCATGAGGCTCAGGCCCCCGACATTTGAGGGTACTGAGGAGGATCCTCTAGCAGCCGATGATTGGCTGAGAGACATCACCAAGAAGCTACACTTGGTGAATGCGGATGACAGAGAGAAAGTACTGTTAGCATCTCACCAGCTGAAAGGTGCAGCAAGTGAATGGTGGGATAACTACAGAGAAGGTGCAGAAAATGCAGATGCTACCACCTGGGAGGAATTCCAGGAGGAATTCAGGAGGTATCACATCCCGGAGGGTGTGATCGAAATGAAGGCCGATGAATTCCGCTCGCTCAAGCAGGGAGCAATGACAGTCAATCAATACATCAGGAAGTTCATGAAATTGGCTCGTTATGCTCCCGACGATGTCAACACCGACAAGAAGAAGCACGATCGTTTCCGAAAGGGACTTAATCCTGGATTAAGAGTGCAGCTAGTCACACACATATATCCAGATTTCAACACCCTTATGAACCGTGCACTTCTTCTGGAAGATGCACGTTCTCATATTGAGCATGACAGGAAGCGCAAATTTACTGCGCAGAAGTTCAAGCAGCAGGAGAGGAACCAGAAGCCAAGAATCAATAACAGCTTTCAGAAGCCCAAGTATCAGCCAACAATGCAATACAGGACCTCCGCGTCCAATCAGCAAGGCTCAGCACCATCATACCGCAATCAGAATTCTGGCAGCCAACAGAAGAGCGGTTCTAGTGTCGTCCAGCCCAACAACAACGACAAGAGAACCTGTTTCCACTGTCGCGAGCCAGGCCATATGATTGCAAGGTGCCCTTATCGGAACCAAAGCAATGCTCCAACTCAGCAGCACCAATCAAATAGCACCAGAACTGCAGCATCAGGGAATGGACGTGGTGGACATCAACCCTCGGGACAACCGCGAAGGAACAATCAAACCTTCGGCCGAGGCAAAGTCAACCACATCAATGCAGATGAAGTTGAGGATACTCCAGACGTTGTACTTGGTGAGTACCTCGTCAACTCAACTCTTGCAACCGTTCTGTTTGATTCTGGAGCTTCGCACTCATTCGTTTCATCGAAGTTTGTTGCTACAAATGGCTTGCCAACTGTTATGCTAAAACAACCCCTAATAATCCGGACTCCCGGGGCCGAGACCAAAAGTTATTTGGGAAGCCCACGGGTTAAGATCCTTTTAAGTGGGGTAGAGTTTCTAGCGAACTTAGTAGTCCTAGAATCTCAAGGGATAGATGTTATCCTCGGAATGGACTGGTTAAGCAAGCACCGAGGCAATATAGCCTGTGACACCCGAAAGGTTACTCTAGTAAATCACAAAGGGATTAAAGTGGTATGTGAACCAAAGAGGCCAAAATATACACCAATGGTTCACCACTTGGAAGCAAAGTCGTTGGATGAGGTGCCAGTGGTCTGTGAATACCCAGATGTATTTCCGGAAGAGCTACCAGGCATGCCACCTGACAGAAATATAGAGTTCATCATTGACCTAATCCCTGGAACCTCTCCAATAGCAAAGAGACCATATCGAATGGCAGCTAATGAGTTAGCAGAGTTGAAGGCACAAATAGCAGAGTTGCAGAAGAAGGGCTTTATTAGGCCAAGTTCATCACCGTGGGGATCACCGGTGCTCTTTGTCAAAAAGAAAGACGGCAGTCTTAGATTATGCATAGACTACCGATCTCTTAATGAAGTCACCATTAAGAATAAGTACCCCCTGCCCAGGATCGATGATTTATTTGATCAGTTGAAAGGAGCCAAGTATTTCTCCAAAATTGATTTGAGATCAGGGTACTATCAATTGAAGATTAGAGAAGGAGACATCCTTAAGACAGCTTTTGTTACCAGATATGGACAGTATGAGTTCACTGTGATGCCATTCGGACTCACAAATGCACCTGCCTACTTCATGAATCTGATGAACAAGGTATTCATGGAAGAGTTAGATCGATTTGTCGTTGTCTTTATTGACGACATTCTGATCTACTCTAAGAGTGCCGAAGAACACGAGGAACACTTGAGAATAGTTCTGGAAAGGTTGAGAGCACATCAACTGTACGCCAAATTCAGTAAATGTGAATTTTGGCTAAACAGAGTGGCTTTCCTTGGACATATCCTGACTGAAGAAGGAGTGTCAGTCGACCCATCCAAGGTTGAAGCAGTCACCAATTGGAAGCAACCAACCAATGTGACAGAGGTCAGAAGCTTCCTTGGCTTGGCAGGCTATTACCGCCGATTCATCGAGGGTTTTTCCAAAATAGCCAGGCCTATGACGGCCCTGACACAGAAAGGCAAGGAGTTTAAGTGGACAGATGCTTGCGAGAGAAGTTTTCAAGAACTAAAGAAAAGGTTGACAACAGCCCCTGTACTGACCTTGCCAGACATCCACCGTGACTTTGTCGTGTATTGCGATGCGTCACGGCAGGGATTGGGATGCGTCCTAATGCAAGATGGACGAGTGGTAGCATATGCCTCAAGGCAATTGAAGACACATGAGCAGAATTACCCTACTCATGACTTGGAGTTGGCAGCTGTCGTCCATGCGCTCAAGATCTGGAGACACTATCTAATTGGAAATAAGTGTGAGATATACACGGATCACAAGAGCCTAAAGTATATCTTCACCCAGTCAGACCTAAACCTCAGGCAACGAAGATGGTTGGAATTAATCAAGGATTACAACCTGGAGATACATTATCATCCAGGAAAAGCTAATGTGGTGGCAGATGCGCTGAGTCGCAAGGTGCCCCGTCATCGCATTAGAATATCCAAGCGGATGCCTGAGTTACAAGCAGAGATGGAAAAGTTAAACCTACACATCGCCCAACCAGGTCAGTTGAATACACTGAGTGTAGAACCAACACTGGAAAGCCAGATACGCACAACTCAAGAGACAGATGAGGAAATACAGGATCTCAAGAGAAAGACAGGGGAAGACAAAGCCCCTGGATTTCGAGTAGATAACCAGGGAACCCTATGGTACAAAGACCGAATCTGCGTACCAAGTATGGGAGGTTATCGACAACTTATCCTAGATGAAGCACATAACTCTGCCTACTTCATCCATCCTGGAAGTACCAAGATGTACTTGGATTTGAAACAGAAATACTGGTGGACTGGCATGAAGAAAGATATCGCAGAATTTATAGCCAGATGTGACATATGTCAGAGAGTGAAGGCAGAACACCAGAGACCTGCAGGACTATTACAACCATTGCATGTTCCGGTATGGAAGTGGGATGAAATCAGCATGGATTTCATCGTGGGGCTGCCCAGGACCCCAAAAGGAAATGACTCAATATGGGTCGTAGTGGATCGCCTGACCAAAGTTGCACATTTCGTACCAGTCAAGGCGGACTACAGAGCAGACAAGTATGCTCAGCTCTATGTAGACAACATCCTCAAGCTGCATGGAGTTCCGAGCAGGATAGTGTCCGACAGAGGCCCACAGTTCACCTCTAGATTTTGGAAGAGCCTACATGGTTTGCTGAAAACCAAGTTGGACTATAGCTCCGCCTATCATCCTCAAACTGATGGACAGACAGAAAGAGTAAACCAAATTTTGGAGGATATGCTGAGAGCATGCGTCCTAGTCTATGGAAAGGACTGGGAAAAGAGTTTGGCCTTCGCAGAATTCTCCTACAATAATAGCTACCAAACAAGCCTGCAAATGTCGCCATTCGAAGCATTGTATGGTAGGAAATGCAGAACACCACTAATGTGGTCAGAAGTAGGAGAAAGATCATTCTTCGGACCTGCTATCATTAAAGATGCCGAAGAGAAAGTGGCACAGATTAGAGAGAATCTAAAAGTAGCCCAGAGCAGGCAGAAGAGCTACGCGGACACAAGGCGTAGAGATTTGAGCTTTGAAAAAGGAGATTATGTATATCTCAAGGTATCGCCAATCCGAGGTACACGAAGATTTCAAATTAAGGGAAAGTTAGCCCCAAGGTATATCGGACCATTCAAGATACTTGAGAGGATCGGCAAAGTGGCATACCGTCTTGAACTCCCTGAGGAGATGTCCGACGTACATAACGTCTTCCATGTATCACAATTAAAGAAATGTCTGAGGGTTCCAGAAGAGGAAGTACCCCCTGAAGTAATGGACCTTCAGCCCGATCTTCGATATCAAGAAAGACCTATAAAGATATTGGATGTTGCTACTCGACTAACAAGAAGGAAGGCCATAAGATTTTGCCGAGTGCAATGGAGCAATCACACTGAGGCAGAGGCCACATGGGAGCGAGAAGATGACCTCAAGAAAGAGTTTCCATATCTGTTCGAGAGCGAGTCGGAATCTCGAGGACGAGATTCTGTTTAAGTGGGGTAGGTTTGTAGTACCCGTAATTTTGGCCCATGACGACAAACCCTAAAAATATGGATTTTCAAAAATTTCAAACTTAAAATAATTAACCAGACTCAATCAGGGCTCAATTAAAATTTTTTCTCGAAATAAAACCATGCATGAAAACACTCATGTGCATGTTTGCCTCTCTCTTGCCTTTATTTTAATTGTTTGAGTGTGTGTTGAAAACCTATTTCAAATTTGAATTCAAATTCTCTTGAAATCCCTCCAAAATCCAAATCCAGAAAAGATAAAACCTTTTTCCTTCTACTGGGCCGCCTTCCACCTTTTCCCCCGCGCGCGGCCCATCTTCTCCTCTTCTCCTTTCCCTCCGCGCCCGGCCTCTGGGCCGCTCCATCCGCGCGCGCCTCGGCCCAATTCAGCCCGCGCCCGGTCGCCGACACGTGGGACCCGCGTCTTCTTCCTCCTCCGACGCGCGCCGCCCGACCGGCCGGCGTGCCGGCCGGGGGATTTGCTCCCCGCCGCCGCATTTCCTCCTCTGCTCCCCCACGCGTCGCTCTCCCGCGCTCTCCCTCCTCCTCTCGTCCGGGCCCTGCTTCCCCAAACCGCCGGCAACAACAAACCGTAGCCGCCCTCGCCATTAAACGCGGCGAGCTCGAGCTCCACGCTGCGGTAGCGTCAAGACGACGCGCAGCCCCTTCACACCGCGCCCGGGACCCCCATCTTCCTCCGCGCCGCGTGGCCGCTAGCTCGCCCGTCCCCCACACCTCGCATCGCACGCCGCGGAGCTCCGGTGAAATATCCCGGCCGCCGCGGGATATTTTCCCGGCTTTCCACCGCCTTCGCGCAGCTTTAAAAGCGGCGCACCGGCCATCTTCTTCTTCTTTTGCTCACATCCCTCCTTTCCCTCTCGCGCACCAGCCAACCCAGCTCCAGTTTCTCTCCCTCTTCCCCAGCTCCGGCGAGCGATTCCGTCGCCTTCCGACGTTCCCCGCCCTCACCGGACCCGAGGTGAGCACCTCCACTCCCCTCTCTCTCTTTTGCACCCCTCCTTCTCCCTCCTCGCACACGGCAGCCTAGCTCCCACCGTGCGCCACCGCCGCCTCCTTTTCCTCTCCGACGCCGGCCGCCGTGGAGCACTCCCGGACATCGCCGAGCACCCCCACACCTTCACCGCACGAACGCGCATCTTCTCCCCTTCACAAACTCGTGCCCGCGCGCTCGCGCGCGCACCTCACCGCGCACGCCGATGCGCCGCCGTACTCCGGCAGCGTCGCGCCGCCACTCCGGCCACCGTCCACGTCACCACGTACCCCCATCATCTTCCCCGTCACGCGTCGATGGCCGGCACCCCTCTTCCCGACCCACTAGGCCCCAGTAGCGGCCGGCGGCGAGCTCTCCGGCGCCGCCGCGCCCTTTCTCCCCGTCGCCGCCGCGCCGGCGCCACCGGGCCCCCGCCTGAGTCGCTGACTCGCGGGCCCGCGCGGCCCCGCGCGCCCCTCGGTCCACCGGACCGGCTCACGGTGGACCGCACATACAAACCCAGCCCGGTCCACGCCTCTGTGGACCAAGTCCGCGGAACAGTGGCAGCCAGGGGCCCCCGGCCCCACAGGCCCACATGTCAGCCTCTACACGCTCTGAGTTTCGCTAGAGTCACACGCGCAGTGTACACAGAATGTTATTCCAGTGCCCAAATAATTCCATAAAAATTCCCAAAAATATCCAAAAATCCCCAAATACATTTCTAACACTGTACCAACCCTTGGACACCTCTGGAAAATTTAGGTTGAGATTATACTAACATTTAGTTAATCTCCCCTAATTCCGATATAACCCTTTTATATTCGAATATCAATATCTTTTCCATTTTAAATCCAAATCAAATGATTCTTGCGCCAAAATTCATCTAAAATCATCCTCTATCAAACCACGCCAGAACCATCCTCCTTTGTGTCATTTTGGTATTTTACCTTATTTTATTTGAATGATTGTTTATTGTGTGTTAAGCGGTAGATTTAGCTTTTCTTTTATTTTCGTTATCGCTAGATAATCAAGACTTCGAGGAGGAACACGAAGACCCCGACTACGAGGAAGGTCTAGAGGAGGAAGATTTTGGTGAAGGCAAGTCCTAACCACCTTGATCATATTTAACCTAATTAATTCCTACAAAATATCCTATTTAGAGCCTGTGTGCAAACTAAACATGCATAGTCTTTTAAAATGATTTAATTATTAGAGTAACCTATCTTGTTGAAAGCCATGCCTTGTTTATGCTATCCTTAATCCTTTGTTAACCCTAGGTTCCACGATCATTAATCTTTAATGATTTGATGGAAAATATTGCCGCTTAGGTTCTTTCACACTGTGTTAATTAATAATAGTGCATCACATGTTTTTGTGTGAAAATGTGTGAGTGTGACTTGGTGATGTGTGTGTGAAATAAAAGGGATGGGCTTAGTAAGTGAAACCCATAGTGGGGGTTATGTTTTAGACGGGAGCAAGCGAGGTAGTCCTCAGTGGGGAGGCTATCTCCGGGACGCTACTTCTCGTTGGAGAGTAGCTATTGAAGATGCTTGCTTCGGTCGTATAAGGACCGGTTCATGTGCCGTCTGGCCTAGCACACAGTGCAACCACGAGGCCCTATTATGGGTAGGGTTTGGAACCACACCCTACTAGTGATCGCCCGGTACCACCAGGAGGCAGGGTGTTGCAATCGGAAGCCAGGAGAAGATCTTGACGATGTTGGCGTCAGATCCGGCAGGTGGAGGTGATTGGCTTTGGCCATGCTATGTTTATATGAGGCCCCTGGTCGCGGATTTTCCGAGGTGGTACCGTGGTGACACTAGGCAGGTACGGGACCATTTGTGTGTCTTTCCGACCCACGACGGTGGGAAGGTCTGGCACCCCTCGTGGGGAAAGTGTACAACCTCTGCAGAGGATAAGAATCTATCCGGATAGCCGTGTTCCACGGTATTGGACAACGCGAAAGCCATGGCCGTACAATGATTAGACTTTTGGCGTGAGTTCTCCTTGGCGTGTGTTTTTGGAAAAACGCCGGTTTGGAGCCGTGTGCTGGTTGTCTGCCAGCGACTAAAACTTGGGAACTGGCGGGAAGGATTTATTCTCCCCCAGGGCCACAACCCCACTAAATCTTCAACAAATCCTGACTTAGAATTTTGCAAAACTGCTTTGGTTTTCAAAACCAACCCCTGCATTGAAAATTGGCTTTTCGGCCGATTGATGGAAACCCTCAGCCTTCTTCTTGATATCACCCATGCATATGAGTCACCCTTGTGTTAGGACTTGTTGAGTACCTTAAGTACTCACTCCCCATCTCAATCAATCATTCAGAGGAAGAAGCAGAGTATGATTTTTAAGCCGATGGCGAAGAAGACTAGGGTCGTCACGCGCAAGCTTGCCAGTGGAGTGGATCTGCTTCCGCCGTCCGTTGCGTTGAATAAAGTGTGGCATTGCTGCTTCCCAGTAATGGCCACTGTGGTGTGATGTGTAGTGTTGTAAGGCCTCTGGCCACCTCAAAGACCTTTTATGTAAATTAAAAGGCTTGTAATGAGCTTTGGTAATGAATAAAGGTGTGACTCTGAAGTGCCATTCTGTGAGAATGTCCGTATCAGCGTCTGATCCAGGGACTGATACGGTGGATTCAATTACCTCTGAAAATGGGGTATGACAAACATTCTTTACCCCTAGCTAGCACCACTCATCGCATGCAAGTAACTTCACCTCAGGTAATCCTCTTTAAATAAGCGTTTTTTTTCCTCGGCGTCTAGGGCTTCCTAGGCGACTCGAGGCGACAGTCAAGGCGATTAGGTTCCCCCCGTAATTTTCCCTTCCCGTCTGTTGTTCCTTGATCTAATCCCACCTGGGAGCAGATCGCGAGTACAAGTCCCATCCCACAGTCGTGTCCACCAAAATACTGCTGTGAGCAGCCCTAGCCATCACCTGCTAACCGTAATCTAATCGCCATCGCGTTTCTCGTGTTCTCCGGTCTAGGAGGCGGTGTTCCAGGAGACAAAGAGGAGGCGACATGGAGGGTGTGGAAGGGATGATGAGGAGCCTCAAGCTGTCGGCGGCAGAGAGAAAAGGGGTCAAGATCGTGGCTGGCGGAGGAGTGGCGGCGCCGCCGCAGGCGATCGGGAAACTGTTCGCGGAGAAGCTGGCGCACCCTGATGCGCTGATCCAAGCTGTGGGGAAGGTCTGGTGCCCAATTAAGGGGATCGACTGTAAGGACCTTGGAGAGAATCACTTTCTCTTCACGTTCTATCAGGTGACAGGAAAGAGAAGGGCTCTGGAAGATGGACCGTGGATGCTGTCGAATGATGCGCTTATCATGGCTGATTTTGATGGTTCAAAAACCTTAGACGAGATCGAGTTCTACCACACTCCGATCTGGGTCAGGATCATGAAGCTGCCGTTGGGGATGTTGAACAAAACCACGGGTGAGGCTATAGGAGGAGAAATTGGGGAGTTCATGGAGGTAGATGTCGGGGCTGATAGCATGACCACTGGATGTGTGCTAAGAGTGAAGGTAAGACTGGATATCAGGCGACCGCTGATGCGAGGAGTGACCATTGTTGTGGGTGATGAAGGAAGAACACGCTGGTGTCCTCTGGTGTATGAGTACTTGCCGGATTTTTGCTATGTGTGTGGCATCATTGGTCACACTAATAAGGCTTGCGAGATCAAGCTGGGAAAAGGAGAAGTGCCCCAGTACGATGGTGATCTGAGATTCAAACAGCAGAGACGGCGTTATGATGGAGGAGCAGGGGCTAGAGGCC
Organism: Eragrostis curvula; assembly: GCA_007726485.1. NCBI lineage: Eukaryota > Viridiplantae > Streptophyta > Magnoliopsida > Poales > Poaceae > Eragrostis > Eragrostis curvula. The sequence goes on from CM017439.1 coordinate 47,897,854, forward strand.
ATGATAACCGAGGAGGCCTACCATGGAGAACTAACAATTTTGGCAATCGTGGCACGAGCAGTGGCTCAGGAAGTCATGGTAGCCAGGATAAATACAGAAGTGATGCCCTCACATGGAGAAAGAGCCCTGAGCGCAGCCGTGCAAGCAATGTAAAGGACAACTCTGAGATTAAGGAGAATCCGAGCCTTTTAAAGATATCACCGGTTCCTCGTGGTGGAGATGTAGCAAGCAACGATCTGTCTGGCAGCAAAGAAGGAGGTGATGGTGGGGGTAAGGAGAGTAATGACGAGCAGGTGAATGGGAAGAAGCACGACACACCGGAGGTGGGCTGCTTGCCGCTGAATGAAGCCAAGGATAATGTGGCCAGTCCTATGCAAGACGTGCGTATGGCTGGCATTGTTCACACAATGGAGGAAGGGGCTGATATAGAGAAGGGCAAACAGTCAAAGAGCAAAACTGAACAGAGGAGGAAATTCAAGAGGCTCCCGAGGTCGGAGAATTCAAATGATGATAAGATGTGCATTGATGAAAAGAAGCGCGCTTTGGAAGGTGAGGATGACGAGCTGGATGGAAAGAGGAAGAAAGGAGAGGAGGATGCTACAAACCAAACAGACGCGGGACTGCCGGGACAGTCCTGCACAAAGCAATGAAGATCGTTGCGTGGAACTGCCGGGGGTTGGGGAATGGCCCGGCAGTTCGCGGCCTTCTGAACCTTCAGAAGGAGGAGGACCCCGATGTCCTATTCCTGTCAGAAACTAAGATGGACAGGAGTAGAATTCAAGGCTTTCGTTGGAAGCTAGGCATGACGAATATGGTGGTAAAAGACTGTGATGGGAAGAGTGGTGGTCTCGCAGTTTTTTGGAAGAAGGGGATAAATCTGCAGCTCCGTACAGCGGCTCGGCTGTATATCGATGCGGATGTGGTGGAAAGTGATGGTTTCATCTGGCGCTTCACGGGAGTGTATGGTGAACCGAGGTCAGATAAAAAGGACCTCACCTGGCGGGCATTACGGACTCTAAACGCTGCTAGGAGGAGACCATGGCTGTGTGTGGGGGATTTCAATGAAATTCTGATGTGTTGTGAGAAGGAAGGAGGGGTACCGAAAGCACAAAGTTGTATGAACAAATTCAGAGATGCACTTGATCATTGTGCTCTGTCTGATCTGGGCTTTGTTGGTGATACCTTCACGTGGAGAAACAACAACCACAGATCAGAGAATTATATTCGAGAGAGGCTGGATCGGGCGGTGGCGGATGTGGAATGGAGGACACGCTTCCCGGGGTACAAAGTGGTCAATGGTGAGCATAGACACTCTGACCATCGGCCGGTGATAGTCACCACAGAAGAGAGGGATGGAGGTGGTAGAGGAGGCGGAGCCCTGGCCTTTCGCTTTGAAGCCAGGTGGGCGAAGGAGGAAATGTGTGGTGCGATTGTCGAGAATGCATGGAAGCTGGCAATGAACGTGAATGGAGGCATGGTCAATGATGCGATAAGAGGTGTTGCGGGGGACTTGTGGGATTGGAGCCGTAATATCTTGGGGGATTTGGAAAAGCGTATCAAGAAGGCAAGGAAAGCACTAGAATCATGCCGGCGTGAGGCGGTGAACGCCCGCAACATTGCCAGGGAGGAGATTTTAAAGTACAAGCTGGACAAACTTGAAGAGCAGAAGGACTTGTATTGGCGACAACGTGCCCATGTGAACTGGCTAGAGAAGGGAGACAGGAACACAAAGTTCTTCCATAATTATGCCACGGAGAGGAAAAAAAGAAATAAAATAAAAAAGTTAAAAAAGGAGGATGGAGGGGAGGTGACGGATCTGGAGGGGATGAAAGAGCTTGTTACTACCTATTACAAAAGCTTGTTTGAATCCCATGCAGGTGATCGATATGATGAACTCTTGGCCCATGTGGCACCGAGAGTAACTGAAGAAATGAACTCATCTCTCACCCGGGAGTTCACTGATGAAGAAATCAAGGCAGCACTTGATGGGATTGGTGATCTCAAGGCTCCAGGTGCCGATGGCATGCCGGCTCTGTTCTACAAAGAATTCTGGCATGTGGTGGGCAGTGATATCACAAGGGAAGTGAGGAATTTCTTGAATGGTGGTGAAATGCCGAGCAGATGGAATGAGACCATAGTGGTGCTAATCCCTAAGGTGAAAGAACCTGACAAGCTAAAAGATCTAAGACCCATCAGTCTCTGTAATGTGGTCTACAAAATAGCTTCCAAGGTGTTGTCGAATAGGCTGAAAATTATTCTCCCAGATATTATAGCTCCTAATCAATCAGCTTTTGTACCTGGCAGACTTATAACTGATAATGTGCTGTTAGCCTATGAGATGACTCATTTTATGCAGAATAGAAGGAGGGGACTGGAGGGGTATGCGGCCATTAAGCTAGATATGAGTAAAGCTTATGATCGTGTTGAATGGAAATTCCTGAGACTAATGATGCTAAGAATGGGTTTCGCTAGTTCATGGGTGGACACTATCATGAGATGTATCACATCTGTCTCGTACAGGATCAAGCTCAATGGAGATTTGACTGAAGAAATTTTACCTGGAAGAGGCTTACGACAGGGAGATCCTATCTCCCCCTATTTGTTCTTAATATGTGCTGAAGGTTTTTCGTCCCTGCTAAATGCTGCTGAAGAAAGAGGTGACCTGTCAGGTGTCAAAATATGCCAAGATGGCCCGAGTATCAACCATCTTCTGTTTGCAGACGACTCACTGCTACTCCTAAAAGCTGATGAATGGAGCGCACGTCATCTGCAAGATATTCTATCCTTGTACGAGGTTTGCTCGGGTCAGACAATTAACAAAGACAAGTCATCAGTTATGTTCAGTAAGAATACTAGTGCAAGTGACAGGGAGAAACTCATGGCTGTGCTGGACATTACAACTGAAGCAAGAAATGAGAAATACTTGGGCTTGCCCGTATACATGGGAAAGTCCAAATCAAAAACCTTTACATATCTCAAGGATAGAGTATGGCAGAGGATTCAGGGATGGAAGGAGAAGCTACTGTCCAAGTGTGGCAAGGAAATTCTGATTAAAGCTATTGCGCAAGCAATCCCCACATATGCCATGTCGTGTTTTGATCTTACAAAGACTCTATGTGATGATATTAGTGCTATGATCTGCAAATATTGGTGGTCTGACCAAGATAAGGAAAATAAAGTACATTGGCTATCGAGGGAGACATTGTGTAAACGAAAGAAGAAAGGTGGACTGGGATACCGTGATCTGCACCTGTTTAATCTCGCGATGTTGGCAAGACAGGCATGGAGATTAGTGCTCTTTCCGGATTCTCTTTGTGCTAGAGTTCTCCGAGCCAAATATTTCAGTCATGTGGATATTCTGAATGTGACTGAAGCAGCCGGGATTTCTTACTCGTGGAGGAGTATTGTCCGTGGCATTCAGGCTCTGAAAGAAGGGCTCATATGGAGGGTTGGGGACGGTGAGAGCATTAATATTTGGCATGATCCATGGATACCCACTGGTGTGACTAGAAGACCAGTTACACCAAGAGGACAGACATTGTTGTCAAGAGTTAGTGAACTGATTGATCCGCACACTGATGATTGGGACAAAGAACTAGTTCAGGGCATGTTCTGGGAGGAAGATGTGCAGAATATATTGTCAATCCCGGTGCACAGGAATAGAGAAGATCTACTGGCATGGCACTTTAACCCAAAAGGCCAATTTTCAGTCAAGTCTGCATACCATACTCTGGAAGACAAGGCTGAACGCAATGCCAAGAAACAGAGAGGTGAATCTTCAAATGGTAATGCTACTGAAGAATTCAGATGGGATCAGATTTGGAAGTCGGAAGGGACACCAAAACTGAAGCAATTCTTGTGGCGCTTAGAATATGACAGTCTCCCCTTGAGAATGAACATTAACAGAAGAGGCATGGATACCGATACAAGATGTCCGGTGTGTTGGCGATTAGATGAGGATGGTGGACATTGCTTTCTGAAGTGCAAGTTTGTTAAAAAGGCATGGCAAGAAGCTGGCCTTGAGGAACAGAGACTGATCTTGGTACAGGCGGGTTCAGCGAGAAATGTGGTATCTACCATAATGCAGATGAAGCCGGATGTTAAACTTAAAATCATGGCTTTCCTGTGGACATGGTGGAACGCCCGAAACAAGGCGAACGCCGGAGAACGCATGCAATCGACATCTGAGGTGGTGCATTCAACCACTGTACTAACCATGGAGATCATGGGCCTGAGGAATGATAAAAAGAAAAAACAAAGGACTTGTACTCGCTGGGTACCACCACCGATACATGTATTCAAAGCAAATTGTGATGGTGCTTTCCTGGAGAAGGAGAAAAGAGGAGGATGGGGCTTCGTCGTGAGGGACCATGAAGGTTATGGGGTGATGGCGGGAGCCGGTAACCTGTCTGCAGCGCATGATGCAGCCTGTGCCGAAGCACAAGCTTGCTTGGCAGTCTTGCAAGCGATGTCGCAACAGGGAATCAGCTCGGTTCAGTTGGAGACAGACTCCACCAACCTCGTCAAAGCTCTACAAACTGAAGAATTTGATCGATCCATGAGTGGTTGGTTCTACAAGGAAGCTAGGGCGATTATTCAGTCCCAGTTTTCATCGGTCGTGGTTATGTATGCACCTAGATCATGTAATGTCTGTGCGCATGAACTTGCTAGCTCTAGTTTGAGTTGGGACCTGGATCAGTCACGCGTCTGGCTTGATCCCCTCCCTGTCTATGTAAAAAACTTATTGGTTCGCGATGCCGCTGAACCCAACCGTCATGAATAAATAGAGCAAGCTTGATGATCAAAAAAAAAAAACTTCACCTCAGGTAACAGCATTATTTCGTACTGTTGGAACGAATCAGTCTCTCGTCTCGTCTCCCTGAGCCTACCCAACTGCCTTTTTCTTTTTGAAAAAAAATCTTCCCCTCTTGTTTTTTTTTTTTTTTTTTTTTTTTTTTTTGGTGAAAGGAGTAAACGAGAGCCTACACAGTTTTGATGCATCATCAACGCATGAAGCAAGCGGAGCTAGGTGCGAATTTTAACTCTCTCAGGTACAGAGGGCCTGAAGGTGGCCTTTTCTTGTAGGGGCAATTGCACCACTGCCTTTACTTTGGAACCTACCTGCAGAAATGACCTTGTATTTTAGAGTTTGATGTATACCTCTATTTTTTCAAACTGAAGCATGAACTTGCCCCTGCTCCGTTTGCAGCACTCAACGGTGTGAAGTTCATGACCAAAAGACAATTTTGCCCATTGCGCCATCGTCTTCAAGCTTCCTCTTCTCCAGTCCGCCCCCATCTTATCCGTGCAAACACGACGCAGAGACGGTGGGCCCCGAGGTCGCAGACTCGTGCGGCACGACGCGGGTGGTACTAGCAGCGCCTCGAGCTGTCGAGACGGCGCAGGATGGCTTGAACAGGACGGCGGCGCCTTGAGCTTCTACATCGCGACCCGAGCAGGAGGCGCCTACACCTGGGCGGGCAGATGCGGCGCTCCAAGCCAACGCAAGTAGCAGAGCCGTAGGCTGGTGCGGCGCTAGAGGCAGCAGCCACCAGATTGATGATGGGATTCGGGAATCGGGATGAAGCATGAATGGGAGAGAGAAACTACCATTTCTCTGCAATTCCATTATCGGAGGGAACCAAACGTGTGTACGAATTTGTTACCCATTGCCGTGTTTTGTGATAATGTTTGTGGTGCCGTCCTGCCTGGCGCACTACCGCGAGCAGCTGCCGGCACACCACCGCGCCTACCTGGCAACAGGCCCGCCTCTTGCGCCATCGGCCAGCCCCAGGTAGCCCGCCCTTTGCTCCACTCGGCCGCGCCCTCCCTTGCGTCCAGATCCGCCCGCCCAGAAAAACGAGTTGCGCTGGCCGCCACCGTCTCGCCGGAGTGCGCCTCCATCTATAGTTCGGTGGTCACGGGCAAGTTGGAAAAGAGAGGGATGGCCATCGGAACAGAGAGGGAAGGAGGTCACCGCCGGAATAGAGAGGGAGAGAGAGGAGGGCACTTTCGTCTATTCACCTCCTCACACATTATCCATTTAATTTTTGGAATTTTATTAACTCACAAAAAATGGAGGCCCCTAACACCATCCAAAAGCGGGGGCAAACGGCAGGTTCAGTTTGGAAAAGTAGAGGCATACATGCAAACTTTAAAAAACAAGATTATTTTTGCAGTTAGACTTCAAAGTAGGGGCAATGGTACAATTGTCCCTTTCTTGTACGTGTCTTAGCCCAGCCCACAGGACCAGACCCAAAGCACCACAGACACAGGCCGGCGAGGCTTTCCCCAAAGCGGAACTAACGAAGCAATCTTATCTGCCGGCGCTTTCCGGCCTGCACCGTCGCTGTTCTCCTAAGAAAACAATGTCGCTATTTCTCAAAAAAAGAAAAGAAAAGAAAACAATGTCGCTGCCCGCCATCAAGAACGCGCTCCGCCTCCTTTCCGGTGCTCGAGAAATCGAGTTCGACGGCCTCTTCAACAAGCCTCGACGTCCAACCACACTCGGCTGTCGTTAAAAAGGGAGGGCCGGGTGCAAGCAGCTCAGCTCCCCAGCACTGGCATATGTTCAAGACATCAAAGTCGCTCCCCCTGTTCTGCGTTCTAGGCGAAGAGCTCCCCAAACCTTATTCTCAAAAAAAAAAAAAAAAAAAAAAAAGGAAGGAAGCTCACCAAACCTTCCCCCAATAAGATGTCCAGCGCCGAATTCGCATGCATGGAAATAACTTTGTAATCTACATACACACGTATATACTCCCTCCAAAGGGACAAGCTCCCGGCTATACAAAAGTTAGTGTTGCAAGTAGAGGCTCTCCTGCTGAAGCAAAATGCTCTGTTCAAAACAGAGTAGTATATGCTACTGTTTATGTACAGGCGTCGGGAAATAAGAAAATTCTGTAATTCAGCATCTTCGTGCGTGGGAGCCAGAGGTGCTTTGAGATTAGATGAAATATGACACGTGGCGGAAATCCAAACAGGGCTGTAAACTTTCGGTTTACAGGACTCCTGCATACAATTTTTTTTCACAGCCACCGGCAAAGGGGGCTTCCTATACCCAGCGCGCGGGGACCGCCTATCCATAGCGTACGCTATGGTTAGCTCACATGTAGCGCGGCCCACCACGGCCTGCCAACGGAGGACGACAGCCCCCGACGCGGTTCATCTTCAAGCTCGCGATGTCGCATCGCGCTGCGCCGCGCCTCGCCCTCCCCTGCCGTGCCCCGTGCTGCAGCACCCCACATGCCGCGCCCCGTGCTGCAGCACATCGCACCCCAGCGGAGCCCCTCGCCGTCACACCCCGGGGAACAAATCAGAAATAAAATTGGAAACAATTGAAAAACTCCTAGAACAAATGAGAAAAATATCCGGAACATCCATTGAAGTGCCTGGAACAATTTGAAAAATCACTTGGAATAATTCGTTGAAGCACCTGGAACAATTCGAGGAAGCGCATGGAACAATTCATTGAAACATCCAGAACAATTGTGAAAGCTCCTGGAACATTTAGAAAAGGGGCCAGAACAATTCAAAAATCCGGCTCAACGGCGGCGAATGGATGGTCGGCAGCAGCGGCAGCACTCCGCGTCCAGGCGAGCGAGGCCGGGCGCGCGCGGGATGGCGTGGGGCATGGAGAGCGTCGTCATCAGACCGAAGAGGGGAAGGTGGAAGAAGAACAGTCGCGGGGGCGCTGGATAAAGATCCGACGGACACAGGAAGAAGTGGCACGCATCGCAAAGCGCGTTACATAACGCTTCGACGCAGCGCGCGCTAATTATAGGATTTTTTTTTAGGACAACTCCCAACATTTATTAGTTCATGGAGATGGAGTTACAGATGCCAATCGGCGGACTCAGAAGCCATACATGGCGACCTACAGACTCATAGATACAATGACGAGCTAACGTATGAGCATCGACATTCGACTCTCGACCTTCGTGAACTAAATCCACCGAAGTAAAACTAGCCATTCGCGCCTTGATCTCCTTGACTATCTGGCCATATATTCCCATACCTGGACCGTGAACGTTTTTGACGACGTTCAGGCAGTCGCTCGCCACCCTGAAGTTCTGTAAGCCGAGATCAGCCGCAAGAGCCAGGGCCTCCCGACAAGCCGAGGCCTCCAACTATTCCGCGTCCGACACACCCTGCACCACGATGGCCGACGCCCCTATGAACCTTCCACTGCCCTCCCTGGTGATAGCGGCAACCGCGCTAGTGCTCGAGATTTTGGATAGGACAGCATCAACATTGATCTTCACTCTCCCCGGTGGTGGGGGGATCCACCGAGGCTTTGCAGGCTGGTGCCCGCCTCCCCTTTTCTCGTCCGGAGCTGGCACACCCATGTTCAGGTTAGCAATGAATCTATCAATGAAGACGTGAGTGGAAAGCGGGCTTTGGAAAGACTGCTCATGTATAGCCTTCCGTCTAGCGAACCAGATTGCCCATAGCGTTACTACCGCCCTCGTAGCCTTCTCATGTGACAAAGTTTCAAACATGGTTGCAAGCCACCCCCGAGCATCCTTCTCTTGGATCTGACAGAGGTGTTTGACCATGTCTTCTTCCTCCAAGGCCCACACGCATCGTGACATGTTGCAATACAACAATGAGTGTCGCCAGGAGTCCTCCAACCGCATATACTGCAGGTACTCTGTGTTGACATATTCCTATGGTGGAGTACATCCTTCGTCGGAATCGAATGTTTAGCCAACCTCCACAGAAAGACGCGGAGCTTCGTGGGCACCTTGGTGTTCTATATGGTAGACCACTCTTTCTCCTCTGCCCTTGTGTTTGATCTACCCGCGTCATGCTCCAACCATGCAGAACGCTTAATGCAGTTGTTCACCAGCATGCGGTACGCCGAGCGGACCGAGAAGATGCCAGTCTTCTCGTAGTGCCACGCCCAAAAATCAGGCTGGCGTCGAGTGCACAAGGGGATACTTTGAATTACTTCCCTGTCCATTGGTGCAAAGGCCTCCTCGAGGAGCTCCGCTTTCCACGAGACCGTCGTGTGGTCAATCAGCTCGCTAACCAGGCCTAGGTGTTGAGCTTCTTGACTGCGGCTCACCGGTTGGAATAATCCATCCCTGGGCAGCCAGTTCATGTGCCATATACTCGTGTCTTTTCCAGTGCCAATGCGTCTGATAATCCCCTGTTCCAGAATATTTCTACCATCCATGATTGCACGCCAAACTCTGGACGGTGAGGTACCCAGCTGCGCATCCAAGAAATCACTGTTCGGGAAATAAACGGCCTTCAGGATCCGGGCGCTAAGAGAGCCCGGGTCAGATAGAAGGCGCCATGCTTGCTTGGCCAAGAGGGTGAGGTTGGAAAGCTCTGTATCACGAAAGCCCATACCACCAAGGTGTTTTGGCTTCGTCATCTGCTCCCACGCCACTGAATATGTGCATAATTAATTTTCCATTAATTCCGCAAGCGCACGGAACACCATTGTAGCATTTCACCTTGGAGTATTCCAGGATTATCGTATTTATATTTTCCTCAGGGAAGTAGAGCGATAGGAAGTTGAAAATGTAACAAGGTAGATACTATTATGTGAAATAACAATACCTTACTTATGACGGGGGTAAAAGGGGTACATGATATATAGGTGGCACTCACCATATAATCCAAGGAAATAAAAGAGATAGTAAAAGTTACATTGGGAGAACAACGAGATAGAGACAAAGATTCCTATGTGTTAATTTTACATCTATTTACTTCTAGCAATTAATTCTACAAGGTTATGTACTAAAGCTAAGATCATGCACACTCAAGTCATGTTGTTTCGGAGCACGGCCATCGTGCCAGGGTTGGTACTGAACCCCAATACTGCAGGTTCCCCCTTGGATCTAACCGCTATTGAGAACCTGGTTGGTTTGTCTTTGAACGTGGCGGATTGCAAAGGCCTCAACACGCATGTCACACGTGGGGCTACCGTCCTCCGTAAAGACACACGCTAATCGTACATAGGTATAGTTCTAAGCATCGCGCTTACAACTATCCTAGAGGAACTATCCTTGATCGAGAGAATAGCCCTATCTAAGAATGTAGCATAGCTTTCACTAAGCGCGAACTCCATTTCGGCAAAGCACTCACTCATACTACTTAGACACAATCACGAAACCCACAACAAGACTATTATAAGCACTAGCTTAACTAACTAAATAAACTTAAATAGAAAGGAATTACTAAAAGAAATAAATAAAGAATAAACTAAATAATTATAGAAATAAATAAAGAGTAATTCTACAAGAGTTAAGATACAAGAACAATACCAAAACTCCGAGAAAACTTCCGGAACCTCGAGAGAGCTCTCACTCTACTCTACTCTACTCTAACTCCCAAATAATAACTCTACTTCTACAAATAAGTAATGAATCTCTTGGATCAGTGAGGTGCGTGTTGTTCCTGCGGACACCAGGGGTATTTATAGGGTCCTTAGGACAGGGAGCATCTTATAGCGCGAGGTGGAGTGGCGGGGCCGCCAAGGCAGGCCGGCCGGCCTACCAGGGGGGCCGGCCGGTCGTCCCTTGTGTCGGTTCGCACCGCCTCTTGCGTGGACGTCCCTGATTGCCTCCTGAAGTCGGTCGCCAGGAAGTGCCTGGAACAATTTGAAAAATCACTTGGAACAATTCGTTGAAGCACCTGGAACAATTCGAGGAAGCGCATGGAACAATTCATTGAAACATCCAGAACAATTGTGAAAGCTCCTGGAACATTTAGAAAAGGGGCCAGAACAATTCAAAAATCCGGCTCAACGGCGGCGAATGGATGGTCGGCGGCAGCGGCAGCACTCCGCGTCCAGGCAAGCGAGGCCGGGCGCGCGCGGGATGGCGTGGGGCATGGAGAGCGTCGTCATCAGACCGAAGAGGGGAAGGTGGAAGAAGAACAGTCGCGAGGGCGCTGGATAAAGATCCGACGGACACAGGAAGAAGCGGCACGCATCGCAAAACGCGTTACATAACGCTTCGGCGCAGCGCGCGCTAATTATAGGAATCCCGCAGCGCGGCCCATGGCCTGCCAGCGGGAGACCAGCGGGCGGCCCACCATCCTTTCCCGCGAGCAAGCTAGCGCCTTTGACGTTTCTCTTCGTATGTGCTGTGCGGTGCCGGTGCGGGAACAATGGAGAAGCCAATCTCATTTCTTATTCACACCCGCGAGGCAGTGACCTGATATTCCTCATGCGTTCGGTCGTGGAACACTGCCAGACTGCCAGTTGAATGTTTTCGACACAATGTGTGTGAGCAATTAATTTTTTTCTTTAGAACAATCGAATTTTTTGAGGGTATTTGCAAAACCGATCTTGTTTTGGACACCAATTACAGAAACGGTCTCATTTTTTAAACTTTACAAAACGGTCATGTTTTTTGAATCTGAAGACATAAGTAGGTCATATTCCGTTAAGAGCTTGTAACGGTGTTAAATAACTTGCGAAAAGACAAATATGCCCTTTGCAAAATCAGTTCCGTTTTGTTCCAGAACTGCAAATATGGTCCATTAGCAATATGGAACCGAATAGTCAGATATTTAAATATTTTTTACCCAATTTAAATGATTTTAAATATTCTTAAAATTTGAAAATAATTTTGGGGGCATTTCTTCTCTATCTTGACTAAGCATCCCATAAGTCCAACGAAACAAACATTTTGCATCCCATATGTCCAACGAAACAACATTTTGCATCTTAATAGCTGAAATTTTGCCTCAGTCCAACGAAACAACAGCAGCTCCCAACGAAACAACATGTGGCATCTGTTGCTCGACGGCCTCACATTAGCTTCGTGCTGCCCGTGTTATTCTGTTAATGCCTGACACCAAGGCGGCCGCACCCATCAGCGCCCATTGAGCGGCGCCCTGCAGGCCGCGACGCGCCCCTGTCCGGCCTCGCCCGCGCGCGCTGCGCTCGCCGACCGTGCCCGCTCGCGCCGCCTCCATTTGCCCAGCCGCGCGCCACCCTCTCGGCTAGGGTTAGTGGGCAGGAGACTACCGGAGATGGGAGATGGAAAGTAGAACGGAAGTACTCGTGAGAAGAGAACACGAACGGGTGAAGAAGAAATTGGCCAGGGGCAGTCCGGTCCTTTCCTATTTTCTCAAAGATTTTCTGATTATTTTTAATTCGAAAAAGAGGCTTTAGAAAACGGCATCTCAAAAGAGGACCTGACGGTAGCTCCATATTCGAAAAACAGGACCGTTTTTGCAAAGTCTGAAAAAGAAGACCGTTTTCGTAATTGACATCCAAAACAGAACCGCTTTTGCAAATGCCCCTTTTTTTTTGGAACATTTAGTTTCTTTTCTTAAAACATTTAGTTAAAAAGTTAGAACAACTAGTTGTAATTGCTGGAACAATTAGTTTCTCTTCTTAAAACATTTGGTTAAAAATGTTAGAACAATTGGTTGTAATTGCTAGAACAGTTGGTTTCTGTTCTTGAAACATTTGGTTAAAAAGGATAGAACAATTAATTTTAATTGCTAGAACAATGTTAAAACAGTAAAAGAAAAATGTTAAAACAATATATTTAAAAAGTGATTTTTAAAATTTTTAAAAATATATCCAAGTGGGATTTTGTTTTGTTGCATTAATTGCAATAATCATCGTGATTCAAACGGATTCAAAAACGGAGTTACGGTTTGAGAGAAAAATCAATTTCAAGTTTTAAATCTCTCTTGACTTACGCCGCACCAATTGGAAGCCGCCACGTGTTGCGTACACTGCACCAATTGGCGATGACGACTAGGGTTCCAGTCCCACAACTAGCAACGACTTTGACCAAGAGGGAATGCGCACGAACGGAAGACCGTGACACGACCAAAGAAGAGGAAGAGAGAGGGGAAGGCAAATCGGCATTGGACGCACGAGTGCGGAATAGTTGGGGCTGTGACCAAGGCCTTCATCATCTGGATCCAATGGTCCTTGCGCGGATCTGGCCGACAAGCAAACCAAACAAACCGATTTGCTCGGCGGAAAGTGCTCGAGGCATCACAACCAAGAAGCGAGAGAAGGGAGAGGGGAGGAGATAGGAAGAGCTAGGAGATTCCGGCGGCGGCAACCCCGACCAAGCGACCAGCGACCACGACCAAGCGATAGCAGCCAAGCGACCAGTGACCACAACCAAGCGACCACGACCAAGCGACCATGACCACGACCAAACGACCACGACCACAAGTTCCGTGTCTAGGTTGTGGCAACCATATACACGGGATTATGGCAATCCACCCTGGCGTCCAACTGCATCCGCTCCACGAGCACGGCAAAGGGGAGGGTGGCGACGACGACCAAGACCAAGATCCGGCGCTGCGCCCCGACGGCGGCGCGAGGGTGGGGGATGAGGAAGGTGGCAGCGACGGGAGATCCCGTGTCCAGGTCCACAACCGAGAGCATCCTCCCACAGCTCAAACATGTCCTCGTACATGCCTCCAACGTTGGGTTCCTTGCTCGCCATCAGCAGGCATAACGCGGTGAACGACAGCTCTGAGTTCGTGGCGACGACCGGGGCCCACGACGAGCAGGCGGCGGCGAGCCACGCCACGCTTGCTGAAGACGTCGAGGTGCTCGACCACTGCGTGGACCATCCATCGGGAAGGTGAAGGATGGGGGGAGGGGAGAGGAGGGCAGCGACGGCTAGGGTGTGTGGCAACCGACCTTGGGCACACCACCTCCGGTTCCCCCCACAAATCTGTGGCAGGGCACGCCGACGGCTGGGTCTGTCATGCCGGCGATGAGGATGCAGTGGCAGGGCCATTGATGACCTCTTGTCCAGTGGTGTTGCGACCAGGACGACCAACGGGCTGCGACCAAGGCAGCCATCACCGTCCAGCTAGGCCGCGACCAACGCCTTGAGAGGGGAGGAGAGTGGTGGTGTGCATAGACATGATTCAACCACCACACATAAACAACCAGATCGGTTGTCGAGACAGAAATCTGCTGTAGACAGGGTGCATCACAACCACCACCAGAACAACACGACTTTTTTTAACTATTATTATTACACCAACCACGGTGTGGATCTGGCAACGATGATTCGACCATCACTACCACCGCACTACTATGGCCACAACGACTGGTGCAGATTCGCGACCGCGACCGAAAGGATTTTGGGAGAAAAGGTAGGGGAGGGGAGGTGGATTGCCGCTAACGGGAGTGGTATGGTCCCAGCCATGTCAGCGACGGAGACTGGATGTCGACAGGGAGCGTTGGCGGCTGTTCGAGCAAGAGGGAGTTGCTCTGACGAGGAGAGAAGAGGGTGAGGCCCACCACATTGCCCTCATGCAGCCGTCGCCGCCCAAAGTCGTCGTGCCACCGTCGTTGTCGTCGGATCCAAATGTGTTGACGCCGGATCCAAGCGCGACCACCCTAGATCCGGCCAAGGAGGTGGCGGATCCGCTGCCAAACACCGACATCGCCGCCGCCGTCCACAAGCGCTGTCCCCACGGCCCACCATGTGACCTTGACCCATCAGCTACCGCCGGCATCCACAAGCGCAGCACACAGCGACCTCGACCCTTCACAAGCGCAGCACGCAGCGACCTCGACCCTTCACAAGCGCAGCACGCAGCGACCTCGACCCTTCACAAGCGCAGCACGCAGCGACCTCGACCCTTCACAAGCGCAGCACGCAGCGACCTCGACCCTTCACCGAATGAGCGCGCGATGCCCCTCGATGACCCGCCGTCGTCGTCACAGCGCAAGCTCCCATGGCCCCCGCAGGCCCGCGCCGAGCCCAGGGCAACTGCTCCGCCCGCCGACGTCGTTGTTGTTGCCGTCCCGGAGCCGCCGAATGCTGGAGCCTGGGAGCCGTCCCCGAGGCCCGAGCACACGGCCGCTAGCCCACTGCTCGATCCATGGCCGCGCCGCTCGGCTTCCCCGCCGCCACGATGGCCTACCGCTCGGCTCCCCCGCCATCGCGTTGGCCCGCCGCGCGCAGATCTGAGAGAAGACGGCACGAGGGGCGGCGGCGAGGGAGGAGGGAGGTGAGGCCGCCGCCGGCGGCTAGGGTTTGGACCTTCGGCGGCGGCTAGGGTTTCTTCTTTTTTCTTTCTCATCAATGCTGCTCACAATCCTTTCTCTTTTCTTTTCTTCTGTGTCGGCGCTTGTTTGTTCGGATTCTTGCAAGTGGGTGGGGCTAGGTCACGGCAAACGCAACGCGTCGTCAGATCTTTGCGTCCCCCCGCAACGAATATATCCACCCCGTTCGTTCGGTAAAAAGCAAAATTCTACCGTGAAAGCAGAGAGAGCAGCGCGCTAGTTCGGGTTGCTCAAGGAAGAAGGAAAGGAATCATCCCCGATCCACGTGTCACCATGCCACCCTCTGGTCATGCATGCACATACAAGTAGCAACCGCGCGCGTTTACTGGCGTTTCGATTCGATCCAGGCGCTAACTGCTCAGTTTGCTCCTCTTGATGCAAGAACCAACACGATTGCAGAGCTGCGGCTGCTTTGCGAGCTTTTTCTCTTTCTTTTTTCCCGGATATTCTCATCACACGCTATACGAGGACTTGCAAGATAAAAATAAGGACCAACTTTATATTGATATCACTAAGTACTTGATGCAACGGAAATCGGAAAGAAGATACAATGGACTCATGCTTACCAATTCCGAAGACAACTTCCGGAATCGGGGCGAGTGCCCGACTCGACTCTAACTCCAAATAGACTACATCCTAGACTCTAAATGGAGAACAAGACAAAAACTGGAACCTCTGGACCTCTTCTTGGGGTGGTTCCCCTCCTCCAAGTGTAGTGCCCCCCTTTTATAGTGCAAATATAAGGCGGTTGGGTACGTCGTCCGACTTTCCCGCGTCAGCCGACCCTTGGCACCTTTATTAGGGTCGGTGCTCCCTCCAACGGTCCGGATCATCTCCCGGTGGCGGTAGAGAGGCAGTTGAGGAGGTCGGTTGGTTGGGAAATCCTCCGAAGCGTTGATTTGAGGCGGTGGAAGTTGGATGGACTTGATTTGTGCTGAAGTGGACGCCGGACGACGTGGTTGACACATCGGGCGACGTGGGTGGTACGTCGGCCGACCCCAGACAGGTCATCCATCCCAGTCAGGGTCGTCCGACCCCCTCTGGGTCGCCCGACCTCCTCAGGGTCGCCCGATACACAACTTGTGGAACTAGATTAGTAAATAAGTAAAATATGCACATGGTCTTGTATTCTTACCTTTTTATTACCGGATTTAGGACGGAAATATTGGCGTTAAGTGACGCCAACAGTGCCTCGAGGGATCTAGAGTTATGGCGAGTGATGCTAGCATGGTGCTAGGTTCTCTTTCCATCCTTGTTTGTGCATGTGCCCCACGGTTTGTAGAGGTAGGTGGCAGGTGGTGACAGCCCTGTCCACCCTTCCGTAATCCTCCACGTTCGGGTATGGCATAGGAGTTTATACAAAAGGCCGGCGTGGCTTGGCAGACCAAGCCTAAACCGGATCTCCCGATGATCTCTAGGCATAGACTCTTAGCTCTTACTAGTATAAGCCTGACATAGGTGGAACCGAAGTACGCTATATGATGATGTACCATAGGAGTAGCAACCCGTTAGTTAGCCTTTGCTTCTACTTAGGCTTGCCTCTCGTCTTTTATCTGAGAGTAGAATCCTCTGTGTGTGTCACACTATCCATTATTTATCCTTATCACTTACCCCTACATTGGATTATGGATTTGTCTATCATTGTAATCTATTGAGTATAAGTACAATTGTCGACCATGTCTTCCTTTGGGAAAATATAAATAACGATACCTTGGAATACTCCCGGGTGAAATGCTACAACGGGTTATCCGTGCGCTTGTGGATCCTCTTTATCATCGGAATGCCGATAAGACATCTCTAGCACTCGTTGCTATTGGTGGATTATTTGGTAATATTTACGCAAGACTCTTAACCCCCACACTGGCGTCTCTGGCGACATGCCAGAAGTATTGCTCTAGGCCTAACCCGCCTTGGTGATATTTCTAGTGTGCAGTAAGAAACGCCAACAACGATCTTCGTGCAGAGGCTTTGGTTGAGGACCATCATGCTTGGCTTGCTCTTAACGTTCCTTATGTGCTCAAGTCTTGTCATAATTACTCCACCAATGCCATAAATCTTGCCGTTCGAGATCTCCTTTACTCTCTCAACGCAGACAAGAGTGATGTTATTGCGAAGACTGCTAGTGACTCCTTCTCCTTTGGTTGTACTGATCATACCTTGGATGACTTGCTTATGGTCCTTACCAAGTTTTCCGAGTATATTGACGATGCTTTCTGGAGCAGGGTTATGGCGATTGGTCAGCAGCCTCTAGATGATGTATAAAACTCTATTGTGCCTTCGTGAGCATTTTTCCTCTATCAGGCTTGTATTTGCTGTGGGTGTGCCATGTGGACCTGTAATTTTTATAATTTGAACTTATTTTAATTCTGCATTTTTTGTTTGCTTCGCATCATTCTGATAGGATTCGTCTGATGTTTCTTTGAGCGAATTTGCAAACCGAGAGCGTCTTTCTCAGAAAACAATGTTGCAAGGGCCTCCAATTAAGGTTTATAGCTCTGCTTTAGAAATTCATTTGACTAGTGATTCGGATGTTTCTTCTTCTGTGGTGCAGTATGAGATTCCTGACTCTTTTCCCCCTAGTGGCTTTATAACCTTCGGCAATATTGCTGAGCATGGCTTCAATTCTTTTAGAAAGCATCGTAACCGCGGGAGGCGAGGGTCTCGCAGTCAGAATTCTTGAGGAAGATCTTCACCTGATAGGGGCACTACTTCTCGAAAGAAGCTTGGAGGTCGTGGTCATCGCTCGTTTGCTGACACTGGCGAAGCGTCTTCCTCCGAGTTTGATGTTGTCTCGAAGGTTGAGCAGATTGCCTCAACTGGGGTTGTAGATCCTATATTTTGAAGGCCTTATTCGCCTTCGTGTGGATATAACTTTGATCAATTTAGGATTGTCTGTGATATGATGAAAGAGTTAGGCCTTCTTGTAAAACATGAGCTAGATAATGGTACTCCATAACTTTGTACTCCGAATGCTCTTTGAAGTTGTTTTGATGATGTCTCGTGATAGGCTTCGCTAAAATAGAGACTTCTTCAATATATTCTTTTTGGCTTGTGGCTTGCCTTTTATGTGATGTCCTCATATTCCTCTTGAATCATGAGCTTTGGCATTATCTTTCGGAGGCTAAGTTTCTTTTATTTCGAATGCTTTTTCACAGCCTTTTGCTTTTTCTTTGCATACTTGTTGTCGATAATTTTATCAATATTGATGCCAGTATTTTCTTAGACTTTCGTTTGATGTTGTTATGTGTCTTCGTCTGAGGCTGTGTCTTTGTTTTAGGCTTTTAGCCTTATACTTTGGTATTCGTTTAGGGGGAGGTTTCGCGATTGTGTGTTGTAGGCGTACTGTTGTGCTGGTTGCAAAGCTTCTCTTGGGTATGAGATGACATGGTTCACATAGTGCAAAGGGTATTGCATTTGAATGTTATTGCTTTGAGGCCAAGCTTCGCGGAAGTTGCTTGCGTGATGTACAATTTTTCTTGCTTCTTTCGCCATCAACCAAGCTTGTTTGCCAGCTTGTACGTCAGGGCATTGCTTCATGGCGTGTCCTTTACCTTTCCCATGGTACTCATAGTAGCCCGCGGGAGTTGCTTTTCGAGTTTTGTATTCTGTTTTTATCGTCGTAGCTCTTCTCTTGGTAGCTTCGTTCTCTCCCTTTGTTGTCTTCTCTTGTTCTTTTTTCATCTCCTCTTTCTTCTTTGTTTTCAAGATTGTGTACCGTTCGATTGCTACTGTCTCTCACATTTTCTTTGTTACTTTCGTTATACCTTCGGCTTCTGCTTGCTTCCTTAGCCTCCTTGGCTTTCTTTTCATCTCTTTGCTGTTGCAATTCTTTCCTTTTGTCGTCTTTCTTCCTTTTGAATTCTTCATCTGATCTTGCATAGTTCTCGAAGGTGTCAAGCTTCGAAGACCATTGTGGGCTTCTTTCTTGCGAGTAAAGAGTGTAGTGGTCCAGCCCTCAAGCCTTCAATTACTGCATCAATGACTGTGGATGCTCTGACGCTTCGGGCTTTAGATTTTATTTCCATGAAACGCTGCATGTATTCTCTGAGGCTTTCGTTGTCTCTTTGCTTGCATGAAAAGAGCTTGCCTTGGTGTACTTCCGCAGCTTGGAAACCCTGGAAGTTGTTTATGAATTCCCTTTGAAGCTCAGACCACGAGTTGATTGATCCGGGCTCTAAGGTGGTGAACCAAGTTTTAGCTGTCCCTTCGATTGCCATTACTAAGGCCTTAGCATAAGTTGAATTGGTGCCTCTGCCTGACTCAAATGCGGCTTCGAAAGACATCAGAGATTCCTTTGGGTCTGGTTTTCTTTGATATGGCTTTATGTTGGGCATCTTGATGTTTATTGGCCAAGGCTCGTTCTGTAGTTCTTCACTTATCGGAGAATTTGGGTTGAATGTTTGATTGGAAGGGATATCTTTGCCAGAGTTGTTTACTTCACAGATAATTCTTCCTTCGGCTTGCCTGCGAAGCCTATTTGGATCTTCTTGATTCATTCTTTTCATGCTTTCAATCTCTTCGTTGATCTTGTTGAGCTTGTTGTCCATGTCATTGATCTATCTCTCTCTGCCTAATTTTCTGTAGCATCTCTATTTTTTTTGCTTCGTCTTCCTTTCGATGATTCGAGTTTCCTTCCTCTTTCGAGTCTCTCTTGTTCTAGGATGCGAAACAGTTCAGCTATGGAGTCTTCTTCTTCGTCATCTACTTCATCGTTGTTCTCTGGATGTTCGTTGCTAGCCTGTGATACTTCGTCGGTGTTGACTCGTTGCCTCCTTAGAGCTTCTTCTCTTCTTGCAGTAGCATCTTCCTCTTCAAGCCTGGCAGCAGTGGCTCTTTCTTGTTCTTCTCTGGCAATCCAGCCTGGCCTCTTCTTCTTCCCTAGCAATTCTTGCTTTTTCCGCTTCGAGTTCAGCACGTTGAGCTCCCGTGTCTGTTGTTTTTTGTTGACTTTCCCTTAGCCATTGCGTTGATTGGTCGTGGGCTCGGCCCGCGAACGGCGCCAAATGTTGGGATAACGAAGCCTTCAACTGGGGTGTGAAGCCCTCAGCACAGATGAAATGGTGGTTCTGGGAGTTGCAAAGCCCTCCGAGGCAAAAGTTTGCTATTCGATTCCGTTGCGGAGCCTTCTTCACTGTCCACGCTGCTGGACAAGTTTGTGAGGTTCTGCGAAGCCCTCAGGTTCTTGCTCTTGCGAAGCGTCAAAGCCCTCGGTTGTCCGAGTTGCTGGACAGTGGGGGCGGAGACGTCAGAGAATTCGGAACGGCGCAATTGAGGTTACTGGCTCGCGGCCCAAAAAACCGTTGTCGGTATCAGAATCTCCTCCCCTCTATTTATAGAGGAGGGAAGATTCATTATTACAATTTGTCGTCACCCGATTGAACGGAGTTGTTCGGCAGATATTTGGATCGTGGGAGCAACGTGGTTAGCGAGATCGATCTAAGAACACGCAGAGGGTTTATACTGGTTCAGGCCTCCCGAAGGATAAAAACCCTACGTCCAGTGCGATCTTGTATAATGTGGCAGCCTTTGCTTTAGGGTTTCGCAAGGTGCCAGATAGATTTCCCCGTAGGGGTTACATGAGTATTTATAGGCTAGTTACCGCCTATCAGAGTCCTTCCTAAATTACAATGTTCCTTCTCCGAATCTATCAAGGAGATCGTAACCTTCCCGTACACCATGCCATGCAAGACAAGTATTCGGAAAAATCTTAAAATAGGGTTCGGAATATCTAGAAACTAGGGCTACGACACAATTTTTTTTTTAATTGTATTCATTATTACAATTTAGCCATTAATCAAGTCCTTCACATCTCTCTGCAGTAACCTTGCTAGCCTTCTCCTCACCCTTCGCCGTGAAGCCTTCGCTCCGTCCTTCGCCCCTTCGTCAGGAGCAGGATGACTTCGTCCATATCGTAAAGCCTTCGGCATTATTCCCAACACTGGTTTTAATGATATTATATGATTCATAAATGGTTAGATAATTTTATTAACCTCAAGAACCTACAGTCAAGCCAACCAAGGGCAAGAATAGCAATCCACCCTTAAAACTCCCTGTTTTGGAGCTGGATACAACTTTCTAGCCAAAGACCTTCACATAGAGCTCCAACTCCACAGCAGAGCAGCTCTAGAGCAGAGTTTTAGAGTGAAGCTGTTCTACTGTGGACCTTCACATAGTCACCTCTTTCACGCATTCAGAGTCCTCCAATATTTCAATGCACAATGATTGAGAACTAACCCTTGCATGTAGTTGACTTCTGCAGCTATAATACGGGGGCAATGTGAATAAGACTAGATCCGATCTATAGGAGAGAAGCGACCTGCTTCTTTCTTATCAGCGTGAGATCTTGTGCTGAGCATACTTAAAAGATTGATCAGTCTCACACCCTAAAGATAGCTGTCATGTATCACGCGCTTGGTTTGAAATGAAACTTTTTTATTCGAAAGTATGAAATGAATCTTTAGCTTAGAGTACAATTTATCAGGACCATTAGATAGTCAGTTATTTATGATATATCAAGACCTGAAGAGATTGACTTTCAGTTTATCAAAATCGTGGAATCTCAGCTTATAGTTTTATGTGAGCATCAAGTAACTAATTAATTGAGGTCGAGCAGGGTCATAATCATAGAACTGAGCTGACTAAATGATAGTACTTCTATGCACTGTATCATGGGTTTTTGGTGACTTCTATGCACTTTTATTATGTAAGGAAAGCAGACATATTGATTGTATTTCTTTAGGGATAAAGTCCACTTTACTACCTCTAACTATCACCGAAGTCCACTTAACACCCCCCCCCCCCCCCCCCAACTATGAAACCGTTTGTTTTACTCCCTCCAAGGTTGCAATACCATTCAGTTTTCCCCCTTGGGTGGTTTTGCCACCGTGATGGCCGAGGTAGGTCAGAGGCAGTGCTGCTGCAGGCGGCGAAGACCTCCGCGCGCTTGCCGGCCTCAACGCATCCTCAACATTCCACCCCCTCCTCGACATCGCCCCTAGCGCCCCTTCGCCTCCGTCCGCCACCGCACGGAGACCTCGCTGGCCTCCATGCCTGGCACCACCACCACGCCGACACCTGAAAAGTGGGTCCATATCTACCTTAGCCGCCATGGTGGCAAAACCACTTAGCAAAACCGCCTAGGGGGGGTGGGGGTGGTGAATGGTATTGCAAACATGGAGGGAGTAAAACAAACGGTTTCGTAGTTCGGGGGATTAAGTAGACTTTGGTGATAGTTGGAGGGAGTATTACTTCAACAAGCAAGAGATGATTGTAATTGTTATGACTAAGTTTTGTTATTAACTGTACCGGAAACCTTGGAGACATTTAATGCGGTTGATGCAAAGCAGAAAGGGTACGGTGATGATGTTGATCTGCATCGCCTCTTTGTTG
This sequence comes from Eragrostis curvula, assembly GCA_007726485.1. NCBI lineage: Eukaryota > Viridiplantae > Streptophyta > Magnoliopsida > Poales > Poaceae > Eragrostis > Eragrostis curvula. The sequence goes on from CM017439.1 coordinate 47,920,268, forward strand.
ATCAACAAAACATTGATTAAAATTATACACAGTTGTGGAATATAATGTGCCGAGCAGCAAAAGTTCTATGCCTTTATTGGCGGCTTGTGTGTATCTTCAATTCTAGCTCGTATTGTTCCGCTCCACTCCGTTGTCCATAAATCATCAATAATTCAATATGGTTCTAGCTAAAAATCAGCACCATGTACAAAAATTTGAGGACTAGTGTGCATAATTAAAGACAATCATAGTGTTGTGTTCAATATTGCTCTATAAAAAATATACTGCTGAATAAATCATAGTGTTATCTTCCTCATCCGTTTGCTGAAATACAGCCATATAGTTGTTCCAGACGCATGTCATCGACTTTGGCTTAAAACCTGTAACGGCAGGTACAACGCTACACGTAGGCGGTCTCATAACCCATCTCATGTGTTGCCACATAGGATTTTTGATGACATGGAAGAGAGAGAAGGAGTGAGAGAAAGAGGTGGTTGTTTCGCGAGGCAACCACCTCATACGCTAAAATTTAGGAGTATAAAAGACGACTTTCACACCATTGTATGAGTTGTGGTTGCCATGCAACTTATAAATATTCCTTTTTTCATCCACAAATAAAGGAAATGTGGCATTATAATGAGACAACTAAAACAACTATCCATTGTATATGTGGTCCCATAGATCATTTTATGATTACGTGTCATGTAGGAGACCACTTATGAGACAAAACCTTTGTACTTGCTTTTAGACTTGCTATCCTTTCACCGTCCTTTCCCTATGGTAGGTAAACACCGGACTTGGTGTGGGTAGTACATTGGAGGATCCGCTTTCCCTTCTCATAACACACTTTTGGGCGGATCTGAAGAAGGAAACCACTGCTCCTGGTCCTGTCGACAGAGAGAACTGAAGAAAAAGCTAATTCGAGGAAAAGAAGGCATCACCAGCGACAGGGCCCAGACCATTCCAATTCCATTAATAATGGGGCAATTTTTCTTCCAAATGTTGATGAGACATATTCGTAGTACAAAAACAGATGTAGTTATATGATCGTCATAGATCGACCATATATATTATTACACGAATACGGGAACTTTCTTCTCCCGCTGAAATGACAAATGACAGGAAATACAACAATACTTTGACACCATTTAACCCATGAATTTAGCAACCATCAAAAGCAAAGCAGCGACCACAAGGATGAGGAGACAACAACCAGAATGTAGCTCGGCCCTTGCATAAGTCAAGGACCTTCCAAATCAGTTGATTTCTTCATGGCCCCTCGGTCAGTTCACGCAGTAGGAACAATCAGGACGAGGGCACACGCCAATATTGAAAGGGTCGACACATATGTTGACTTTTTCGCAAACGGCAACACAATCCAAGCATTGTTGCACGTTTGCTGAGGAGGTGCATGGGTTATCTTGGAGGAGTCGCCTGCCGGCTGCCACAGGTGTAGTCATCAGCAGGTTGCCGACGAACAGGGCCAGAATGAAAATGGCAGCCGTCCTGAGCACGGCGCGCGAGGCCATTTTGTTCAGCGGGGGATATGGCAAAAGGAAAAGATTGGAAGTGGGTAGCACTGTATGAGGCTAATTGCTACCTATGGCTTTGCCAGAAGAGTGGCGTAAGGGTTCTATTTATAGAGAACCCGTACGTGTAGGATAGAACCTAAGGGTGTTGACTTATACAAGTACTTGACAGTTCTTTGTGACTTTGTTACAGAAATCATATAGGGTGTGTTGCGATAATAAATAATAGCTGCTTATTTGGTTCACTGCATTAGCTAAGCCTGGATTGACACTGCTTTTGTTTGGTTACCTGGCTTGGCTTGAATTGGGTTACCTTCTAGTGGATGAGGTGAGTTTTAACTCCCTCACCTCTTACTGTTGTTTCCTGATTTATCCTCTACTGTTACACTGAATATGTGGTAAATAAAATAGGATTTAAACTCTTTATAAAATAAGACAGCATTTCTTTTGTTCAAAATAAGTTAGGCCTACGGAGCACAAAGTTGATACCTTCCTTCCAAAACAAATAAAAACTGGCATTCCATTCTCTAATATGGAAGGCTACCCACGAACCATTAAAAAAAAATCCTACTACTAATCAATGTAAAGTCAGTTGGTAGATAAGCGACTAGACCATCTGTTCAGACATTTGGTCGAACTTCTCTCGTGTTGTAGTTAGCAGAACATATCGCTGAAGCATCATTCTCTACAAGCTCTGTCCGAGCGTGAACGAGCATCACTGGCAGCATGTCATGCGGCGCCTTGTCCAAGTTGTAAGCCCAGTGGTCGCACTAATCAAAGCAAGGATTTGCGGAGAATCAAGCTTCCTCAAGTACCTGTTCTAAAAAACAGAGCTTTGTGAGTCTGAGCCCCATCTGCCCGAGGTCGACGTGATGGGCACTAGCTCGACCGTGAGGAATTCGAGCTCAGCCACAACTGCTCATCACCATGGCGGGGATGCTGCATCAGACGGCGAGGTACAACATGGGTATGGTATGCATCTGCAGAAGCTGAACTCCGCCTCCACTAAGGCCATCCATGGTCATAGTTGTGGGTATAGTTGGCTTCATGAGTTGGGTTAAATGGGTTGGTCCAAAGCCCGACCATTTTCGCACGGTCCAAGCATGGTTCGGCACGGAGCAAAAAATGGGCTGCGCTAGCCCGAAGCATGACAAGGACCGTGCTTGGGCCAAGGCGCATGTCCATCCGCTGGCCCGGGCACGACCCGATTGGCCAAATAGCCCGTCTGGACACGAGCCATTTAGCCCACCTAAGAAGCCCCAGCCAACCATGAGTCTATTTAAATGTTTGAATCTAGTATGTTGCAAATTGCAAGTGAATTTGATTGCTTTCTATTGATTTGAAATTCTTCATTTTCAAAAAGTATGACTTTTTCGAAAATAAACAAAGTTTTTTGGGTTATTTGGAATTGGGGTGCCTCGAGCCGACCCGGCACGGATGACCTGCCGGGCCAAAATCAAAGCACAACCCGTGTAAAAAAACCCGTGCCGTGCTTGGTCCGAGGGGTAAGGCCTACGGGCTGGCACGACATGGCCGGATAGGCTAGCGGTGCCATGCTCTGATCACGCAAGAGCTCTGTAACTCCCCAGATTAGTAACACCCCAGATATTTGACTAATCTGGAGGGTGCTATAAGATAATTTAAAACTACTAATTATTTAAGTTATTCGAAATTTCGACAGAGTCTTCCCTGTAAATTCTATCATCCGTGGACACACAAACCTCACAAATAGAAATATATCCATGAATAAGCAATAAACGACCAGCAACTCCAAGAATAACCATGCATTCACCACAACCATATGACCATCTCAGCTACTCAATAATTACTCAAAGGACAAGTAAACTAATTAAATTCTAATGTGTATGTGTGTGTACTCAGAAGAATGTTCTACTCCCATCCAATGCTTGCGTCAATCAAAAGACGATGAGGATCGCTGAGAAGCGATGAACTGGAGGTCAAGATCAAGGAGAAAGACGAAGCTCTTGTTCTTATCGAATGTCGAGTTTCTGAACTCTCTTCTGAGTATAATGAACTGGCTAAATCCGTTGAGGATTACAAGACGCAGGTCTCTTTGTTGGATAAACAGATTGAATCTTTGAATGTTGCTCTTGCTAAGGAGAGTGGCGAGAATAGACCTTTGCGGTAAGGTTGAGGCCGCCGAGTCAGAGAAGGCTTCTCTTGTTTTGCTGAGAAACTTCGATTGGGAGTACTCTGTAACCAAGTGAAGCAAACTCTTGTTTTACTTGGTACGAAGCCTGACGATCTTCTTGCAGAGGCTATGGTTGAGGACCATCATGCTTGGCTTGCTCTCAACGTTCCTTATGTGCTCAAGTCTTGTCATAATTACTCCACCAATGCTATAAATCTTGCCGTTCGAGATCTCCTTTACTCTCTCGATGCAGACAAGAGTGATGTTATTGCAAAGACTGCTAGTGACTCCTTCTCCTTCGGTTGTACTGATTGTACTTCGGATGACTTGCTTATGGTCCTTACCAAGTTTTCCGAGTATATTGACGATGCTTTCTGGAGCAGGGTTATGGCGATTGGTCAGCAGCCTCTAGATGTGGTATAAAACTCTTTTGTGCCTTCGTGAGCATTTTTCCTCTTTCAGACTTGTATTTGCTGTGGGTGTGCCATGTGGACCTGTAATTTTTATAATTTGAACTTATTTTAATTCTGCAATTTTGTTTGCTTTGCATCATTCTGATAGGATTCGTCTGATGTTTCTTTGAGCGAGTTTGCGAGCCGATAGCGTCTTTCTCAGAGAACAGTGTTGCAAGGGCCTCCAATTGAGGTTTATAGCTCTGCTTCAGAAATTCATTTGACTAGTGATTCGGATGTTTCTTCTTCTGTGGGGCAGTCTGAGATTCCTGACTCTTTTCCCCCTAGTGGCTTTATAACCTTGCAATATTGCCGAGCTTGGCTTCAATTCTTTTATAAAGCATCGTAACCACGGGAGGCGAGGGTCTCGCGGTCAGAATTCTCGAGGAAGATCTTCACCTGATAGGGGCGCTACTTCTCGAAAGAAGCGTGGAGGTCGTGGTCACCGCTCGTCTACTGACAATGGCGAAGGGTCTTCCTCCGAGTTTGATGTTGCCTCGAAGGTTGAGCGGATTGCCTCAACTGGGGTTGTAGATCCCATATTTTGAAGGCCTTATTCGCCTTCGTGTGGATATAACTTTGATCAATTTAGGATTGTCTGTGATATGATGATAGAGTTAAGCCTTACTGTAAAACATGAGCTAGATAATGGTACTCCATAACTTTGTACTCCGAATGCTCTTTGAAGTTGTTTTGATTATGTCTCGTGATAGGCTTCGCTAAAATAGAGACTTCTTCAATATATTCTTTTTGGCTTGTGGCTTGCCTTTTATGCGATGTCCTCATGTTCCTCTTGAATCATGAGCTTTCGCATTATCTTTCGGAGGCTAAGTTTCTTTTATTTCGAATGCTTTTTCACAGCCTTTTGCTTTTTCAGTGCATACTTGTTGTCGATAATTTTATCAATATTGATGCCAGTATTTTCTTAGACTTTCGTCTGATGTCGTTCTGTGTCTTCGTCTGAGGCTGTGTCTTTGTTTTAGGCTTTTAGCCTTATACTTTGGTATTCGTTTAGGGGGAGGTTTCGCGATTGTGTGTTGTAGCCGTACTGTTGTGCTGGTTGCAAAGTTTCTCTTGGGTATGAGATTGTCATACCCCATTTCTGGAATATGTTGTGCATCATGTATCAGTCCCTGGATCAGTAGCTGATACGCACAAGAACACAGATATGATAATCAAAAGCATATTTTGAATAAGTAAATAAGCATAATACCTGATATATAGGACCCTTAGTGGCGGCACGACTAGGAAATATCCAAGTCCAACCAACCAGCTAACGGTGAAGCAGACAGCGGAAACCTTGGCCCAAAGCCACAAGCACACTTGAGATGCAGTACCGAAAACCCAACGTCGTCGTCTTCTACGAAGTCTTCTCCTACTAAACCAACAATCGCAAACGCGTGAGTACATAAGGTACTCAGCAAGCCCTACACTACACAAGGGTATATATACATGCATACTTGGTCTTAGCAAGGAGAAGGCTATATGGTTTATTTGCAGCAAAGCAAGCTTTATGCAGGGTTCACTAAAGCAAGACAAGGATTCATAGATGAAAAGAGGGAAATTAATTGTCAATATTTTAGTTGGTTGGCCCTGGGGGAGTATGGAGCCTTCCCGCCAGTTCCCAAATTTTAAGTTGGGCCTTCTGACCTCAGGGATCATATCGACCCGGCACACTTGCCATCACTTCCAAAACACGGGCTGACTACAACCCACTCACACGCCAAGGAAAGAGAGAAGTGGCTAATCCATACGTGCGCAACAATAATGTGTCATATGCCGTGACAACGTCCATCCGGATGAATTTTACACTCTGTAGAGGTTGTACATCTTTTCCCACGGGCTCTGCACTCTTGTACGGAGAGTAACATAACGCCTAGTCCATATCCTTCGAGTAGTCTCACAATTCCACCACGAAATCACACTCAGGGGCTTGTGACATGAAAGGTCACACACTGGCACTGTACACCTGTATAAGGGTACGTCATGCTCCTGTAACGAATAGCAGGATCCTGTAACACATACCAGGACGGGCGGCACTCCCGTAACCTATAGCGGGTTCCGCGAGCCGGAGCATAGGTACGTTTCCTATGTCCTTTTCCTGAGCTTTCGTTGCCTCGACTGGCCTCCAGATGGCATTTGCAAGAGTACCAGGAAGATAGGGTAGGTCCTTCCCATAGGGGTTCCGTGGTTGTACGAGAATCATTATGTTAACGGGCGTCAGAACCGGTCCTTATATGGCCGGGCAAGCACCATATCCCACACTAGGGGTCTATCACACCAACAACAATCCACTAGTGGCCTTGCCCGCAATCCAACCCATCCCATCATCACCGTCACCGTCATCATCATCACCTAACACAGTTGTGCTACTCCCAACCCAGTATATCACGCACACCACCAAACTCATTTAACACAGTTGTAAAGCATATATGTGAGTAAGGTGTAGCAATGTAGAAACATTGCAAGGGTTCTAAGCATTCTAGTAGCAAGGTAAAAAGTGCCATCATAGAAATGATGGAACTATCCTAGGGTTATCAAGGTGACAGGTAAACAAAGGGTAAACAAGGATTCAGATATTAACGCCTAAGTAACAGACATCAATATCAATAAGCAAGTAGGACCATAGCTACACAATCAGTAAAATAGCAAGTGATGCATAATACTAGGGTAGGCTCTATAGGTGTATTGCGAAAACAGTAGGTTCAATCATGATCAAGGAGATGTAGAGCTTGCCTTCACTAATTAGTCTTCTTCTTCACGTCCTCGTAATCCGGGTCCTCAGATCCTTCCTAGAAGCTTGTATCCTTTGACTCTTATGTCGAGGTCAATGTGTTCAGTCCTTCGTCGAAGTTCGTCCTTGAAGCTTGGGTCTTCTGAATCTTCCTTTAGTTCTTCCTCGAATCTCGCGTAAGCTAGCGTATAAAAAGATACCGTATAAACAAACTACCGCAGAGGAAATAAAGATCGAGAAGAACCAGACAAGATCCAATTAACTTCGATAAGAACCAATAGAACACCGATAAAAGCCAAAGACACAAATCATGCATGATGCATTAGGTTTTACTTTAGGAAGATCTTATTATCTTAAGAGAGGCTATTAGGGGTGATGCATCGAGCACTAGGGCTTTTGATGTAAATGAGGGATGCTAAACTATGACAAGTGCATGCGGGTAGGTGTAGGTGGAAAGGGTGCGTGTATGTGTTTTTCGTACACTTGCAACACTAAGTCTTCATATAGGTCGTAACCTATATAAAGGCTCATGCAACAAGCGTACCAGTGCAAAGTGTGTCACCTTAATTACCTATTTATGTTAGGGTATTAACTAATGGTGATTAGCTATTAATTACTTACTATATTGATTAATTACTCAGATTAAATTAAGTTATTACTTATCCATCATGAGTACGTGTACGTGATCATGCATGGTATGGATGCATGGTTGCAAATAACAAAACAAAGATCAATAAGATCAACTAGCAATTGAAATAGCAATGAGCAATAATTACAATAGGTTCCAATAAAAGCCACATATAAATATGAATGATGAATCAATAAGGTTTGGTAAAGATCGGTGGCAATATTGGATTAACTTTGGTTGCGAGGGTTGAGCTAGGTTAGGGTCATAGTGGAGTTGCGATAAAAAGGGTATTAGGTTTTGAAGTGGTAAGACATGAAAGGTTGTATAGGTTTTATTGTTAGCGAGCGAGGGTGTAGGTGCGACATATAAGGTTGGAGTGAGACATGCCCCGATGAGGAAGTTACTAGGCTTTAAGGCAAAAAGATAATGCAAGATTGGTTAGGGACACGCTAAATGACGAACAATCACTTGTGACAAGTGACATCGACGTCATATTATTTGTCGATAAGGAATACATCGAAAGAGAGAGGAGTTTAAGGTATTAGGATCTGATGTTCTATTTGTGAGGCTGTAAGATTAGCACCAAAAGGTACTACGCGTTACCACGAACGCGTGAGCGCAAGAATCGCTCAAAACGGAGTTACGGTTGAAAAGATATGGCTATTTGAAGATTCTAAGGACTTAATGGTAATTACAGAAATATACCGAGGCATATCTATAATTACAGAAAGGTTTTAGGGACTGAAATGTAATTACAGAAAGTTTTGGGGACCAATCTGTAAATACAGAAAAGTTTAGGGGCCTCGGTGCAAAATGATAGGGGCTAAAGTATAATTACAGAAAAGTACAAGGTTGTTTCTGTAAAAAGATAGGACCTAAACATAAATAGAATAAAGTTCAGGGGCTTATCTGCAAGAATACAGGGGCTGGGATTTTCTGGGATTTTTGGGTTTATTTTTCTATTGAAAAAGACTGGTGGACCGAGTCCACAGGCTCGTGGACCGGGTGAGGCCCGCGGTCCACGGGTCCACGATGGACCCAATCGATCTGGCGCGTTGGATATCAAACGGGAGGCCGAGATTTAAAACAACGAAGGGGTATGGGGTGATCTAATCGTGGCCGTCGGTTTAGAAATGGGCGGCCAGGGGCGAAAGGGGCGACGCGCGGTGGCCGGACAGGGCAGAGGCGGCGGAGCCATCGCCGGAGGTTCGCCGGAGTAGCCCATCCGGCGCTCCGGTGGCCCAATCGCGACGAGACTTGGACTAGGAGAGAGAGGAGAGAGCGGGGAGATCACCTGGGTGGTCGGGAGAGGCCGAGGAGGGGCGAGGGAAGCTCGCGACGGTGAGACGCGAAGAGCAGAGGCGGCGCTCGACGGAGAAGAGGAGGGAGCGCCGCTCGTCGAGTTGTTGTTGCTCGGGAAGGTCCGCGGCGATGCGGTGGAGCCGGTGCGCGCACGGGCTGAGCGGGGCGAGGCCGGGAGGATGGCTGGCGTCGAGCGCGCGCGACGGTGTGCGGCGGCGCTTGGCGGGGACCGCGCTCCCGTTCTTCCCGAGCTGCGATGAGGGTCGCGGGCGAGGAAGGTTGTGTACGCGAAGCCAGCGCGCAAGCGAGGAGGGCGAGGGAGGGCTGCCTGACGGCGAAATCGACGGTTGCCGGCGATGGTGCAAAATGGGGAGAAGAAGAAATTGAGGCGGCCTGCTGGGCGAGGAGGGGTGCTGTGGGCTCGGGGAGAGAGAGGAGGTCCGCGCGCTCGGTTTTATAGGCGGAGGAGGGAAAGTTGCTTCGGGGCGAAGGGAGCTCGCCGGAGTTAAATGCGGAGCGCGGAACGCGGCGCGGTACGGCTGCGCGGCGGTTGGCTGGACGGCGCGGTGCGTGGGGTCGGCGCAGGCACGGCGACGTCGTGGTTGGCCGGGTGGCGCGCACGCGCGTACGGCGGCGTGGACCGGCGGTCCGAAGGCGGCGGCTACGCCATTGCCCGTCGGGCGGAAGGAGGAAGGAGGAGGTGGAGGCGGGCCAGGCTGGGCTGAGGTGGACCTCTGCTGGGCCGGAGGAAAGTGGCGCGGCCCACTACAAGGTTTTCAGAAAAAGAAAAAGAGGAAGAGGAGTTGGGCTGGGCCGAACAGAGGGGGAAAGAGAGAAAAGAGCCCAAGAGTGTTTAGGCAAAAGAATTCGGTTTGTTCTTTTCACAGATTGAACATGGACTCAAATTTGAATGTGAATTCAAATTTGACTGGGAACAAAATCAAACAAACACCCAAAATAAAAAAAAAACAAGAAACTCAAAACGCACATGATGAGTTTTTGTGCAGGTTTTCAAAAATCAAAATTTTAAATTCAAGGTGAATTTGCTAGAGATTAACATGCAATTATTTTAGTTTGTTGTAAATTCGAAAAGTTCAAACCTTTAGTGAATTTTAAATGAAACAAACACTTGAGCACATGTTTTATATTTAGGAAATTCAATATTCCAACTTGGTTTGAATTTATTTCGTGTATTTTGTTTTGAAAACTCATGACAAGATAAGAGTTAGACAAAAAAATTAAATTTTGAGTGATTTTTATTCCTTTTGATTGCTTTGAGATTTTGGGATGTTACAGAGCTACCCCACTTAAAGGAATCTCGTCCTCGAGATTCGAACGAGCTTCTGGACGGTGTAGAACTTCAGCTGCGTCTTCTTGTTCGACGGTGGTAACATCCAAAATTTCGCTGGCGACTTCTTGGTGTTGCAGCTTTTGATAGCAGATTCTTGTCATTGGAGTGGCCTTTGGTACTGTCGATCGGTGTAGAGGATTTACTTTCTTCACGGTTGCATGGGGTCCTACCCCACTTAAAAGATTTTAACTTGGGTACCAAAGATAACATTCAGTTGCTGCTCTGCTTCTCTTATCCAAAAGATTTAGGCTTTTCTTGTTATTCCATGGATGACTTTTCCAAATGCCTATATTTCCAAATTATCCTCAAAGGTAGGTTCACTAGGAACTTTATCAGACTTAAGAGGTAGGTACATTGATGTCACTTGAAGTCAGCTCTTATTCGAGATGGACAAACAATCTATTTCATCACCATACAACTCTCGATACAACACTTGATTGACAAAGCAAAGCGTGGAGTTCAACAGACTGCTTTTATTACAACATTTTTACATAAAGTTTGTGATCATTGACATCCAAACTCAGGATAAAGTAGATTTGTACTTCAAACGAGGTTGTTACTCGTTGTCTCCTTGAGTGACAGTTCCGGGGCAGTCTGCTACGAAGTGGCCATGATTCCGACACAAGTAGCACTTCTGGTTTGCTCTTGGTGCCTTCTTTCCTTGTGGTTTGCCTTCACTACTCTGCTTACAAGTACTGGGAGCCCTAGAGCCAGGAGGGGTGGCATGTGGTTTGTTTTTCTTCTTCCTTGGATATCCCTCCTTCTGGGGATGTTTCCATTCTTTTACTTCACTTTTTCTTTCTGGCTCAGATGGCTGGATCTCATGGTTTTTGTCATTTTCCTGATCTGTCAGAGCTTCTTCAAGCAAAATGGCTTTATTCATCAGTGTGTTGAAGTCCGGATAGTTGTGAGTGACCAGATGTACTCTCAGGTTATGGTTGAGACCTTTTCTGAAACGGTTCTGCTTCTTCTGATCTGTGTTGACCTCATCTGGGGCGTATCGGGCTAACTTCATAAACTTCCTGATGTACTCATTCACTGCCATAGATTCTTGCTTTAAGTTACGGAACTCATCTGCTTTCATATCCATGATTCCTTTGGGTCTGGTTTTCCTTGATATGGCTTTATGTTGGGCATCTTGATGTTTATTGGCTAAGGCTCGTTCTGTAGTTCTTCACTTATCGGAGAATTTGGGTTGAATGTTTGATTGGAAGGGATATCTTTGCCAGAGTTGTTTACTTCATAGATAATTCTTCCTTCGGCTTGCCTGCGAAGCTTATTTGGATCTTCTTGATCCATTCTTTTCACGCTTTCAATCTCTTCGTTGATCTTGTTGAGCTTGTTGTCCATGTCATTGATCTCTCTCTGTGTCTGCCTGATTTTCTGTAGCATCTCTATTTTATTTATTTTTTTGCTTCGTCTTCCTTTCGATGATTTCGAGTTTCCTTCCTCTTTCGAGTCTCTCTTGTTCTAGGATGCGAAGCCGTTCAGCTATGGAGTCTTCTTCTTCGTCATCTACTTCATCGTTGTTCTCTGGATGTTCGTTGCCAGCCTGTGATACTTCGTCGGTGTTGACTCGTTGCCTCCTTAGAGCTTCTTCTCTTCTTGCAGTAGCTTCTTCCTCTTCGAGCCTAGCAGCAGAGAATTCGGAACGGCGCAATTGAGGTCACTGGCTCGCGGCTCGAAAAACCGTTGTCATTATCGGAATCTCCTCCCCTCTATTTATAGAGGAGGGAAGATTCATTATTACAATTTTTTTTTTTGGAATTGTATTCATTATTACAATTTAGCCATTAATCAAGTCCTTCACATCTCTCTGCAGTAACCTTGTAGGCCTTCTCCTCACCCTTCGCCGTGAAGCCTTCGCTCCGTCCTTCGCCCCTTCGTCAGGAGCAGGATGACTTCGTCCATATCGTAAAGCCTTCGGCATTATTCCCAACACTGGTTTTAATGATATTATGTGATTCATAAATGGTTAGATAATTTTATTAACCTCAAGAATGTACAGTCAAAAGCCAACCAAGGGCAAGAATAGCAATCCACCCTTAAAACTCCCTGTTTTGGAGCTGGATACAACTTTCTAGCCAAAGACCTTCACATAGAGCTCCAACTCCACAGCAGAGCAGCTCTAGAGCAGAGTTTTAGAGTGAAGCTGTTCTACTGTGGACCTTCACATAGTCACCTCTTTCACGCATTCAGAGTCCTCCAATATTTCAATGCACAATGATTGAGAACTAACCCTTGCATGTAGTTGACTTCTGCAGCTATAATACGGGGGCAGTGTGAATAAGACTAGATCCGGTCTATAGGAGAGAAGCAACCTGCTTCTTTCTTATCAGCGTGAGATCTTGGGCTGAGCATACTTAAAAGATCTTGTGCTGAGCATACTTAAAAGATTGATCAGTCTCACACCCTAAAGATAGCTGTCATGTATCACGCGCTTGGTTTGAAATGAAACTTTTTTATTCGAAAGTATGAAATGAATCTTTAGCTTAGAGTACAATTTATCAGGACCATTAGATAGTCAGTTATTTATGATATATCAAGACCTGAAGAGATTGACTTTCAGTTTATCAAAATCGTGGAATCTCAGCTTATAGTTTTATGTGAGCATCAAGTAACTAATTAATTGAGGTCGAGCAGGGTCATAATCATAGAACTGAGCTGACTAAATGATAGTACTTCTATGCACTGTATCATGGGTTTTTTGTGACTTCTATGCACTTTTATTATGTAAGGAAAGCAGACATATTGATTGTATTTCTTTAGGGGTAAAGTCCACTTTACTACCTCTAACTATCACCGAAGTCCACTTAACACACCCCCCCCCCCCCCCCCAACTATGAAACAGTTTGTTTTACTCCCTCCAAGATTGCAATACCATTCAGTTTTCCCCCTTGGGTGGTTTTGCCACCGTGATGGCCGAGGTAGGCCGGAGGCAGTGCTGCTGCAGGCGGCGAAGACCTCCGCACGCTCGCCGGCCTCAACGCATCCTCAACATCCCGCCCCCTCCTCGACATCGCCCCTAGCGCCCCTTCACCTCCGTCCGCCACCGCACGGAGACCTCGCTGGCCTCCATGCCTGGCACCACCACCACGCCGACACCTGAAAAGTGGGTCCATATCTACCTTAGCCGCCATGGTGGCAAAACCACTTAGCAAAACCGCCTAAGGGGGTTGGGAGTGGTGAATGGTATTGCAAACATGGATGGAGTAAAACAAACGGTTTCGTAGTTCGGGGGATTAAGTAGACTTTGGTGATAGTTGGAGGGAGTATTACTTCAACAAGCAAGAGATGATTGTAATTGTTATGACTAAGTTTTGTTATTAACTGTACCGGAAACCTTGGAGACATTTAATGCGGTTGATGCAAAGCAGAAAGGGTACGGTGATGATGTTGATCTGCATCGCCTCTTTGTTGATCAACACAACATTGATTAAAATTATACGCAGTTGTGGAATAGAATGTGCCGAGCAGCAAAAGTTCTATGCCTTTATTGGCGGCTTGTGTGTATCTTCAATTCTAGCTCGTATTGTTCCGCTCCACTCTGTTGTCCATAAATCATCAATAATTCAATATGGTTCTAGCTAAAAATCAGCACCATGTACAAAAATTTGAGGACTGGTGTGCATAATTAAAGACAATCATAGTGTTGTGTTCAATATTGCTCTATAAAAAATATACTGCTGAATAAATCATAGTGTTATCTTCGTCATCCGTTTGCTGAAATACAGCCATATAGTTGTTCCAGACGCATGTCATCGACTTTGGCTTAAAACCTGTAACGGCAGGTACAACGCTACATGTGGACGGTCTCATAACCCATCTCATGCGTTGCCACATAGGATTTTTGATGACATGGAAGAGAGAGAAGGAGTGAGAGAAAGAGGCGGTTGTTTCGCGAGGCAACCACCTCATACGCTAAAATTTAGGAGTATAAAAGATAACTTTCACACTATTGTATGAGTTGTGGTTGCCATACAACTCATAAATATTCCTTTTTTCATCCACAAATAAAGGAAATGTGGCATTCTAATGAGACAACTAAAACAACCATCCATTATATATGTGGTCTCATAGATCATTTTATGATTACGTGTCATATATAAGACTAGTTATGAGACAACACCTTTGTACTTGCTCTTACACTTGCTATACTTTCACCGTCCTTTCCCTATGGTAGGTAAACACCGGACTTGGTGTGGGTAGTACGTTGGAGGATCCGCTTTCCCTTCTCATAACACACTTTTGGGCGGATCTGAAGAAGGAAACCACTGCTCCTGGTCCTGTCGACAGAGAGAACTGAAGAAAAAGCTAATTCGAGGAAAAGAAGGCATCACCAGCGACAGGGCCCGGACCATTCTAATTCCATTAATAATGGAGCAAATTTTCTTCCAAATGTTGATGAGACATATTCGTAGTACAAAAACAGATGTAGTTATATGATCGTCATAGATCGACCATATATATTATTACACGAATACGGGAACTTTCTTCTCCCGCTGAAATGACAAATGACAGGAAATACAACAATACTTTGGCACCATTTAACCCATGAATTTAGCAACCATCAAAAGCAAAGCAGCGACCACAAGGATGACGAGACAACAACCAGACTGTAGCTCGGCCCTTGCATAAGTCAAGGACCTTCCAAATCAGTTGATTTCTTCATGGCCGCTCGGTCAGTTCACGCAGTAGGAACAATCAGGACGAGGGCACACGCCAGTATTGAAAGGGTCGACACATATGTTGAGTTTTTCGCAAACAGCAACACAATCCAAGCATTGTTGCACGTTGGCTGAGGAGGTGCATGGGTTATCTTGGAGGAGTCGCCTGCCGGCTGCCACAGGTGTAGCCATCAGCAGGTTGCCGACGAACAGGGCCAGAATGAAAATGGCAGCCGTCCTGAGCACGGCGCGCGAGGCCATTTTGTTCAGCGGAGGATATGGCAGAAGGAAAAGATTGGAAGTGGGTAGCACTGTATGAGGCTAATTGCTACCTATGGCTTTGCCAGAAGAGTGGCGTAAGGGTTCTATTTATAGAGAACCCGTACGTGTAGGATAGAACCAAAGGGTGTTGACTTATACAAGTACTTGACAGTTCTTTGTGACTTTGTTACAGAAATCATATAGGGTGTGTTGCGATAATAAATAATAGCTGCTTATTTGGTTCACTGCATTAGCTAAGCCTGGATTGACACTGCTTTTGTTTGGTTACCTGGCTTGGCTTGAATTGGGTTACCTTCTAGTGGATGAGGTGAGTTTTAACTCCCTCACCTCTTACTGTTGTTTCCTGATTTATCCTCTACTGTTACACTGAATATGTGGTAAATAAAATAGGATTTAAACTCTTTATAAAATAAGACAGCATTTCTTTTGTTCAAAATAAGTTAGGCCTACGGAGCACAAAGTTGATACCTTCCTTCCAAAACAAATAAAAACTGGCATTCCATTCTCTAATATGGAAGGCTACCCACGAACCATTAAAAAAAATCCTACTACTAATCAATGTAAAGTCAGTTGGTAGATAAGCGACTAGACCATCTGTTCAGACATTTGGTCGAACTTCTCTCGTGTTGTAGTTAGCAGAACATATCGCTGAAGCATCATTCTCTACAAGCTCTGTCCGAGCGTGAACGAGCATCACTGGCAGCATGTCATGCGGCGCCTTGTCCAAGTTGTAAGCCCAGTGGTCGCACTAATCAAAGCAAGGATGAGCGGAGAATCAAGCTTCGTCAAGTACCTGTTCTAAAAAACAGAGCTTTGTGAGTCTGAGCCCCGTCTGCCCGAGGTCGACGTGATAGGCACTAGCTCTACCGTGAGGAATTCGAGCTCAGCCACAACTGCTCATCACCATAGCGGGGATGCTGCATCAGACGGCGAGGTACAACATGGGTATGGTATGCAGTTTACATGTCTGACGGGGACTGACAGGTCGCGCGCGTCGAAACTCTGTTTCTGAAGGCTACACCACTACAGGCTCGACGCGATCAACACATGGTCGGGTTGTTGTCGTCGTAGTTGAAGGTGAAGTCGATGCCTTCCCAATGAACGGCGTCCGTGTCGTCGACGTTGGGCACGCCGCAGGAGCTCTGCCTTTGATCCTTCACCGGCGCTTGGTCCAAGTAAAGATCGGCATCGATCATCTCATCAATCATCGCGGCGATGTCTTGAGCAGAATCAGCAAGATGTTCGAAGCCTTCAGAAGCGTGTGCCACGCCGTCCTCTTGCGGCAACCCTGGCTGTTGACTGAACGTCGTCGTCGTCGTCGTCCAAGGAGGAGGAGGTTGGAATTCTTGAGGCGCAGAAGAAGCGTTCATCGTCTGCTGCACTTGCTCTGCTTGGATTTCTGCTGCATGCGGGACCGCTGGGCGGCGTTGTTCGGAGAGGCTTGTGCTGTTGTTAGCTTGGAGAGCAGTTTCAGATGAAAGTAAATTTGAAGGCCCTATAATTGCTGAATATGTTCAGTTTAGAAGTGAAAAAAGCATGTTTCAGAAACTATGTGACCTGCAACTGCGAGTATGTGACAGCTGCAATTGCTGTCGTAAACACTACGCCATTGCACAGTTCAGCACTATCATCTTATTCTTTACTAGCTTCTGCTGTTGTTAGCTTGGAGTATCTGACAATTCAGTATGACAGTTTCTCATTGCATTGTTTGCTAACGAAATGACGTTACATAATGAGATGTGCTGCATCTTAAGCATCCATCCCACGCTACACACTGAGTTTCCGACTGACCATGGCGGAAAGCTCTGAAACAGGCAGTGCCATGTTCAGGCTGTGTTGCTGAAACCGCACTCAAGCGCGAAACTAATTCCTCACCAGCCGATATCTCAGCTCCCACAATTCGCTGGTCACATGAATGGGGTCTCCGTCACTCCAATTCGCCAAAAAAGAAAAAAAGAAAAAAAAGAAGAAAAAAGGGTGTCCGTCACTACGTGGATTGCTAGCCACTTCGCCGGGGCTACCGATCCAAGGAGCTGGGAAGCACGGCGGCGTCCTGGCCTGGCCTCTTCCACGCGCAGACGCAGGAGGGCCGTTGAGATACCCAGTGCGCTAAACATGCATCTCCCCGAGCCGCGCTCCTGAGCCAGTCACCGGAAATGGAAATATGGGATGCATGGGCTCCCATCCCATGGGAACGTTACGTTGCCGGAACAAGGCAGCACGTCCCTGGACTTGCTGAACCAACAGCATCGCACAAGAACCGCTCAGGCTCCGCTTCATTCCGAGTTGTTGCCCTCGACGACGCTGATCAACGTGCGAGGCAGACGCCCTCGGCGACGCGGATCAACACATGTGTACACATCGCAGACTTGCAGCCCTATCGATCTCGCTTGACGACGGCCAGAACTGCTGCTTTGCTAAAGCCTGAAGTGGAATCAGACGACAAGGTTGAACTAGTAAAAATTTCATCTTCAATTTAATTTGTTGACATCTAAGACTCAACCCAATACAAATTTCAGCATCGACAGGAGCTCCTCTTGCCATGAAGTCAAGCAGCCACAATTCGCACTACTCCCGAAGCCTCGTGCTGTGAATTTCATCAAATAAAAACGGCCGGAGCTCCTCGTCCTCGCTCCTCCCCTCACGCACACGCGTGGTGTTCGACGTAGAGCGCGTAGGAGACAAGAGCGACCAGGCCTTTGATGTTGAGTGATGCCGACGGATCAGACGCGCCGGTCAAGACCTTGGGTCGGGGGGAAGGAAGCCCGATGGCCGGTATGATGGCGCCGGCCGCTCGTCGGAGGATGGGAACGGTGATGATTGGAGCGGACTTTATCAGCGATGGGGTGCGGCGGTTCAAGCGGGTTCGTTGACTGCAAGAGACGACCGGTCAAATCGCCAGATCCGAGCCGCATGAGCCCGATCGAACGACTGCCAGGGCCCTGGCCTTCGCCACTGGCCTCCGCGGCTCGCCAGAGCGTCGCTAAGTTCTGAACGACGACGGGGGAGGCCAGGACCCCGCCGTGCTTCTCAGCTCCGCCTGTAGCCGCGGCGAAGAGGGCCAGCAATTCACGGAGGCCCCGTTCAGGTGACCATCGAATTGGGGGATCGCCTGGTGAGGAATTAGTTTCGCGCTTGAGTGCGATTTCATCAACACTGCCTGAAACTGACAGTGCATTCAGTTGGTTTTGGATACCGATACAGGCTGACAGTGATACAATCACCCAGGGCGCTTGCTTGCTTTCTTGCAGCTTTACGTTGTACAATCCGATCCGATTACAGGAAAAATTGAGGCGAGATTTTAAATCGGCCGTCTGCCCGCAAGGCGTTCGACGAAAATACAGCTAAGCATACGCTCTAATGAGGTCCCGTCGGGCGTCGGCGCGTCTACGTTGTCCATGAATGCACAAATGTTTAAGAAAAAATGATGTTGTGAGCTTGAGTGTTGCCAGCAGATCGGTTTGCATTGGCGCTGTTGGTTTTCTCACTCAAGACGACATTTAGGAATGGACTCGTTGGCACCACTTCGCTCTGAACAAGCGTCAGTTCAGTGATCACTTACTGCTGCAACAGAGCAAAATTTTGTAGCCAAGGATTTCCTTTCAATGTGAAATAGAGTGCTCGAGCATCGTCTTGTACAAGAATGGAACCCAAAAATTCCCACTGCCTATCATTTCGTTCTCAGCAGTCTCGAGCGGAACCTGACAGGATGCTGCACAAATATCTAGACATCAGACTAAGTTTCGTTGCTGTGCGATTACATGTTACTCCCTAATTAAGATGCGGAATATACTCAGTTTCACAATGATCGAGTCATGAATTAATCTCCCGGTTCCTCATTAGAATGGCAGTTTCAGATATTTTATAGTATATGGTTTCTACGGTTATTTCAGTCGATACAGTTTTTTTTTTTTTTTTGGTAGAAAACGCAGATGTTGCTGTTTCAGCTCGTAGTGCAGTTTCTACGTGCAAGAGATGAGAGAACAGTGTGGCAAAATTTGGGACCAGATTACTAGATATGCGTTGCAAAATCAAAAGAACAGCTTGAATGGATGTCATGCATTGCAAACTCGAACTGAATGATCGGTGCACCATTCCCCAAATATGCTAGTTGTGTTCAACATTAGCATTGTAATGTAGTAAGATTTCACCGGTTCCACAAGTATTCACACAAATGCTGCTCAACTTTGTATTATGCAGAAACAGAGGGAAGTCACACATGTCAGTCATCGACATTCACAGCATTGCCTTGAAGGCAAGAAATGGTGAAAATTTCTGCATCGAGTCTTGCAAGATCGACCAACATGCCATTGTTTGTACCTACAAAAATTCCCATGTTACTCAATCAGTGGATAGTACTTCCGATCCAGAGTCAACCCCGACAAGTTTGAAACAGAAACTATGCTCTGCTACATGACGCCCCACAGGATCAGAAGCCATCAGTTGCTTTGCTAGGAATGACACGATTGTTGCACAAGTCAGCCTTCAGACAGTTTTGCGACTACCGATCATCAGATCAAGATATAGGATTATAAAGTTTGCAATGGTAGTGTTTAAGACAGTAATCGCAGCTGTTACATACTTGCAGTTGCAAGTCACATAATTTCTGAAGTATGCATGCTTCTTTCACTTCGAAACTAGATTACAGTGGTAAAACTGAACTTTAGATCAGAAGATACGGTATAAATAAAATGAGGGCCCTATAATTTGAAGCATCCACTTGTGCAAGAACACGAAAAGGAAATCCACTCATAAGTAACAATGGTTCAAAATGATCATTTTGCTTCAACATTGCAGAATGACTGGGAAATTACATCAGTTGATATATAGGCACAAAAATAGTGCATCTGTTGTTTACAGAAGGTTTGGTCTCCGACATGATAAAGATTGACGGAAAAAACAACTGAAGGGCTGCAGTTTGAACTTTGAAGGGCTACTACAAATTTTGGTGATGCCGGTAGGCCAAAGCTTTCCTGCTGCTTGCTTGTTACAGAATTTGCTTTCATTGGAGACTGCTCTCCAAGCTAACAACAGCAGAAGCCTCTCCAAACAACGCCGCCCACCGGTCCGGTATGCCGCGGAATTCTTGGAGCGTCAGCTGATAGCAAATAATGCGTAAACAAGATCGAAACGAGACACAGATTTTTACGTGGAAAACCCTTGCGGGAAAAAACCACGGACGCCGACCGGCGATCTTCACTATATGAGGAGAGTTTACAAATGCAGGGGAATAACAATGAGTCGTCAACTCTTCCCGTGCGGCATACAAGATGTATATATATGTGGAAACAAATACAACCCGTAACGTGGGAGGACTCCACCTCTCACACCTCCTAGGCGTCCCAGCGAGGCCCAATAATTCGGATCATATTCCAACAAACTCCACCTTGAGACGAATTCCATCTTGCAGCGAATGAAGTATCATCAATCAACTCACTTCAATAATAAATAACACCGAGCGCCAACAAGTCACTAGGACTTAAACTTTAACACCAACCAAGCTTGAGCATAACTCAAACTTAGTAGTGGGAACTGGCTTTGTCATCATATCAGCAGGATTATCATGAGTGCTGATCTTGCACACTTTAATATCACCTCGAGCAATCACCTCTCGAATAAAATGATACCTCACCTCAATATGCTTTGATTTATCAAAGAACATCTGATCTTTAGTAAGGTAAATAGCACTCTGGCTATCACAGAATATAGTAGTGCAAGAATCATCTCCACAAAGCTCAGCATACAAACCTCTCAACCAGAGAGCTTCCTTTCCAGCTTCAGAAATAGCCATATATTCAGCTTGAGTAGTTGATAGAGCAACAGTAGACTGCAAACATGCTCTCCAACTAACAGCACAACCACCAATGGTGAAAACATAACCTGTGAGAGATCTCCTCTTGTCCAAATCACCAGCAAAATCAGAATCAACATAACCAACAAGTCCATCTCCAGATTTCCCAAACTGCAAACAAGCACTAGAAGTACCGCGCATATATCTCAAAATCCATTGAACTGCTTTCCAATGCTCTCTGCCAGGATTAGCCATGTATCTACTGACAACACTCAATGCATATGATAAATCCGGACGAGAACAAACCATAGCATACATAAGAGAACCAACTGCGCTGGTATAAGGAACTCTAGACATGTACTCAATATCATAATCTGATTCAGGACATAAAGCTGAAGATAGTCTAAAATGTGGAGCTAATGGAGTACTCACTGGTTTAGCATCATGCATATTGAAACGACGAAGTACCTTTTCAATATAGCCTTTCTGACTAAGATATAACTTGCCAGAACTCCTCTCTCTGATAATCTCCATGCCAAGAATTTTCTTTGCTGCACCTAAATCCTTCATCTCAAATTCACCATTCAACTGAGATTTCAATTTGGCTATTTCTGACATATCTTTTGCAGCAATCAACATATCATCGACATAGAGAAGCAAATAAATAGCTGAACCATTAACGGTCTTCAAATAAACACAGCTATCATAATCAGAACGCTTAAAACCATGAGAGAGCATAAATGAGTCAAATCTCTTATACCACTGTCTAGGAGATTGTTTCAAGCCATAAAGAGATTTCTTTAATTTGCAAACAAGGTTTTCTTTTCCAGGAACAACAAAACCTTCAGGTTGATCCATATAAATGTCTTCATCTAATTCTCCATGTAAGAATGCAGTTTTGACATCTAATTGCTCAAGCTCATAATCATGCATAGCAGCAATACTGAGTAAAGTGCGAATAGAGCTATGTTTCACAACTGGAGAAAAGACATCATTATAATCAATACCTGGAATCTGGCTATAGCCCTTAGCCACCAACCTTGCTTTATACCTTGCAGTTTCATTAGGAGAAATTGCTTCCTTCCTCTTGAAAATCCACTTGCAACGAACGGGCTTCTTCTCTTTAGGCAACGGTACTAAATCCCAAGTACCATTCTTATCAAGTGACTCCATCTCATCTTGCATAGCAGTAACCCAATTGTTGCAATCAGCAGAAGTAATAGCCTCAGCATAATTAGAAGGTTCTGCACTACCTTCAATATCTTCTGCACAACTCAAAGCATAAGCAACAATATTACACTCCTCAATTAACCTCTTGGGTCGAACATGAGGCCTCCTAGACCGGTCACCGGCAATAGAACGTTGTGTAGGCTGCACAACTGGAGAAAAATGTGGAACAATAGATGAATCATCATCATCAATAGGTGCATCTGGAATAGCAGTATCTGGTGTATGATCTGAATCAATAAAATGCTCCACCTGAACACTAGAGGTCTGCGAACTCTGAACAGGAACATTAGTAGACATAGCAGATTCATTAAAGACAACATTTCTGCTAATAATAACCTTTCTAGATTCAAGATCCCACAATCTATAACCTTTAACACCAGAACCATAACCAAGAAAGATGCACTTAATAGCTCTAGGCTCCAATTTACCATTATCAACATGAGAATAAGCTGGGCAACCGAAAACTCTCAAACCAGAATAATTAGCTGGAGAACCAGACCATACCTCAATTGGAGTTTTCTTATCAATAGCAATAGATGGTGAACGATTAATCAAATAGCAAGCAGTGGAAGCAGCTTCAGCCCAAAAATGTTTGCCCAAACCTGCATTGGACAACATGCAACGAGCCTTCGAGATGATAGTCCTGTTCATACGCTCAGCCACACCATTCTGTTGAGGAGTATAAGTAACGGTGCGGTGTCTCACAATGCCTTGAGACTTGCAATAAGAATTAAAAGCATTTGAACAGAATTCTATCCCATTATCAGTACGAAGTACCTTCACCTTTCTCTCGGTTTGATTTTCAACCATAGTCTTCCACTCCTTAAATGCAGAGAATGCATCTGATTTATGCTTCAAGAAATAAGGCCAAACCTTCCTTGAATAATCATCAATAATAGTCAACATATAACGACGACCACCAATAGAAGTCTTGCGAGCTGGCCCCCATAAATCAGAATGCACATAATCAAGAATACCTTCAGTAGTATGAACCGAAGTGTTGAATTTCACCCTCTTGTGTTTGCCAAACACACAATGCTCACAGAAATCCAGCTTACTGATGCTATGACCATCCAGAAGTCCTCTCTTGCTCAAAACTGCCAAACCAAGTTCACTCATATGCCCAAGACGCATATGCCAAAGATTAGTAGCATCAGAATTAGATAATGACTTGGAAGAAACAGCAGCATTACCAATAACTGTAGTGCCTTGAAGAAGATATAAATTGGCAGATAATAAATCACCTTTCATGACAACAAGAGATCCTCTAGATACCTTCATAACTCCACCTTCAGCGGAGTACTTATACCCTTTGCGATCAAGAGTACTTAAAGAAATGAGATTTCTCGTCATAGTTGGAACATGCCTCACATCTGTCAATGTCCTGACAATACCATCAGCCATCTTAATCTGAACAGATCCCATGCCTACAACCTTGCGAGGTGTGTTATCACCCATCAAGACAGAACCACCACTTTGGACAGATTCATAAGTGGAGAACCAATCTCTATTAATGCAAATATGAAAGGAGCAGGCAGAATCAAGAACCCATTCATCATCAATTTTAGCACATCCAGCATAAGCAACGAGAACATCACCATTATCAGAATTACTATCAGCAGAAGCAACAGAGGCTTTACCATTTGCAGAATTACCTTTCCCCTTATTTCTCTTTTCTTTATTCTGCAACTTATAACATTCTGAAATGTCATGAGTATCACCTTTGCAATACCTGCAAAATTTTCCTTTGCCTCTGGACTTTGAGCGGCCTTTGTAACCACTCGAACCCTTGCTTCTAGAGTCTTGTGTTGATTTCTTCTCTGTCCTACCACGAACAGCCAAGCCTTCTCCATCAGAACTGGCAGCTTCAGCAGACACTATCTGTTTCATCTTTTCCTTAGCATGCAAAGCATCATAAACCTCATTGACGGTTAGAGTATCATGACTATATAAAATAGTGTCTCTGAAATTAGAATAAGACTGGGGCAATGAACACAAGAGCATAAGAGCTAAATCCTCATCATCATATTTTACCTCTATGGACGCTAGGTCCGAAACGATCTCTTTGAAGACCGACAAATGAGAGGACACAGAACCACCCTCTTGCAGCTTGTGAGTGAACAATTTCATCTTCAAATGCATCTTGCTGGTGAGATCCTTTGACATACAAATCGACTCCAGCTTGAGCCATAAAGCAGCAGCGGTTTTCTCCTCTAAAACCTCTTGCAAAATATTATTAGATAAATGAAGATGAATTTGTGATAGAGCCTTACGATCTTTTCGCTTTTCTTCACTGGACCAAGACTCCGGCTTCTTCTTGTCGAAACCGTCAAGCGCATCATCCAAATCAGTGTGCGCTAATACTGCCCTCATCTTGACTTGCCATAGAGAAAACCGTGTATCACGGTCTAGCAGCGGAAGATCATATTTGAGAGAAGACATGTCGAAGAACAATCAGCAATAACAATCTGCAGTGTCTCTGGTACAGCCCCGTGTGCGCGGAGCAAAATCTGCAGACTTCCTGGTACACCTTCGTGTACTCTCAGCAGAGAAACCAGAAAGCTGAATCCTGGTAGCCTTGTGGTGTGCGTGTAGCGAACTCCGGTCAAAAGGACCAACTCTGTACTCACGCACGGACGAAGCAGGAATCTGTTAATTTCTTCTCGGGACTTCACGCCAACAGAGCACTCCCTGATCTGCGGCGACGAACGGCGCGGCAGCTTTTAAAACGATGGAAATCGACGGAACCAACTCCGCCTCGGACTCCAAGTCGCCGAGTCACCGAGACGGAACAACTGCGTGTCGCCGTAAAGCAGCTGCGCGAATTAATCTCGCGCGAGACGGAATAGGATCCCGTCCTCAACCGTGCACGCACGGGGAAACCGAGCCGAAGACAATCACCGCAACGGAAGCAGCGACGGACGACAAGGGAAGCAGATCGCCAGATCAGATCGCGGCGGCGGCGGCAGAACTAACCGGGACGAAACCCTAATATTTTTTTTAATCAATCTCGTGTCTGGCTCATGATACCACTTGATAGCAAATAATGCGTAAACAAGATCGAAACGAGACACAGATTTTTACGTGGAAAACCCTTGCGGGAAAAAACCACGGACGCCGACCGGCGATCTTCACTATATGAGGAGAGTTTACAAATGCAGGGGAATAACAATGAGTCGTCAACTCTTCCCGTGCGGCATACAAGATGTATATATATGTGGAAACAAATACAACCCGTAACGTGGGAGGACTCCACCTCTCACACCTCCTAGGCGTCCCAGCGAGGCCCAATAATTCGGATCATATTCCAACATCAGCAATGGCATCGCCACCTGCTGCTCCATGATCGGCACTGGATCGGTCATTTCTTCGAGTGACCATCTGCGCGATGATTTCGTCGGAACAATCCTGGTGTGCGGAAACGTGCGCCACGCCAACCTGATCGCACGTCGGCGTCCCCATGGCGCCGTTGATTCCCTCTGTTGCTCTTGCTCCATGGCGCCCAGCGACGAATCTTGGCTCAAGGCCGCTGTGATCTGATCCGTCGTGCAAGAATCAGAAGACGCGGCGTCGACGCGCGGGCGCGGAGACTCGGGTTCGCCGGCGACGACATGCATGTTCTCTGCTCGATCTTGGCTCTTGTCTCTCCAGAAGGCTCGAAGGCCTACAACGACGGCCTGGCGGGCCGCGGAGTCGAGCAGGGCGATTGGGTGCGGCATTTCCACAAACACATCTGGGGTGTCTGGTGAGGAAGATGAAGCCCGCGACGTGATTGATCTGGGCCGCACAAAGCCGACTGGACGGTATCCGGGTACCCAGGGGCGGTCGCTATTTCGAATAGCGTCCGCCCGGTCGTTATTCGAAATAGCGACCGCCCCTGGGGTCGCGAGAATTGCTTCGCGCTGTGGCTCGCCTGAGCGCCGCCGGTGCCCATGCCATCCCCCCCGACAAATCCGAGAATCCTCGGCAACCTGCGTCGACCAAGTGCGGTCGGAGCTTGAAATGATAGCCACCCCCGGTGACGATCGAGAAGCCGTCTTCTCTGCTTCTTGCCGTCGTTCGCCGGAACACTCCTGCCGCGCGTTCCCAGCGTTCCTCTCCTTCGTGTGTCCTCCTGGTTCTTGCCATGGTTCACAACTGGTGACGAAGGAGCTGAACGTTAAGCTGGGCGTGTCCCGTGTTCAAGGCAGATATGCGTGGCCATGAAACCGCCTGGCCTGACATTGCCATCATTCAGTTCTTATGTAAACTGAACTGAAGACTGAAAAGTATGCCGTCATTCGGTTAGAAACCACCAGATACGTAAGTAGATAATAACCGCGAGCACGTATCATCCGAGCAGCGCACAGTACACGGATGACCGAAACCGAGCAGAAACACAATTCCGAGTGCGTGAATCGGACGCGCGCCTCGCCCTGCTCTGCTGCCCTATAAAGCTAAACACCACTTTACATGCGAAGGTCACAAACGCACAACCCCCATATTGTTCTCCTGCTACGTCTCTCTTCCTCCATATCGAGATCGAGACTCGAGAGAGCCAGGCCAACAAGATCACCATGTCGTCGTCGTCGGGCATCCTCGACGACCTCCCACCGGGCATCCAGTTCGCACCACCTGACGAGCAGATCGTCGAGCTCTATCTCCTCCGGCGCGTCCGCGGCCAGCCGGACCTGCTCCCCGGCCTGATCGTCGACGACGACGCGGCGACCAACACGCAGCCATGGAAGCTATTCAAACGCCACGGCCGGCCCGACGCGCCCCAGGCCTTCTTCTTCGTCCACACAAACGGAGCCCCGCGCCCGGATCGCCGTTGCCGTGGAGGCGGGACATGGAAGAGCCAGAAGTGCGAGAAGGAGAAGCCGTGCCACGAGATGGTGGTCGACGGCGAGAGGGTCAAGTGGAGCAAGCACAACCTCAACCTGCACATGGAGAGCGACGGCAGCTGCGGTTGGGTGATGCACGAGTACACCGTTGCCGGATCGTCCCTCAAGATGTGCAGCATCTCCTTCACCGGAAACGGACAGAAACGGAAGCGTGTACCCGACGGCTACGACGACGACGAACACGTGACTCAGCGCCCGCGGGTCGACGCTGACGCTTCTGGTTCCGGAACGACCGCGTCGACGTTCGATCAAGGCTTCAGAACGGCGCACGCTTCTTCTGATGAGGAGATCGCGGCGGAGATGGTTGCAGAGATGACCTGTGAACAGCCCTCCTGGGAGTTCCAAGCAGAGCAGGTGCAGCAGACGATCAACGCTTCTTCTGCGCCTCAACAATTTGAACCTTCTCCTCCTCCTTGGACGACGACGACAACGTTCAGTCAGGAATCAAGCTTGGCGCAAGAGGACGGCGCGGCAAACGCTTCTGAAGGCTTCCAGCATCTTGCTGATTCTGCTCAAGACATCGCCGCGATGATCTATGAGATGACCGATGGTGCCGATCTCTACTTGCACCAAGAGCCGGGGATGGATCAAAAGCAGAGCTCCTGCGGCGTGCCCACCATCGGCGACACGGATGTCGTTTATTGGGAAGGCTTCGGCTTCTTCTAGCGACAGTTGATCGCGTCGAGCCTCTACGTAGTGTGTAGAAACAGAGCCTATCGAGGCTCGATCTGTCAGTTCCCGTCAGACCTGTAAAGTGCACAGAAACTATATTTGTTGATGTTAGCGTGAAGTGGTGTTGGTATTGTTGATGTCTTTGTTCAAATTGCAATGCGAATACTAATTTTGTTTGCCTGTTCGATCTGTTCCCTATTATTGACGTTTTTTGTCTGTTCAATTTTGTACTGTGGTGGCATCATGGTTACCGACCCATCCCAGCCACCTCGCTTCACCAATGCCACACCAGCAGGATCACAGTTTTTCAGTTGGAGCTTTACATGCTGCTTGCTGACCTACTTGCATTGCAGGTTCTATATCTGTGGCATACCGTTTTTCACGCTGCAGTTCAACTCATCCATACATACAATGTACTGAATAGTGATCATCACTGGTTTAAAGAGGTTCCTCTGCCTTGAAAAACTCAATTATAACTGTGAACAAACAACACTTGGTTGCGCGTGCATGGAAAGAACAAAATCCAAGGGGACAAGCTTCTAGCTACAAAAGTTGGTGCTGCAAGTAGCACTGCTCTGTTCAAAACAGAGTATGTGCGTTTCAAAATAAGAAGTTCTGTAGTTCAGCATCTTGCCTTGTTCAGTTCAGTCAGCCCAATGTGAGCCCATGCATCCCATTTCTGTAATTTGCTTATGATGAAATACAAGCATTCGGTCATCAAAAAGAAAAGGTGTTCGGTTCTTGACCTGTTACTGGAATGTTTCAGAGTACAGGTTGTAAGGTGCAGACGTTTAGAAGGATTATAACCAAGATTGCAAGTATCCACTTTCAGCTCTAATTATTGATTGGAACAAAGATTTAAGCATGCAAGTACCGGTACATTTTGCTTGTTTAATCAAGTAGTTGTATTCCAAGTTTGTTCGGCTGCTTCACACTGGCAAACTAGAGCTTTGGATGGATGTTTACATAGTATCAGTGGACACAAGGGTACTACTCGCTATGGATGTTTACAACCATTCCTGTTAGCATTTCAGCAGGTTGCTGTACAGTCATGTCCACCGGCACCGGCACCGGCACAGGGATTACTCTTGACTTGAGTTCTGAGAATGCTGTCGCTCCCGCTGAAACCCACTTTCTTGCTTCATCTTTAATTTCAGAAATTAGACGTGTGCAGTTGTTCCTCCCTCTGAAAAAATCCCGTCGTTTCTCTCTGTTTCCACAGAGACCAAATACCAATGCTGCAATGCAGCTAGAGCTTGAGCGCCTTTCTCTCTCGTCGCTCCTCCGTGCAGACTTTAGCTCTGTGGCTACAGAAGAACAACAGTTCGTGATCACCGAACAACTGACGGTTGCGCAGAATTACTGGAGACAGGGGACTGCATTGGCCGATTATGGTACATGACCGGATGACCCAGCCGCCAATTGTGTATGTACAAAGTTTCCATGTTCGACTGAACTTCTCGCCGGGGATACATAAATCCTCTGTTTCGACCCTCTGTCCCTCCCACTTGAAGCGCGCCACCTCTGTTTACCTGTATCCGTATCGGTTAAGGGATCAGTTAATTGATCACCATGAAGCACATCGTAATTAATGTATCAGTTGAATCTTCAATTACCAGCCAGTTCAATTCGTCGAACACCTTGCAGGCGTATGACCGACCTCAGCGTAAGCCGCAAGCAAAAAAACGATCGGTTCTGTTACCGGATTCAGAAACCTTCCGTTTTCAGCGGAGAGAAGCTCGGATTGCGCCAGCTCACCCGCTAAACCTTCCGTATGCAGCTTCTAAATTCTAATCGGACACAGCTTCGGTTTGCGCGCGAACCCACCGCCAGTTCCCTCCCGCCAAATAAATTGGGACGCACCCCCTCTCCATTGCTCCATCTCTCGCTCGATTCGATCCCTCTTTCCCTTCGCCTCCGCCGCCTTCCCTTCTGCGCTCGCTAGGGTTTCGCCGCCTCCCGACCAGCCAAGAGCACCATGTCGGCGGCGGCGGAGATCCTCTACGACATCTCGCCGGACATGCACTTCGAACCCGCCGACGAGCTGCTCGTCGAGCTCTACCTCCTCCGGCGCGTCCGCGGCCAGCCGGACCTGTTCCCCGGCCTCATCGTCGACGATGACGCGGCGGCCAACACCCAGCCACGGGAGCTCTTCGACCGCCACGGCCGCTCCTACGCCGTCCCGGCCTTCTTCGTCGTCAACGACCCCAAGGGTGGCGCCCGCCCGGATCGGCGCTGCCATGGCGGCGGGACGTGGAAGAGCCAGAAGCGCGAGCGCGAGGACGCCAGCCACGAGATGGTGGTCGACGGCGAGAGGATCAAGTGGAGCCGGCACAATCTCAACCTCCACATGGGCACCGGCAAGAACGGCGGCAGCAGGGGGTGGGTGATGCACGAGTACACCGTCACGACGCACCCGTCGATCAAGATCTGCAGGATCTCCTTCTCCGGCTTTGGCCGGAAGCGCGAGCGCGTGCCCGAAGGCTACCATGACGACGAACCCGTGACGCAGCGCCCGCGCGTCGCCGCAGACGACACTGGTTCGGCCACTTCTGGTTCCGGAACGAGGACAGCGACGTTCGATCAAGGATTCAGCACGGCGCACGACTCTTGTGATGCGGCGATGCTTGCAGAGATGGCCAACTGGGAGTTCCAAGCAGAGCAAGTGCAGACGATGAACACCTCTGCGCCTCAAGAACCTCCTTCTTCGTCTTGGTCGACCACGACGACGCTCAGCCAAGAGCCAGGCTTGGCGCAGGGCAGTGAAGCACTCCTAGAGCCTTTGACACTTCTTTCTGACGACGACATGGCGGAGGTTTTTGACATTATTGCACAACCACCGGCCGATGGAGAACAAGCGCCAGTAATGGATCAGAGCTCCTGCGGCGTGCCCAACATCGGCGACAAGAACATCGTTCGTTGGGAAGGCATCGACTTCGACTTATCCATCTTCTGATAGCTAGGGCCCTGGATAGCTCCAAGCGTTGGTCGAGTCGAGGCTGTATGTAGCCTTTAGAAACAGAGCCTCTCTCTCTCGATGCCCAACCTGACACTTCCCGTCGGACATGTAAACTGCACACTTCTTCCCAGAGATTTAGCTCCAACTGTTGATTGTGCCACGGTTGTAGCCTTCTGGATTGATGTAAACTACACAGTTCTTTCCATGAATTCAGCAAAATGTGCTGTTCTTGGATTGTTGATGTTTCTTAGAGCTAATATGATGATAGCCTATGTCTTATTCCGACTGTAAATGTCTGTTCTTAGATTTCAGTTGCTACTTGCTAACCATGCTTCTGCTGGTTCTTTGCCTGGCAAAGGAACTTTTTTTATTAGTATTATTATAAAGAAACGCTACTTTTGAATCAGAAGAGCACAGTACAGAGCAGGCTGAAAATTTTGCAGACTGGGCCAATTTTGTATCAGGCGCCAATATACGGGCTTACAATGTAGGACCTTTTACATCCGTTCCGTGTGCATTGCATAAACGGTTTTTTTTTTTTGGGGGGGGGGGGGGGCGGGGGGTGGCGGGGGGCACTTATCAGAAACTTAGTTTGGGAAGCGAACCTTTCATCAAATTTCTGTTACACTAATACTGTTTTACAAACGGCATGGCATTGTAATTACTGGTCCGAATGGTGCTTCAACAGTGACATACCAAAGATATCACTAGCTGGGAGCCCGGGACATAATATACCAGGAGATAAACTGTTGAAGGAATAGCTTGGGTCTTTCACAAGTAAACTGGTGTTCGGCCTCGATGCTGTCCTGCGAAACAACAGCAAAACAGCAGAAGAACCAACAAATAACAGACGAGTGGGCCATTGGCTACAAGGCTATACACAGCGAGTACATGGCAACTGGCTACAAGGCCATTATTAGCCCATTACCACAATCGAACGTGCTGCTACAAACACAAACAAAAGAGAACATTACCAGCCAGCCAGCCATGCGCACAGGGAAATAATGTTACAAGCTTACCACGGATCAGAAAGGTTTTATTGTTCAGAGTCGACGGGGTTATGCCTGTCCTATGAAATAAACAAACTAATCATCCCAACGGTTTACACCAGAGCTACAACCACATGTACATGGAAACGGATAACATCACATGTACAGGAGATCCAACAGAAGCGAGGCGATACATTGACACCAACACCACTGCTGCTACTCTAGCGCCCGCCCTTCTCCCGCGGAGTTGATAGGGCAACAAGGGCGCTGGCCGCCCCAGTAACATGACTGTTAGCATCAAGGCCTAGCCCAGATGACTTATTCTGCGAGCAAGCTACCCCATTCTGGTCTTTTGGCTCCCCAGTTACTGCAGTTACCACCAAACCATTAGTGATGGTGAAATATAATTACATAAATGATAAGCAATATAACCATGGCCAGTTTCCAGGAAACATACTTGGTGTGGGAGCATTATAGACCTTGGCGGTTCCATCATGAGCTTGAGAGCGAGCACTTTCTGGCAACATATCAGCTGTTGGAGATTCATGGCGCTTTAATGTTTTACTTGACGCTGGACCATCATGGCCTTTTGGCATGATACTCAGTGCCAGAGAATCATGACCCTCAGTGCTCGTCGACCTTGAATTTACACAGCCTGCAAAGAAATGACAGCCATGATGATCCACATTTGGCAGGCAACAATTATTCTAGGATATTTGATGTAGGGAGGGTAAACCTTAATTATCCTAGTACGGAGGCTTTACCTGGTGTGTGGACGGTAGGCCTGGCAACCGATGTTAAACAGTCCTGGACTTTTACTGAACGAACTACTGGCCTTTGTGATGCAATACCCAATGAAAGGAATTCCTGACCTTCAGGTGTCATTTTTGGTGCAGAATTGAGACGTTTCATGCTCTTACCTTTAGAATTTCCAAGTGCCAAGCTTGGTACAACAGATTCACAGCCCTTAGGAATGGAACCTGGAGCAGAACTTCCACTGATTTTTGAGGCATCAGATGGTGCAAGAGAAGAAAAACCGGTGGGTCCTGTGGTTGGTGTGACAGAACTGCAAACTTCCCCACTAGGAGCTGAAGATTTTCCAGAAATCGTCCTCAATAGACCATCATGAACTATAGGTGTCACTCTTGGTGAACAAGAATCTTGGTTTTTGGCACAACGGGTTGCAGAGCTACCAGGCGGCATGATTTGTATGGGAGAATTTCTGCCTTCAGATTGCACACTTGGAGAAGCCCGGCATGCGGCACTGGCAGAACTAGACGTTTCTGGCACACCACTACCACAACCTTTGGTGCTATGAACTGCCACGGGATTTGGTGCATGTGAATCACCATGGTAAACACTAAGAGTTAAGGAACAATTATTGCCTGTCTCATCCAAGGACATCTGTTCTGGTGTTGTCTGTGCAGGATCACCAGACACCGCTTCAACAGAAGGTTTGTACCATAGTGATGGCTGCAGCAGAAGCCAATAAGAAAGTGATGGTAAAAATGTAAACATTAACAATACTGTTTCGGAAAGAGCTTGATCCGATTCCAGCGAAGAGCAAAGTAAATATTGCAATGATTTCTTAGCATATTACAACTAGTGTTCAAGAGACATGACATGGCTTGATATTTTCTTATCAAGGATCCTTAGCATGAAGCATCGATATTTTTTCATTTGTTTTGAGGAATATACAGTAGGGGAAGCCGCTAATATGGAGCATTGAAATTTCAACAACCACAAACATTAGAAGTAGACACTAAGTACAGAAGAGACTAACTTGTGAAAGAATAAACGCGTGTCCCCTACCATTCCATGGACACAAACGATATTCATAGAAAGTAGTCAAACATCTATTAACTGTTACTTCACAAAAGATAACAGGTGTCGGTACTTGAAAAATAAAAAGGAGCCATCTGTTGAAATATTAGATTTTATTATTTGTACATGCAATGAGCATGCAAAAAAATTGGATGAATTTGCAAGCATAATGTGACACTAAGTCCTTCCTATACAAGCTTACACTTCTAAGGTGATGAACCAGCATTCACATTGAAGGTTCATTAATATTGCCATGACACAAGGAACTTACACAATAATGAAGTTTCTTCAATGCTTCCAAAAGTATTTTCTCTCCAACTATTATTATCATCTTCTTCACCATTTCTTCGCGAGTTATTTTGCTTTCCTGTCAAGTAAAATAACATAAAATTGAAATGTCTTATTGCCCGCCCTATAAACCACAAACAGTATCAACTCGTGAACAAATTTTGTTGAGTACACATACCCTCAGTTCTTCATAATGATGGAAGAGCAGCTCCCTTGCTACAGACGATATATTTTCTTGAATTACTCCAAAAAGAACTCTGAACGATATCCATGGGGAAGTTGGTCCTTCTCCTTCACCTGTCTCACACATTACCTGCGTACAGATTGTTTGGTTGGATAAGTAGAAGACTACTGTACACCAAAGGTAAAAGTATTTGCCGCTGACAATGCAGAGAATAGGAATCATTGGACAGCACAGCAAAGCTGAACATCTACAAGGACAAGCTTCTGTTCCGCCACTGTGGCCAGTAGGCATGCAGCAAACAGGAAAACCAGCACGCCGATGGTAAACAACTAGCAAGATTCAGGATGCCTCACAGGTTGAAGAGTAGAAATATCAACGGCAACATCCTTTGGTGATGGGTGAAACCATAAACCCTTCAAGGCAAGCAAATAATCTGAAAATAAGGGCATCAAAAGGTAGATTCAGTGCATGTATCTCAGTACGGCGTGATAAAGGTTGAACTCTTATTAATCATCTTACTTCGAACTTTTGGGAGAAGCTTGAAACTAACAAGATATTCCAAACGCATGTGAGTGCTTAGACGTGATGGCCACATCACATAACACTTTGGGTTTGAGCAATCATCAACACCAGAATCATATATTTCACTGCTTGGAAAAGACTCCTGTGAGTCAGGCTCAACAGGTTCCATCTTGCCCAATATCATGCGGCACAGCAACATATACTGCACTCCTTTTTCGTCAACATCACAAAGACCGACACTGATACACAATAAAATGTGATGTAACTATAGAAATATAAACATACAGGATGATGGTTATGACAGCTAAGAAAACACACCTGGTAAAGGCTCGATTTTCTGGAGAAAGATATACCCCAGAACTCAAACTTGCTTTCTCAGCAGGCTTTGCAGTGGTACCCAAACCATTAATCAGAATCCTAACTATGTCATTCTTCCTAGATCCTAGCCATCCATATCGTACATTTGCATCACCGCGTTCTTCTTTAGTCGACTTCATCTGTCTTTCAAATGCTTCAAGTCTACACTGTGCAGTGATATCATTCGGAGAGTACCGGTGCACATGAAGTATGCTGTTTGGGGCTGCAAATGAACCCATACCAGAGAGGAAGAGGTTCTGGACAAACAGAAATCCTTCGCTGCCTCTTTCCACAGATGTGATCTTTTTCCGCAATATGTCTGCAGTGCAGGGTTTTTGAGGGACTGGAGGGCTAGATTCAAGCACAACTTGTTTGACCACTTCAGGTGGAGAATTTGCAACCTTATCTGACATTATTCCCTGTGCAGTGTCGTCAACACTACCAGAATCCCCTTTGCTCAGTTCATCACTATCTTCATCAAAGAAAAGAGAAGGAAAGAAACATTTGCCGGTGTCATCAAACCATGCGACAGACCGCTGCTTTCTAGTTTTTAGGTTGACCAGAGTCATTGACAAGAAATCAACAAGAAGAGGCTCATCATCCATCACAGCCACAACACTCGATTTATTGCCTCTGAATTCTTCAATAAGGGTCTTCATGATTTGTTCTGGAAAATTGTGCCAAGAACCTTGTTTATAGTACATGATGCGGCTAGGCGCTCCGCTCTTCAGGAAATTGACACAATCATTGGCAAGGTTAGGTCGCGTGCAACAACAGTTGCAGCGTTTAGCAGATGACTCAAGTGACGGCCCATCCTCAGATTTGATGCGACGAGATTTGCAGTCTTTTGACAGGCATTCATCAACAAGCTTGCGCTTCAAGCACTGAGGATTGGATTCTTTTGGTGATGCCATAAGAAGCCTTGGTTTCTCACTCCTCCGGACAAATTGTGAAAGAAACAACACCTAACTCTAATATGTATACAGTTTACAGGTCTCCCTTCATATTGAAATCTCAGCACTAGAGAATGGCCCTGTACAAGGTAACGAATGAATGTCTCTCAAATAGAAAATACACAGTTCACGAATTGTGATACAAAGTTAGTAGCAGAGAAAGAATGGCGTATTTGTACAATGCAATAGTGTCACCAGCCTTCATACAAGAGGGGAAAAAACAAGTCCACATGGAAGACTAATTTCA
This sequence comes from Eragrostis curvula, assembly GCA_007726485.1. Lineage (NCBI taxonomy): Eukaryota > Viridiplantae > Streptophyta > Magnoliopsida > Poales > Poaceae > Eragrostis > Eragrostis curvula. The sequence goes on from CM017439.1 coordinate 47,956,243, forward strand.
TTAAATACGGATTAATCCTACTAAACAAGGATCAATTCTGCAATATGGAGTATACTTGAGTGGTTTCTAATGAAGTTGACGGTTTATGAGCATAACAACAGTGTATAAATTCAAGTGCATATATGAGCTTTTCCACCTTATATAAAAATAAAAGGGTATCTGGTAGAGGTAGACATATCAACTCCACAGTAAGTGATTAAAACCCTGGTTCAAAAATGACTATACACTGATCAAACATAGCAGTCGCACAAAATTTCTTTCATGGAGCAGAAATTCGATTATCGCTCACCGATATAGCTCTAAAATATTTGTGCAGTGGCCAACCTCTAGAGGTAAAAAAAAAGAAAAAGAAAGAAAAAAAGCATCACGATGATCATTTAAGTATTAAGGATGTCAGCTATCTAGTTGGATTGAAATGAACACCCACTCAGAAAAAAGTTCAGGTAGCGCACATCATGGCGATGTAGAGGCTGGAAATAACTTTCCATTGCCCAAAAAACACAAAATACAGTTTGGTGTTGTTTGCTTATGCCACTATCAACTCAAGCTTCCAGTGTTAATACGCATCTCTAATAATTAATAAAGCACGCAAAATTACATTCCTCAACACAAATCATTTGCAATCTGCAAATCAATAAGGTTGGGATAGTTCCATTTACCAAATTAACCAATAAATCCTACATGAGTGGGGGGCAGCTGCCCCACCACTGCCTCTGCCACATAGTAAAGTTGTGGCAGAATTTGCTGGACTAATGGCTAGACGAATCAAGGACCACCGCCAAGGTATCCTGTAAGAGAAATACACCTTTAAACCCTACCCAGACCCTTTGTCTCATCAGATGTGGTAGAATAAATCTATCATTTCATATATTTGCCACGTGTCATGATGTACATGAGGTTCAATCAAGGGTCCAAAGATGAGCAGGTTTCGTATGTTTCGTTTCTTGACACCAAACTACTTTTTTGAACAACAGTAAACTATTTGATCCTCTCTCTTTTTTTTGGTATAGTACAACTTAATCATTAATGCTCTTAGCACTAATGTCAATAGACTCTGCCGATAGAGACAGAACCTGATGGTCAGCCTTTTTATGCCTACTAAGCCATAATAATTAAAAATAATAATATAATAATAACAATCACATAAGACATTTCGTTGTTAGTTGTTGCATGAAAATAACGTGAATATTACTTGCAAACTAATAAATCATTTTAACAAAGACTGATATCATACATTTTTACATGTATTTTTCTGCTATGTCAGGCCACAAGGTCACGACATTGTGTATGGTAGGGGCCATTATCTACTTCCAGAGCAATAATTCATTTTCCATGCGTTTAACATTAAACGACAAGCGGTTCAATAACAAGAAAGAATCCAAAAGTATCAAATCTTTACTGATGATACTACAAGGTGAGTAGTCAATTCACCAAGCGGAGCACATGAACCAAATTTGAGTTAATAGAAATAGCATGCAGAAACGGCATAGTGCAAGTCACTCTGCATTACAAAGACACAAGAAGCGACATAGTACAGGTCACTCAGGACTCGAAAATAGGAAGAAACAAATGTGGCAGTTTTCTCACGCATTCATTATAACATATGATGCATCTCCAAAAATGATACGTCAACCAAATAGGCAATTACCAAAGCAGTTCAACAATGTCGATAACTGATGCCTTTAACTGCAAACCAAGAAACCCTTTTCCGGAAGTACTGAAATAAGCTATATAAATTATTTCCTAATCAAAATACTGAATGGTATTTTCAAATTGACCAATGCACTGCGCAATAATGTCTCGTGCATCTACGTGCACCCCCAAGAAAAGAATATTTTCCCATGAATTCACGTCACCAACATCCAAGTAATCAAATTCGGCACATATCAACAGATAATATAGCTTGTGCAATCCACTCAATGAATGTAACAGACAACTCAAAGTGGAATCGACAGAGATGACACAGCCTATTATATTAAACATGCAAAAAAAATATAGTGCCTTTCTTCCGTATAGTTTTAATTCAAAATAGACACATCCATCAAGTAAAAAGTATTTCCAAAGGAAATTTTCAGTACTGCAAGCTATATATAAGACAATGTTACATGAAACTATAGAGGACGTGCCATCTTCATCAACCAAGTCTAGTAGCCGAATCTCGACAATCATAACTTATCCGGAGAAAATGGCAAAAATATGATGTCTGTCAAGCTTGCCATTGCACGCGACATCACCAACTAGAAAATCAACACAGATAGACATAAAGGAGCAACACAACATATGCAGACGGTAAATTCATTATCTATAAAACGTTTGAGAAAGAGAAAAAAAGAGAGAGCATATTTACAGTTCCATTCATCGGAACCAAAAGCACCCAAAGAACTGATGGGAGAGAACTTGCAGAGAAGCACATACTTTTTACCAGGAACGAACCTAACTTTTGCGCAAACATCTACAAAAATTGCCACCACTGTGCGAAACTAATAAAAAACTACACAATTCAAAAAGAAAAAAGAGCAGAAGAAGGATGTGTGGAATCGCATCGGATGGACCGTGGAAGAGAGGAGGCGGGGTGCTTACGAAGGGAGTTAGTCGGGAATTTTCTAGATCCCCATTTGCAAGCCACGGGGCGAGGTAGAAGCGGGAGGAGGTCACGAGGGTTGCACCGAACCCAGCGGTGGCTCCCTCTCTCACGCCCCCAGTGCTCTTCTACAGCCGCGCCGAGGATGCGCTAGGGTTAGGGTTATTGGTAGTCTAACCGTGGAGCGAGCCGGCACGGAGGCGAGGGGCTGTGGTGGTGCGGCACGGCGGCGGGGACTCCGGCGATGGGACGGCGCGGCGGCGGGCAGAGTGATTCTGCGGCGGTGTGGCGAGGTGACGGGATAGGCTCGATAGAGGCGGCGGTGGCAGGCAGGTAGGCAGGGCTAGAAGAATTTTGGGTCGCCGACGAGGGGCAGGAGGCGGTGGCTGCTGCGCGTGTCTTCGCCTGACGCCGGCCTAGCTGCCGCCTAGGGTTACTGGGTCAGGCCGGGGTTGCGGCTGGGCCGCGGTGTCGTTGGGCCGAGAAGATAATTGGTTTTTCATTTCTGAGTAGAATTTGCAAAGTCCCCTAAAAAAAAGATAGTAGAATTTCCAAAGTAGTAGTATTTTATTTCCACAATAATAATCCATTTGTAGATTTGGAAAAAAAAATTGAAGTCAGCGCGCTTGAAATTAAATGATATTTTTGAAGGGGAAAAAGAGATAACGACCTAGGATGAATGGATCTTATTTTATCCCTTAGAAATTTCATGTATTTGTTCTCAAATTTCTTATATTCTTTTTTGGTTTTCTATACATTTCCTGGTCCTTCAGCGTTTTCTAGTTCTTGAGGTGTCACTTTTGAATTTTTGTGGTTGATATGGAATAGCATTCCAGATAGGCGACTGGCGGGCCCATTAATGTATTTGCGTATCATCCGAGGTCAGAAACTTCTAAAATTATAAAGAGAAAAAAACAAACTCCCATGTTCGCCAATCCTTCAAAGGCAACTCTTGTATCTTTGCCGATCTTTCCAACCAACCAAACGTCGCTTGCCATACAGAGCACCAACACATGTAACAGAGGCACAGAGCAAAAAGCAGAGCCTCCTCCTCCGGGGAGGAGCACCACCACGCAAAGCCACATCGCACTCACATAGAAAATGCTCGCCACCTTTCTCCTGCTCCTGCTGTCCTCGCTGTCCTCCCCGTCCCCGGCGCACGCCGTGCCGCCGCGCCCGCCGGTGCGGTGCGGCGGCGGCGGCGTGGGGTGCGTGCTCTCCAACGCCTACGGCGCGTGGTCCAGCGACCGCGCCGACTGCCCCGTGTCCGCCGTCGCGTACCCGGCGTCGGAGCAGGAGGTGGTCGCCGCCGTCGCGCGCGCCAGCGCCGCCGGGACGCGCGTCAAAGTCGTCAGCGGCTTCGCGCACACCATCCCGAAGCTCGCCTGCCCCGGCGGCGGGACCGGCAACAGCAGCACCCTGCTCATCAGCACGGCGCGGCTCGCCGGCGTGGAGGTGGACGCGGCGGCGCAGACGGTGACCGCGGACGCCGGCGCGCCGCTGCGCGCGGTCATCGACGCGGCGGAGGCGCGCGGGCTGAGCCTCCCCGCCGCGCCGTACTGGGAGGGCGTCAGCGTCGCGGGGCTCGTGGCCACGGGCTCCCACGGCAGCTCGTGGTGGGGCCGCGGCGGCGCCGTGCACGACTACGTGGTGGCGCTCAGGCTCGTCGTGCCCGCCGGCGAGGCTGACGGCTGGGCCAGGGTGCTGGCTCTGAAGCCAGGCGACGATCTCTTCCCCGCCGCGCTCGTCTCCCTCGGCCTGCTTGGGGTCGTCTCCAAGGTGACTGATCAAACCATTTTCATCATCTTTGACATTCAAGTACCGTTTATTAGTTCGAAAAAAATGAATGACTATTTTGTCTCAAAACAGAAGGCGTTTAAGTGGTTCTCAACCTTTAGATTTTGAACTTATTTTCAATGAACGATTCTCTGCTTTTAGCTGTGAGATCTCTCACATGGTCATGATGATAGGTTTGTGGCTGAGAATAAACTCTGAGATCAATCGCGACAGTTACAGGATTTAAGCATAGGAAAGTACTGTTTATGTACGAAGGAAATTATCAAAATTTCAATGAAATAAACTGCAAACCAAAATAAACCAAAACAACTCTATGTTTACAACAACTCGCAATACACGACATTAACTGGCTTACCAAATAATTCAGCCTATACCTAATAAGGAACCCATGAGGTTGCTTAACATAAATGCAGCAAATGGGTAGGCCATATGTGCCGTCCTTTGAGAAAGCAGCAAAGAATAATTGGTGGCCGGACATAGAATGTAAAACGCTGTTGGGACCAATCATGTCCCTGGTCCATCTGCGAGCATTTTAGCAGCACGTCTATGATACTCTTAACAGTTTGTACTAAAATGTTTGCGTTGCCAGGTTGGCTCGATTTGATTAACATATCTACAGTATCATAGCATGATGGGTCCATATTCAAGATATTCCGATCACCTGATTTCTGATATTTGCTTCTTTCGCATCATCTGTTTTAACCAAAAATAGCTACTCTGAGTGCTTAAAGAAAAAAAATTGCTTTACAATCACCTCTAGTTGATTGAGATTAACAACCTATGATCTAAATCAGCCCCGGGTTCAGTGTGACAAATTCAATAAATTGGTGGCAAGTAAAATTTAGTTGAATACGATTGTCTTCACTAATGGATCCGATCGAAAGTGTTAAAAACTATATCAGAGGAGTACTCAGCTCATTTGACTACAATATAAGATTTTCTGAAAAGGATTAGAGAAAAGGGGCCAGCATTTGCTTGCTTGTATTGTGTAGTTTCTTGATTCAGATTGGGGCCATGGTTTCTTGCGTTTTATAAGATGACGGAACACAGAAGAGTCTCTTAATAGGAGGAAGTAGGCCGCACGATTATACAAACAGCCTAAAATATAGTTGGGAACTGACACCTTTTTTTTTTTTTGGAAGAAACGGAACTGACACCTATTATATATTCTGGGATGTGGTTCATACTGGGTTATATCGACGAGTAAACCATGCTGGTTAGCTCAGCACTCGCACGATGGGGTTACATGAATCTTGTAACAAATACATATATTCGCCTCTCTGAATGAATTTTTAAAGATTATCAAGTTAATCAGTAGCACTATCCAAACCGTACAGAAGCAACAAGTTTGACTTTGGAGGATATGTAACGTGATCCTTCCTCCACACAGTAGCTGAACCGGGATTCTAGCCACTGATGCGCACTAAGCACCTTTTCGTTTCTTTTAGAGCTAAATTTTAGAGGTCTCTAAACAAAGAGAACCTAGTACTAAATAAAATCTAATGACAAAACCTTTTTACAGATAGGTACATCTTTACGAGACGAATCTAATGAGTCTAATTAATCTATGTTCTACTACAGTCATGCTACAGTCATGCTACAGTAACCATCGTCTAATCACGGCTTACTTACTCTCATTAGATTCGTCTCGCGAATTAGACCAAGGGTTCTGCAGTTAGTTTTGTAATTAAATTTTATTTAATACTTTTAAATGATAAGATTCTTTTCTTTAGACTCCTCTAAATTTTAGACCCCCATGAAACGAACATGAAAAATGTCAGCACAATGAAATTCCTTGTTGAGATTTAGCATGAACCAACGCAACTTGCAAATCTGCGTGCACTGTGTGGACAATTTTTCTTTCTCCTTTTGGTATTTGTATCCGGTAGCATGAACCAAAGTTTAGCGGTTACCTGAATGTCTGAAGTCTTTTAAGACCTTCAGTTTGGTTTGAATTCTGCAAGCTTAGCTGACATAGTATGTGTTTTGTATGTTCCATTTTAAGATTGAAGTGATATTGGTTTTATGTGCTTTACCTGCAGTTTATATTTTGCAAAATGTCGTACATGATTGGAACGGCAAAAAAAACTGAAATTGGCTCAATCCAAGCCGTTTATAGGTTTTGATTCATTTATCCTCCCTGAGTGATATTTACTTGCATCCTCACTTTTGCTTCTTTTATTTTTGTCAAAGTGATGTTTTCAGTTATTTTCGCTCCAACTTTCACTGCAACAACATTCGTAATAACCGAACGGAGTGTGCTGCAGATCACGCTGTCCCTGGAGCCGAGTTTCAAGCGGAACATCACCTACGAGTACAGGGACGACACCACGCTCCAGGACGACTTCGCCGCCCACGCGGCGCGCCACGAGTTCGCCGACATCACCTGGTACCCGTCGCAGCACACGGCGGTGTACCGCGTCGACGACCGCGCGCCGCCCGACGCGCACGGCGACGGCGCGAACGACTTCATCGGCTTCCAGTCCACGTCGATCGCCGTCTCCGCGGGGATCCGCGCCCTGGAGTCCTCGCTGGAGCGGGCCAGGAGCGTGCGGGGCAAGTGCGCCATGGCGGCGGCGGAGATCGCGGCGAAGCGGCTGGTGGGCAGCGGGCTCAAGAACGACGGCGGGCTGCTGTTCACGGGGTACCCCGTGGTGGGCCGCCAGGGGAACATGCAGACGTCGGGCTCCTGCGCGCGCTCGCCCCCCGCCGACATCCTCAGCGCGTGCCCGTGGGACCCGCGGTTCCGCGGCCTCTTCTTCTACGAGAGCACGGCCTTCTTCTCTCCCCCCGCGCGGTTCCGCGACTTCCTCCTCGACGTGAAGCGCCTCCGCGACGCGGCGGGGGCCGAGAAGCTCTGCGGCGTGGACGCGTACAACGGCCTACTGGTCCGGTTCGTGAAGGCCTCGGCCGCGCACCTGGGCCAGTCGGAGGACTCCGTTGTGGTGGACTTCAACTACTACCGGGCCTCCGACCCGGCGGCGCCGCGGCTGGGCCAGGACGTGTGGGAGGAGGTGGAGCAGCTGGCGTTCGTCAAGCACGGGGCCCGCCCGCACTGGGCCAAGAACCGGCTCGTCGCGTTCGCCGGCGTGCGGGGGAAGTACCCGCGGTGGGGAATGTTCGCGGCGGCGAAGCGGCAGCTGGACCCGCGGGGCCTGTTCGACAGCCCGTGGTCCGACGAGGTTGTTTCCGGGAAGGAGGTGGAGAAGAGCGACGGGTGCGCGCTCGACGGCCGGTGCGTGTGCTCGGAGGACCGGCATTGCAGCCCCGGACACGGGTATTACTGCAGGCCCGGGCTTGTGTTTACGGAGGCCAGGGTATGCAGGTACTCCGTGTCGCAGAATCAGTGAAACTCTGTTTTCTATAGTTGCCAGAAGCTGATTGATTCTTTTGTTTAGCCACAAGCTTGTCACGCGAAATGTATGTCTATACACCCAAAAGAATAATGTCATTGTTCAGAAATAAACTCACAGTAAAGTTAGGAATTTCAGAAACAGTGAACAAGAAAATGCTACTACAGCTTAAATGCTGGTTGCTTCGTTCTTCCGAGCTGCCTATGTTGGCTGCTGTGTTCTCCTACCTAGTGTCGCTATGTTGGCACTTGGCAGTGGCATAACTGGGCAAGAAATTTAAAAGGGACAGGGGATAAATACAAATACACAATCAATTCCTAACTTTACTGTCACACTTCAGGAGCATGGTGACCAGAGGTGCAGTCCACTCATCGACAAGGATAAGATAAGCTGACACACCACGCGCAGATCCAAACGAAGCCGAGCCGTCTCCAGAAAGCTTGCTCTCTCTCCCCAACAGTGCGCTCGTGAACCCACCCTCCCAGGGGGCCTAATCCGGCCCCTCCCCTGCCGTCTCCGGCTTGCCGGCGGCGTGTTCCAGGGCGAGGGACCCATCTATGTATAGCTTTAGTAGGTTTTAGTTCAGTTTCGTGTAGATCGAGCTTCTTCGCTGGTCATCGCCCATCGTCTTCTTCATGAAGGTGATTTGTTCCTCGGCGACAGTGAGCAGCTCTCTTTTGTGTTCCTTAATGGTTGTAGGCGTGATGCCTTTTGTCTTCCTCACCGGATTCCTCCCCGGTGGGTGTTTCCCTTCCCCTTCTTTTTGGTTACTCTGGCAGAGGTACAACAGTGAGTTGCTACCTGCTCTGTTCTGTTCTCCAAGCGAATCCATGGATGCTGGGCTCCCCAGTTTGGGTTGATCGCCTTGTGCTGATCCCCAGATTCAACTGCGGAGCTCCCCTGCGGTTGAGCCCGGTGAAGCTCCCTCAAAATCTACGGCTGCAACCTCTTCTTCCTCGTCATTTGTCGCTGGGTTTGAGGCGACGGTCAGGTGGACCGCTGGCCTGTCAATCGACCGGCGCGAAGAGGCTTCTTCCCATCCATGGCGAGGCGTATGGACTGAGATCTTCTCGTCACGCCGCGAGGTCCCGTTGTGGATGGAGGTGTCCATGGTTGCTGCAAAGAGGATGGCGCCCCAGTGTAGCTGCTCTCTGTGATTTGGGTTCTCGGAGTGCGGCGTCATGTTCTTGTCGCCGCCGGCGAGATCTCTTTTTGAAGGACCGGGTTGTAATTTCTATTTTTCATTTGAGTCCTTCTAGCCCGCCAAATAGGTCCGATGTTACTTACTATGTCCGGCGGGGTCTTTTCTGTAAAATGACGGTGTATCCTCTGGAGCAGGGTTTGCAAAACCGTCGGTAACCGCTCAGTTACCGCGGTAACCGGACTAACCGGTCCGGTTCGGTTTCCTCGGTTTATCGGTTTTCGATTTTGAATTTAAAATGAATTTAAAAGTTTGATGAATTTTGTCCGGTTTTCATCGGTTTTGATCGGTTTGACCGGTTACCGGCCGGTAACCGGACTTACCGGTCCGGCTCGATCGGAACGGTTGTGTCGATATTGTAAACCTTGCTCTGGAGTAATCGAGAACTAGCCCTTCGGGGCGTTTAGCCTTAAAAAAAAAAGAATAAGATAAGCTGCGCACTGCACCAATCTACAGGCTGCTAGTTGCTGGCTCTGATTTGTCATGCCCGTGTGCTATACAGTTCTTCACTTGGCTCTTGGTGCAAGACCGCATCAAATGCAGAACGACTCTCCTGACCAAGCATGCTGTTGATTCGGCTACTTGTGAGCTCTGTGGTGGATCCGATGAAACAGCTGAACACTTGATCTTCCGCTGGAATGAGATCCTCTGAATTGGTGAAGAAAATTCAGAGGAGCTACAGTACCATGAATTTGGATATCTTCCGGACCATTGGATCATAATTTAATAGCTCAGATTCATGAACACAGGAAATGTGCTACCGCTTCAAAACCTGTGAACAGTATTCGTGTGCACTGTTTATACAATATTGTTACAGTATTTAATGCAGAAAACTGGTCACCCTCTCACAGATTACTGTAGCAGTAGCTACATGTCCCTGAATTTTGTTCTCAACAGCAGAGGACCCGGATCCCCGCCCGCTGCCCCACTGCAGCGGCATTCTGGACGGCGATCGGTGTCACACTGCAGCCCCAATGTCAGTGTGCGTGCACCGTGGGAAATCGTCCGCCCGCCAAATATTTCGGAGCGCCATTACCATTGTTTTCTGCACCTTTGTTGCTGGATGATCTGGAAACACAGGAATGAATTCATCTTCCAAAATGAACCCTTGTCCCTTCGTCGCCTATTGCTAAACTGCAAGGAAGAAGCCTACATGTGGCGTTGCCGCCTGCCACAAGCTGATGCTTTTGTTTCTGATTGTTGGTGCTCTCTCTTTTCTTCAGTTATGTAACCTATAGCACTCCTATGCTTATAATCTCCTGAAGGCTGTACAAAAACTTTTTGAGCCAATTTGGGCCACCATTAATATAATGGATACCAGGTGGGGACCCCCCCCCCCCCCACCGTTGACCAGTCAAAAAAAAGATACTAAGGTGGAAATTCAGATGGACGTCAGGGTCACATTTTAAGGTCTGTGTTTGTGTCTACATGGTACTCAGAAAAATCCCCAACATATTTTTTCTTTTTCCTTTTCTTTTTTTTTCGCGGGGGGGGGGGGGGGGGGGGGGGGGGTTGTGGCCCCTGGTAGTCCCCTTAGTTCCTCCATCTTATGTCGGTTGCTCATTATCATTGGCCCTTGTGCGCAACGTGATCTACACTAAAACGTACTCCCTCCGTTTCACAAAGAGTGACGTTCTAGAGCTGGGAGGAGAAACCAAGGAGAGAAAAAGTTTACCCTGCTGCCCTTCTGTCACACAGCACAGTATTACTCTGCACAAACTTACCCCCACCGAGATGTAAAGGCCAGCAGCCACACACAGGAGAAAGGGTCCACAGCAACAGCACATGCATGTCATTAATATGGCATCCACCCACCAAAACACAGCACAAACCACGGCTGTTTTACCGCCAGTACATCCAAAATCAGCAAAAGACATCAAACTGCAATCTGTTTGCCGCCAGATGAAAAGCAAAATCACCAAAACACATGGGCGCCCAAAAATTTAAACAGGCACCACACACACTATAAATACCCCAAGCTCACAGCCAGGTTCTCATTTCTTCATCTTCTCATCTCTCCTTCTCACAGCCATGCCATTAGACCTAAATTACCCACCTGATCATCTGGAAGAGGAAGCCATCCCAACTGCTGCACATGGCGATGGTGGTCCCTGCACACCGCCTGGAGAAGGTGCTTCCTCCACGCCGCTTGGACCTGGATTTTTTGACCTCAATAACTCTCCTGTACAAGAAGCAGAAGGGGCTCCAGAGCTGTCAGGTGAAGGTGGTGCTGCGCAAGGAGAAGAAGGGGCTGGTCCAAACTTGCTGGACTTGAACATGGAGCCAGACCTGCATGATGAAGAGCATGAATCAGGTGCCAATCTTACTTGTAATTTGTTGCAGTAGAAGTAGTACAGATATTCTTCTTTTGTTTGTTTAAAAATAGCCATCCTGCTGCTTTATCAATGACATGGAACTGTACCCAGATAAAAAATGAAGCACATGTAGACAAAACATGTTAGCATTGGAATGTAATTTGTTGCAGTAGAAGTACTAATATCCTTGTGTTGTTTGTTTCATAATGTCCATCCTGCCACTTTATGAAGCGCATGGTACCCAGAAAAAAAATATTGAAGCACATTATACCTCAACATAAAAGAATCAGATTTTTGCTCTTCTGTAGGCATTGCACCCTCTAATGCAACAGCAAGAAGAACCCTAGTTGTAACCACCGACGAACAAAGGAATGCAGTGTATCGGGCATTGTTAGCAGACAATCAGGCTGGGAAGTTAAATAGAGACATCACCCATAATGTTTTGGCATTAACAGGAGTGCCTTTGCGCACTGTGCAGCGCATTTGGGAAGATCATAAGACGCAGATTGCTCAAGGATTATATCCTAATGTTGGCAGCAAAAAACCGAAGAGAGTTGGTCGGAAAAAGATTGAGGTTGACTTCTCACAAATGGTTTCAATTCCTTTGCAAGAGAGGACCACTCTAAGGTCACTAGCAGGCAAATTACATGTCAGTGTTAGCACTTTGCATCGGAGGTTTAAGTTGGGCAAGATTCGGCGTCATTCCAACACTTTGAAGCCTCTTCTGAAAGATGAAAATATAAAAGCGCGGCTACGTTTTTGCTTGTCCATGCTAGATGAAAGTACATTGAACACACAGCCAAAGTTCAAGAAAATGGACAATATAGTGCATATTGATGAAAAGTGGTTCAGCATGACAAAGAAGCGTCATAAATATTATTTGCTTCCAGAAGAGGAGGATCCACACAGGGTTGTGCCAAACAAAAACTGCATTGGAAAGTTGATGTTCCTAGGCGTGTTGGGCCAGCCAATAGAAGATGAGAATGGAAATCAAATCTTTGATGGAAAATTTGGTATTTTCCCTTTTGTTAAAGATGTGCCAGCTGCAAGATCAAGTAGGAACAGGCCAAGAGGGACTTTGGAAAAAAAATCAGTCATTGTCAATAGGGAAGTCATGAGGGAATATATGATTACTAAGGTCCTGCCTGCAATAAAAGCAAATTGGCCAGCGGAACTTGCAGATCGTACCATATATATCCAACAAGACAATGCTAGGACTCATGTGTCACCTACAGACCCTGAGTTTTGTGCAGCCGTGCAAGAAACTGGCCTTGACATCCGTTTGATGCAGCAGCCACCTAATTCACCGGACATGAACATTCTAGATTTAGGCTTCTTCAGTGCCATTCAATCTTTGACAGACCGAAGGACACCAAAGACAATATACGACCTTATTCAGGCTGTGGAGGAGGACTACAATGGCTATGATGCTTCTAAGGTTAAACGTGTGTTCCTAACCTTACAAGCTTGCATTATTGAGACCATGAAGTGTGGTGGAAACAATCGATACAAGCAGCCTCATATGAACAAGGACAGACTTGAAAGACTTGGTATACTTCCCTCGCAGCTATCTTGTGATCGCAGTTTAATCGAAAGGGTGTTGGAGATCCTAGGTGACACTACTTGAAATGGAGCAAGGAAGGTTTACTTATGCTTTTGTTGTGCTGCTCTAACTGCACAAATTTAGTTCTGCTTTTGTTGTGCTGCTCTAACTGCACAGGCTTAGTTCATGCTTTTGCTGTGCGCGCTAATATGAAAGCACCTTATTTTGTGGATATAAAATTAGGTTGGCTATGCTTTAGTGCTTATCTAACAGCACTGTAACTATCATGGCATAGGTTTAGTGGATATAAAATTAGGTTAGCTATGCTTTAGTGCTTCTCTAACAGCACTGTAACTATTATGGCACTATGACATATATGAAGATATTACGTTCTATTATTATGTGTGACATAAACAAACAGGCACTATGCATAAATAAACAACCAGCAGATCGTCATCCATAATAAGAAACAAACAACCAGAGTGGATTTTCAGACGTATAGTCCATTGCATATTACCTAGTTAATTGTGAGTCATCATGAATGAGCAGCAGCTCGTCGTCGTCAACCGCCTGTGAATCGTCCTCGATTAGCAGCTGATCGTCCAGCAGCTCGTGGTCCTCAACCGCCTGTGAATCATCCTCGACCAGCAGCTGATCGTCCAGCAGCACGTCGTCGTCAACCGCCTGTGAGTCGTCCTCAAGAAGCAGCTGCTCGTCCATAGTCTCCTGTGAGTCGTCAACATCCCGTGAGCCATCCAGCATATGTAATCGGTCAATCCCGCCGTAGTATTTGTTCATAATTTCCCTACAAATTGTAAAAAGCAATCATTCAAGTACCGCATTAAGGTTATTGTATAAAAAGAAAACGCAAATGGTTCTGACAAGGCGACGAACCGATATTGATCGACCAGTGACGGTAAAGGGGGGAAACTCTCTCTGAGACGTTGAACGATACTCTTGCCTTTGGCAGAAGCTTCACCATCACCTTTCCTTTCACTGCGACTGAGCCATCCCCAATCTGTGAGGCGTCCGACGCAGATACAAAAACTAAATCATCATCAGTGCCTCCCTGCGAGTCAGGAACAAAATCAACTCCAATTTCAACCTTCTTCCACCACTGTCCGCGCTGCTCCTTCCTTTCGCCACCCTCGACTGGTGCCCGCCGAGAAGCCTGGAGGAGGCGCCTTTTCTTCAACACGGCATCACCTTCGGACGGCACTGCCACACACCGCCCCGTACAGCCAGCTCGCCCAGGCGACGAAGGCGAACTCGCAGGCGACTCCATCCACCACTGTGCGTCGGCGGCAGGATCCTGCGCCGGGAGGGCGTCCTCGCGACGCCGGCGCGGCCCCTCATCCGAGATCGCGGCCTCGCCAAGCCGGCGCTGCTCCTGCGCCGGGGGCGCGGAATTGCGACGAGGGCGCGCCTCCACCGACGAGGGCGCGGCCCTGCGGTGCGGCCGAGCCTCCTGCGCCGAGGGCGCGGGGTCGCGACGAGGCTGCGGCCCCTGGGACGAGAGCGCAGCCTGGGGCGACCTCGTCCCCCACTTCTCGCATGTGCTTCCTTCCTCCTCCATTCGCTGCAGAAGCTCGGCAAGGAGCGGGCCGAGGACCGGGGACCGAGCGGCGGCCGGGGACCGGGCCGGGCAGCGGAGATCGAGTAGCAGGCAATCGTGCTATCGATGGAGCGGCGGCTGCTGATGGGTCGAGCGGCTGCCTCCGCACGGTGGTGGAGAGAGAGAGGAGGAAAAATCGGGGACTCACAGATTGTGTGGTGGAGGTGAGGAGAGAGGGGAAATTTTCTTCTGCTGACCGATTCACATGGGTGCGCAGCTATCGGGTGGGTACCAGGGGTAAGACAGGAACTTTGGGGTGTACAGGTGCGTGAGAAACCGGGAACGACACATAATATGGCAAAATTTGACTAGGCTAAAACGACAGTTATAATGAAACGGAGGGAGTAGAATTCAATGCAGAGGGTAGGAAAAATGCATAATGGAAGTTGGCTATCCAGAACATACAGAGGACATCTTGTAACAAAGCGTTTGGAACTCAGCTAAATGGAAGTAATTCATAAAACTTTTATGGATCCTTTGTATTGCAGGATATCCAAAATGCATGAATAGGAAAAAAATGTAGGAATTGGGATGACATTTCTTCTCCAAGTCCTACAGATTCCAAGAATGCAGGAATTCAGAAGAAAAACAAGGGATATATTTGGTTTCGTCGTATTTGAGCACATGTGTATTATTATCCTATTGGACCCAAAGGAAACTAATGAATGTACCCCCTCAAGTCTTTGATCAAAAGGAGCATCATAGGAAATTTTTCCATCGGAATGAATTCCTACAAAAAGAATTTATACACCCTCCGATTCAAAGGAGCCCATACTGCGTTATGGGAATCAAATTCCAATAAAATTCATTTGCAGAAAATTGAAGTTTACTAAAAATCCTTTGTGGATCACTTAGTTCCGAATGAGGCCTTAAACTGAGTTTTGAAAGGCACGGACTAGACGAAGAATCAAAACATTCGAATGACGGAGCACTCAACACGTGCGAACAGTATGCGATGACTGATGATCCGCTAAAAGTACTCGAAATCAACATGCGACGAATCAGTGTGCCGCGAGCCGCCGGCGCTCTTGGGCGTCACGGGTTGAGCTTGCCCCATGACTGCTTCACCCGCGGGAACGGTGGCGTCGGGGATATAGGGCGGCTGCGCGCTCCTGACGAGCGCCCAGTTGACGCCGTCGAAGAACGGGTGCTGCTTCACCTCGGCGGCGCCGCGTCGGTACGCGAGGCGGTTCTGCGGCTCCTTTGCCAGTAGGCCGCGGATGAGGTCCCTGGCGGCGGCGCTGACGGGCGGCGCGTCGGGGAACCGGAGCGGCTGCGCGACGACGTTGAAGAGCGTGGCGCGGTTCCCCGAGCCCTTGAAGGGCGTGGCGCCGTGGAGGAGCTCGTAGAGGAAGACGCCGAAGGTCCACCAGTCGACGGCGCTGCCGTGGCCATCGCCGCGGATGATCTCCGGCGCCAGGTACTCGTGCGTGCCCACGAACGACATGGACCGCGCGCCCGTCGGCTCCGCCGTGAACTCCAGCTGCGTCGACGCCGACGCCGGCGGCCGCTTGCTGCTGCTGCTGGGCGTGCGGCTGCAGGTCGGGGTCACTGGCTCGTCGTCCGGCTGCTGCGTCGCCGCCTTGTCCTTGTCCGCCTTCTTCTTCTTGCTCTTCTTCCTGGACGGGAGGATGCGCGGGAGCTTGCAGCCGTGGACGAAACTGCCGCTGCTTGCGACGCGGCCGGACGGGGAGCGGACCAGTGCTGGGCTGACGGAGCAGCGCAGGGAGAGGTCGAAGTCGGAGAGCATGATGTGGCCTTCCTCTCTGACTAGCACGTTCTCCGGCTTGAGGTCCCGGTACACCACGCCCAGCATGTGCAGGTACTCCAGCGCCAGCAACACCTCGGACGCGTAGAACCTGCACCAAATCCATATCCGTTTGATCATTTCGCCATTCGGATACAATCAAAATTGCATCTTTTCTTCAAACTGAACGCATGGTCACCTGGCTGCGTCCTCGGTGAAGCGCTTGTTGGGCTGCCTCTGGCGGAGGGAGTGGAGGTTGCCGCCGCTGCAGTACTCCATGAGGAGGCAGCAGAACTTGTCGGTCTCGAAGTGGGAGTAGAGCGTGGGCAGGAAAGGGTGGTCGAGCAAGCCCAGGATCTCGCGCTCCGTCTGCGCACGGGCCAGCTTGTTCCGCCCCGCCAGGGACCCCTTGTCCATCACCTTCATCGCGAACAGCGTGCCGCTTCCTCCGCCGCCGCCGCCATTGCCGCGGAGCTCCACCAGGTACACGCTGCCGATGTCGCCGTAGCCCAGCCGCTTCAGCAGCCGGAAGTGGCCCAGGCTCAGCGGCGGCTCCGCGGCGCGGATCGCCTCCCACCGCCCGTCCCCGCCCGTGTGCCGCCGCGCGAGCACCTTCGCCGTCGTCGGGGTCGCCGGCGGCGTGCTGATGCTGCTCCCGGCGCCGGTCGTCGGCGCCACGGCGTGCGCGTCCTCTGCGGCGCCGGCGGACGAGCTGGACGTCGGCGTCGTGGAGGACGAGCTGGCCGTGAACTGGTCGCCCGACGACGAGTAGATCGGGTTCAGGCTCTTCCTGAATCCTGACGGCGAGGGCTCCAGCATCCTCGGGCTCGGCAGCGTCGTCGGGTACGCGCCGGCGCCGTCGAAGCTGCCGATCCGCACGTCCTCCATCGAGCTACTAATTCATGTTTTGACACACACTGTGATCACAGGGAAATAACATGTTGGTTCAGTGAATGTATCAGGGATAGAGGTCAACATTGCTGAATCCAATGCCATGTGTGCCTCTGACTAATCCATGACAAAAAACGAACACCTGAATGAACAAAAAGGACAGTTTGCCAAATGCTGATTCAGCATCGTTTGCAAATTTCTCAGGACTGGTGACCAACAAAAGGAGGTCACCCGTATCCTAACTTATCGGTTGTATAGTGCTGTGATCGAAAGTAGGTACGACAATATGTAGAAGCAAATTAAACGAGAGTCGATTTAAAACCTCCGTGGACAGAGCAGAGCAAAGAGAAGCGAGCAACGCCCATACCTGTTGGTATGCCAACGAACGAAGAATGCTCAAGACGAAACGCGCGCGCGCGCGAACGTCTCGAGCCCTGCGGCACCAGGTTTTTGCAAGGAAGGAAGACTGAGCTGTGGCTGTCAAGTTAAGGACGGGGCCGCACGACAGGAAAACACAGCATCAGGTGGCGCGCCGGCATGTATTGGTTGGTGTTCGTGGCTGCCACGGATACGCCCATCCTAAAACGTGAGTGGGACGACGACGTGCAGGGGTGGGACCGTGGGAGTAGTCGTTGATCGTGGCGGGATGGAATGTCAACCGGCCGTTGGACACCGGCCGGCCGGTCGTTGATGAGGAGGCCGGCCGGGGCGCGGGGTTGGGGGGATCTTTGTTGAGTCCGGCGGCGATGACGACAGGAAGTTGGTAGTTTTAGTCAGTTGGGCGCTGGATTTCAAACCTGTTATATGAACGCACACCTCACATGTCATAAATCACAATGTTTTCTAGAAAAAAAAAGATTTTCCGTGAAAGTTTGATTTTTTTTGGGAAATGAATGTTAGAAAGAAGATAAAGATTTTATATGGTCTAGATGAAATAGTTTTCTTTGATAAAGAGGAATTCTATTTCATCTAGACCATATGAATTGTATCATGGTCTCTATATGTAAAGATTTTTTAGATAGAGAAAATAAACTAGAGCCGTGTCAAATGTACAATGTGTGCATTAGTAAGTCTTCGTGCCAGTGGCAAACCTTTATCGATATTTTTTGTCTTTTTTTTGGGGGGGTAGGGGGGGGTGGGTGCGAGAAATCAATCCAAATACGCACTAGAATGGATACTTTTTGCCATAATGAAGCCTCGGCCCTTCTTGAGACTACTTTTATGTGCATCATGGGCAAATATCCAAGAAGCGATTGGTCGTTCAATATTCTTTTTTCCCTTGCTTATTTTAGCAGTATTTCATTTCCCTGGTGAATGGAAACTTCAAGCAATCAAGCTAAACTCCATTCAACATTTTGTGTTGGACTTTACCCATATTTTCGAAATTTCTAACTTACTGGACCGACCCAGGAGAAGTTGGGCTTATCTGCGTTGGCCCATTCGGAGAAGAGTTGCCCAGCCCAAAATTGCGTGTAGCCCGTTTGGATTGGCCCGTTCGATGGGCCCGATTTTGGTTCAGGTATTAGGCCTATCGACATGACAGGCAGGCTGGGCTCTTCTTAATTTTCTTTGTGATTTGGACTCATCCGGGACTAATCATTGCCCATCTCTTGGAGGACAGGTGTATCTCCAAAAAAAAAAAAATCTCTTGGAGGACAGGCCCCCCTCCCAAAAAAAAAAAAAAAAACTCTTGGAGGACCACAGACGCAGAGTACAGAGCAGCAGCCAGCGTCTGGTTCTATCACCTGCCCGCTCGTGCATGCTCCAGCTCAACATCACGAAAAAGGAAAATGCAGTACAAACTCTGCACGAGACGATCATGAAACATGCAAAATTGTAAGAAAGTTGTATCTGTTTTACGCCATTTCTAATTTCAAATTGACTTTGGACTGCAAAAGGGAAAGGATTATGGTCATTGACATAATCGAGCTTGTTTTCCTGGCTGCTTTGCAGCAGCTGCGATTCAGCAGCTACAATATTCCAGTTATTTCTTCAGCAGCCGCTACAATGTTCGCAGTTATTTCTACAGCAGCCATGCCGAACAGGCCGATCATCTGAATGTACAGGAGATGTATATCAAATACGAGAGCACCGAAGAACAGAATGCTGCATGCATATCACGGAATATTCTCAGCATTTCTTTTCGGAATCCAGACTAATGAACATCCAGCCAAGGGTTGAGTTTCGCCATAGCTGGCTCCCCTGCAGATCGAAACCGATAATCTGAGCTGCCAACTATTGTCTGTACGGCGGTTAATAATCGTTGGCACAACCAACCGAACATTATGCATATTATACATAGAAGGGATAGACAAGTGTGCGTGGGGGCTGGTCTAATGATGCTAATGATAGATGCCCTAATTCATCGTTATTTTACATAGATTAGCCCCTCATATAACTAATTTGTGTAGTAGTAACCACCAGCTAGTTGCCACCTTTTCAATTGATTATTCTTCTTGATCATGCAACAGCATCCCAATGGGGATTACCATGCATCCATATGTTTCGTTGCAATACGTCATTTGCCATTGGCTTGATCGTGGAGCTTTCCTATCTTGCCTACATACGCGAGCCAAAAAACGTAAAGAAAAAACTGCATGCCAAAAACTGAACTTGCTATAAATCCAAACGTCAAAAGTTCCTGCTCGACTTGCCAAGGTGGGACCATGAATCTCTAGGATTTTTTTTGTCACCTTTACTCTCACACCACACAACTCTCTCTCTCTCTCTCTCTCTCTCTCTCTCTCTCTCTCTCTCTCTCTCTCTCTCTCACTCACTCACACACACACACACACACACACACACACACACACACACACACACACACACACACACACACACTAGTCCTCGGCTCGGGGCTCACAACATGCTCTAAAATTTCCTTCTTAATCAGTAGCCGGCAGTGGGTTCAAGTTGTGCCTTCCTAACCCCACAATAGGTTCTCTATGACACCCATCAACAGTATCGCCCTTGACCAGTAACAACAAAGATGTAGATGACACTTGCAAGCAATGCGATGGAAAGGACAATATTCGTTGGTTGTTGTGACAAGGAGACGATCAAGTTAATTGAGTGTTGTATATATTAGATTGTGCCATTGTCACTACCTTAGCTCCAACTGAGCAGCATCTTTAGCTGATTAATAGCTTACCTTGACTTGCTCGATTATGCCGAGCTTGTCCACTTTGTTTATGGAGTATCCCTCAAAGCCGGGGTCATGTATCGCCTATCGTATTACAATGTGAGGTGCGATAAGCCGATGACTACCAACCTTTATCCATCTTGCAATTCATTCCATCCATGAGCCACCTTCCCCCTAAAATTGGACTACGATAGCTTGGAATGAAATGCCAAGGTCACGCATAATCTTATACTCCGAGATATGAGGCAGGAACAATCCTCATCTCTAAACGCAGTACTGAACTAAAAATCCAA
Organism: Eragrostis curvula; assembly: GCA_007726485.1. Taxonomy (NCBI): domain Eukaryota; kingdom Viridiplantae; phylum Streptophyta; class Magnoliopsida; order Poales; family Poaceae; genus Eragrostis; species Eragrostis curvula. Next base: position 47,976,721 of record CM017439.1, read on the forward strand.
TTAAACGGAATTCGATGTACGCGGCTCCTGGAAATGAGCCGAGGATTTGAACCACAAAAACGGGGGAGGGAACACGGCAGCTGCGCCACGCTGGCCGCGCCAGCAAAGCCACGTGGTCGGCGGTCTCCTCCCGCGGGCCCCTACCGGCCAGTCCACACGACCGTTGCCTACCTGACGACCCGTCCATCCCTCACTCTGTTTTGGGACACCTATTCTCACTGGCAGTAGGCCCATAGGACAGGAGACCCGTAAGTCTGTGTCGAGTTTCCTGCAGCCGTAGGAACGGGCCGAACAGCTCGAGCGTATCGCGCATGAATCCTGGGACACCGTGGCGTGGGTCCTCGACGGACCTACCAACGGCAACTGGCAGCGCGGCGCCAGCGGAGCCTGCCACTGGGTCGCGGCCCTGCCCCTGTGTTTCTAACTTATTCACGCCCGTGCCACACAACCGAACTGAGGCTTAAAAAGTTGCAAAGAGCATATCCTTTTTTTTTTCTGTTAAAAGAAATTATTCTGCGAAGAAGTCCAGTTGTTCCATCAACGAAGAAGACGTTTCAGACCAACTACTACTCGCTAGGTCGCCTGCTAATCCATGAAGGTTTCTTTTTTCTTGAACCATGCATGAGACTTAATGAGTATGCTATGCTGCTCTGTAACGCATTACAATGTGAATGTAAGAGATGATTGTGGATTTTCGCAAAATAATTAAAAAAAGATGATTGTGGAAACAACACGTTAAGAATACCAGAATGGCCATAAAGCATAATGCCACGTACCATATGGCTCATCATGATGATACAATAAAATATAATGCAGTTGATACAGGGGCAATTGACGTAACCATATCAATATGCATGCATGATGGATCCTAACCTGTGGTCATCGCCAATCAGTCAGCCTAACCTCTTGCAGCTCTGCTGGCCGTTGCTCCACCCAATCATTAGATTAGACGCCAGCCAATGGCCAATGGCATTCCCGCAAATTGCTGGCAGTGCCGGAGCCTTTGTGATGGCGGCGAGTTCTATAACTAGACCAGCGCACCACTCCGGTGCCATTAATCACTGCAAAACAACAGCGCGTCCACTTCACGTCTTGTTGATTGATTTGGAGCCACTCATAGATTTAGGTAGCCTGTGCAGCAGCACGCCTTTTCGCTTGCCTCAGTTATCGGAGCAGAGAGAGATCAGAGCGCCATGGATTACTGGAAGTCCAAGGTGCTGCCCAAGATGAGGCTCATCTTCGTCAAGGCCGGCGGCAAGAAGGCTGCGGCGGCTGCCGAGCTCGTCAAGTCCTTCGACGAGTCTAAGGTAAGCCGTCGTTGATTGGTTTGTAATCGCCATTTTGACCACATGCTGGCTGCTATGTTTGCGAGTTGCAACGGCCTGCAGGGTGGATCATGGCATTTGACATATGTGAATGCATTTGTGCAGGGAGAGATCAACAGCGAGTTCGAGGAGAAGAAGGCGGATCTCCAGCCTAAGGTCGTTGAGATCTACGAGTCCGTTACTGCGCCAGTCAAGGTACGTGTATGGTTGATCGATAACCTCTCCTGAAATTTTGTCGTGCAATATACATATTGGCTGCAAGTATGCATTCCGTACATGCCAGACTATGGTGATCTGGCTGGGATCAACTTGGGGTCCTGTCTCTTGAGGTTACAGCTAAGAGACTGATGAAACCTTTTTCGTACATGATGATTGATCACAGGTTCTGATCAAGGAGAGGAAGAAGGTGTCCGCGATCAAGAAGAACTCGGCGGCCATCACCAAGCTCTTCGAAGATCTGGCCAATATCGGTAAGCAGGAGAATAATCAGTAATTGCATATATTCTGCCATTCGTATACGCAAGTGTACTGATGAACTTCTACGTGTTTGGTTTCAGAGTTCCCTGGCGCCAAGCAAGTGAGCGAGGGCATCTCCAAGGTCGGCCCGGCCCTGCTCTCCAGCCCCATCTTCGCCACGTTCGAGAAGATCGCCAAGTTACTCCCTGTCGTCGTTGAGGAGACGCCCAAGGAGGCTCCAGCTGCCACCGAGGAGAAGAAGGACGAAGCCGCCGCCGCCGAGGAGAAGAAAGAGGAAGCCGCCGACGAGGAGAAGAAAGAAGAGGCTGTGGAGGACAAGAAGGAGGAGGCCCCTGCCGCAGCTGAGGAGGCTGCACCTGCCGCCACCGCCGCCGCCGAACCGGCTGCAGAGGAGACAAGTGCAGCGCCGGCGCCCGAGGCAGAGCCAGAAGCTGCCGCCCCAGCTGAGGCCGAGTCGGCGCCGGCGACGGCCGAGGAGACACCCAAGGCGGCCTAGTTAGGGTTCAGGTTCATCCTGCACCCCTCTGGTACAAAGAGATCATCAGATTATTACTCCTACGGCTCTATCACCATCCATTGTTGCTACATATCTGTGAATGATCTTATATTTTTTTCTGGTCGATCAGTTCTTATCCTTTTCAGCTAGAGAGAAAAGTGTATGTAAGTGTACAAGTTTTGTCGGTATTTAATTATTCGTATGCAGTGTGAGGATATATATGAATGTATGGCGTCTGTACATTATCATTGCCAGTTTTGGTTTTGAATGGTTCTTTGTTTCATGATTGATAGATATCCAGAGTGCCATTTCATGCGTTCCCAAAAAGAGAGATAGAGAGTTCCATTTCATGCCTGAAATTCTCATCTGTCATCTCTGTCATGGACACATTTTCTTTTCAGAGGAATGAACAGATCATTTGTTCCGTTGCGTCCTTCATTATATTGTCATGATGATTGTGAGTTGGCAACCATCAGTCTGTCACTGAACATGTGCTTCGTTTGCTGTTGTTTTCCAGCCCCAACTGGTTGTTGTATGCGTTTGGGCTCTACCGCTGAACCTGGCCCCGTTCATCAGTTTAGCCAGGGCCATATTGCCGTGCATCTGCATGTGGTGCATGCCTTGGATACCTACCAGCTCTGCAATGGAGCTTGTATGTAGGCCAAAGGCGGAAATGGAAAATTACACCGGAAAAGGATAAGAAAGCCAACAATGCAGATTGTCCTTTTCTTGTCAGATTATTCAAAATGAAGGCTAAAAATAAGATAATTCAAAATGGCACGTTCATAGAAAAACGACATTATGTTAATGAATGATTATTTTCGCCCTCATTGTTAGGCATTTCTTTGAGCTAATGCGAGCTCAATCATCTAACGCTAAACACTTAGTGAAATCAGTTATTGAGACTTATCGTATAATTATAGCTAACAATAATACCTCTGCAAAATAACTGGTAGTTATATAGTTCATTCGCAAAAAAAACTGGTAGTTATATAGTTTTCCGTTGGACTTCAAATGCCATGAAAATTGGAAAAAAAATGCATTTCACATTAAGACTATTTTATTAGTCCTTTATGTTGTTTATATATACTTTCAAATTACCATGAAAGTACAATTAATTTATTAAAATAAATATTGTACAATGGTTGCATATATGATGTGCTAGGGTATGAAATGGTTAAGTGATTTTTTTTTTTGAGTACAGAGTACAACTCAGACGCCCACAACGCACGCACACTCACCCCTATGAACACACGTACGCAAACCCTACCCCTATGAGCATCATCGAAGACTATGCCGACACATTCTAGATATTGACGAAGTCACCACTGGCGCCTCGCTGTCGACGGGAGCGTCGCTTACCACTGAAAGCACAATGCTGTTAAATCCTAGAAAATTCACTTCTACGGGGAGTCGAACCCAGGATCTGAGGTGCTACTGAGGCTCTTGTAACCGTGAATCAAAAACTGTTGAAGGCCAAAAATATAAAAGAACAGATTTAACAGCCCACTATTCTTCCACCGATGGATCGACAGCCCAATACCATCCTATAAGCCCAACTCAAGCCCGGGAAGAAACAAAAGCTCCGACGGCATGGCGCCCCCGCGCAGGGCGGCTGCCGACCTACAGCGAGCGAGCCCTCGTCACGACTCTGGAACCTTCCACCAACTTGCCCGCCAACCCCGTTAAAATCCCCTTGCTAAACCCTAGCCGCCGCCACCACCTCCCTTAACACACAGCGCCGCATTCCCTTGATCCGCATCGCCGCTGATGGCCGCACACCGCGCCGCCGCCCTGGCCCTCCGCCGCCTCGCCTCCGCGGCGGCGGCGGCGGCGTCCCCTCGCCCGGCGCTCTTCCTCGCTCCTCTCCATTCGCAAGCACAGGCCGCGACCGCCCCCACGACGCGCTTGCTTCAGCAGCCCACGACCGCTGCGGCGGCGGCGGCGCTGTACGCGCGGCGCGGGTACGCGGCCCGTGGACGGAAGGCGCCCGCGGTGAGCGAGGACGAGGACGAGGAGGAGTTCGAGGCCATGGGCAGCGACGAGGAGCTCGACGGCGACTTCGACGACGGCGACATCGAGGATTTCGACGATGAGGACGACTACGACGCCCCGCCGAAACGCGGCAGGCGCGGCTGAATTCAGAGCCGGCGCCTCGGTTGTTGTGTTGTTTGCTTTCATTCTTACGAAGAACAGGGGAGATAGGAAGAAAACAAATAAAGGATAGAATAAGTTTAGAAGTCAAACAGATCATTGCGTTGTGCTAAAACTTTTGTTGTATAATCTCCCTTGATTGGGCTACAATTGTCAATTGAATCTTGGATTGCAACACCATCTCAAAATCTTGGACTATGGGACTTCGCGATTGTTTGAGAGAGCATCTCGTGATTGTTGCTCGACTTGTCCTGGTTAGCATGTCCTGGTAATCCGAATCTTTGTTTAGTCTGCATTGACCTGAACGAGTTTAGCTCGATGACAGGCGCCCCTGTTTCTGCCCTGCAACGGGTATGTGCAGGTCAGGGAGCAACAATACCCAGCCAGTCTGCCACAAGTCTCCTGTCCTGTGACACTTTAAATTGTACCTGGAAGGAGTATAATTGCATCAAAGGACACGGTCTCAAATCTTGGAGTTTCATTTTGTTATTGTTGCTTTTAACTCTTCAGTAACACGCATGTCGTGATTGCAGCTTCAGCTTTGCTTTTTAAAAACTATCCCCTTGTCCTTCAGACATATGTTCTGTCTGCTGCCTGCACTGCCATGGGAGCGCAGTTTGGAGCTTGGAAACGTACATGCTACATGTTGTGGGCCTTTTTTCTGGTCTATTTGGGTAGATGGCAGCGGTGACAGCCCATGTTGTCATCGATCAGGACCACTACCAGGATCCAATCAAAATAACGAGCGATTTGCGCTGCGTTTTTAGGCTTCGTGTGATTGGACCTTCCCGTGATTCGCCACACCTTGAATTTTTTCCATCCTTCGCCACTGCTTTGGGTAAGGTTGTTTGTCACCAACACGTATAAAGTAATAATGACACATATAGTATGGTTACATTCTAGAAACATAAGAGGGTGTTTTAGGTTCTGGATTTTATCTCCCTGTTTCAAAATTCAGGATCTGATCTTGAAATTTGTAGGAAGAAACACAAGAATTAAATCAGTGCCCAACATGCATCAGTTCAAACAAGCTCTATTAAAAACCAGACTTAAAAGCCCTGGGCCACATGCAAAGGGTTTCAATTCGTGGCTGCAGCGAGTCAACGCGATCAACACTACGAGTAGCTAGGGTGATCTGCTAGATACTTCAGGCGTGATGTAGTCAATTGCATGTTGACGTAGTGTAGATCAGGCCTCATTTCTAATTCCCGCCAACAACGTTAGGTCGGCGCAGACGTCGAGTCAACGATGTTGTCATCCATCCCTGGATGAAGTATCACTTGTTTGTATATACTTCGTGGTTGGATTTTGCTTAGCCTTCTAGGGGACTTAGCCCTGACCACGCAGTAACAACTTTCTTCTTCTTCTTAATGAAATAGAGAAGAATCCATAGAGACTCGTTTATTCATGGTAGGATACCCCTGTTTAGTAAAGTGTTCACATGGAGTACAAGAGTAGGACTAGGAAAAGATCTTCTAGAGTCTTCCTTGTACCTCTCCTAATGTGTTTCATAACATTATTTGGTAATAAGGGTCGTGGGTGGCAGGGGCGGGCCCAAGATTTGAACTATGGGTATTCAAAAAAAAATAATATTGACAACCAAATTATAGATGGTTACATAGTTTGATCCCAACATCAAATTATTCTACACATAAATGTACAAAATGATCAACATATCAGAGCATGTACGTTATTTTTTGTTTGGATTGAGCCTTTTTAAGTGTTTGTCTTTTTTTTTTGATACATATACATAGGAATTTTTTTATACAAAAAGTTTTGTTAGAAATATTGGGTATTCAATTGAATACCCTTGGTACAACATAGGCCCGCCGCTGGTGGGTGGGGGACACATGACACAATAATGGCGGGAAGGAAGGAATGAATGTGTTGGTTGGGTAGGGTCTCGGCTAGACGTCGGCCGGAAATGGGTTGAGGCGGGCGACGGGGCGAAGAAGCAGCGGGTTTTTGCGCGCGCCCAGCAGCCCGCCCGACTCCTCCATGTCGATGGCACCTTCCGCTTCTTGTTGTTTGTCCCTCCTCCAGTCGAAGCATTGCACCAGAGCCGCCAGCACCGCCGGCACCGACTGCAGAGCCAGCCCCATGCCGGGGCACCGCCGGCGGCCACCGCCGAAGGGCATGAAATTGAAGTTCTGCCCCCGGGGTTCCAGGCCCTCGGCTTGGCCGCCGCCGGGCATGAACCGCTCGGGACGGAACGCCTCCGGGTCCTCCCAAAACGCCGGGTCGCGGCCGATGGCCCAGACGTTGATGAACACGGCCGTCTGCGGCGGCACGGTGAAGCCGCGGACGAGCATCTGTTCCGAGGACTGGCGGTGCACGATGGGGGCGGCCGGGTGCAGGCGCAGCGTCTCCTTGTAGGCCGCCTGCAGGTAGGGCAGGCGCGGCAGGTCGGCCTCGTCGACGATCCGGTGGCCTCCGACCACGGCGTCGATCTCCTGCTGCACCTTGCGCAGCGCGTCGGGGTGGTTGAGCAGCTCCGCCAGCATCCACTCCACCATGGCGGCGGCCGTGTCAGACCCGGCGCTCACAATGTCCTGCGTGTGAATAATGTTTTTTTTAGCTAAGCCGGCCGTCAATCAAAAAAGAATTATATTAGTTTGATTTGATGGCCGGTTGTTTAATTAATTACGATGATGAATGCTTTGTTGTTTTCCCTGGTGAGCTTGACCCCCGCTGCGTCGTTGTCCTTCGCCTTGTCCAACAGGATGTCCAGCAGGTCCATTTGCTTCTCGTCTTGCTGCACAGTGCTGCTATTATTGCTGACAAGCAGCGCATCCTCCTTGTGGGTGATGAGGTCCTCCAGCAGCGCGTCAAACCTGCGGTGCACCTCGGCGGCTCTCCTGCCGATTCCCTGGACGTCCCACCCGCGTAAAGCGGCGATGTAGTCTGAGGCGTTGAATGCCCCTCCGAGCTCGGCCACCTCCTTGACGAGTTCCTGCGCCTCTTCCGTGACGCTGCGGGGCGCCGTGCTGGCCACCATCCGGAAGATGGTGGTGTTGGTGAGGCGGATGAGGTGGCGCGTCAGGTCCACCGTCTCGCCGCGATACGACGCCGCCGAAGCCAGCGCGTCGCGAACCAGCGAGACGACGCCGGCGCGGCGCACGGGGCGCAGCTGTTCCACGGTGCGTGGGCCCAGCAGCTCCGACATGCACAGGCGCCTCATGATGCGCCAGTGCGCGTTGTGGGGCGTGAAGATGAACCCCTGCGACGAGCCGTAGGCGAAAATCCGGGCCACCGCGTTGACGGGCCGCTCCATGATGGACGCCTCGTGGCCGCGGATCAGCTCGCTCGCCATCTCCGCGTTGCTCGCCACCACGCAATGCGTCGAGCCCAGGCGGACGTGCATCAGCGGGGCATCACCCAGACGGGACGCCAGCTCCTGCAACCTGCGGTGCACCGGCGGACGGAGGAGGAGGTGGAGGTGACCGATCACCGGCAGACCCGCCGGGCTCGGGGGCATCAGCATCTTCACTTTATTGTCTCCACGCCAGCGCCACCACAACATCATCCCTGCAACAACCGCCACAACGAGCGCGGCCACCACCTCCATCGATCGCGAGGATCGGAGAACCTTTATTCTCTTCCCTGTAGCTGCTAGCTAGATCACTGGCTGCTTGCTTAGTTGATGACCCACATTCTAGCTAGCTGCTAGCTCCCCTTTTCATTTCTCCCTGCCACTGCCACTGTCATTGCTATTATATACTAGTAGCAACCGGCCATGCACTTTGCTCTTTGCGACGCGTGTTTTTCAATAACTTGTTTTTCTCCCCTACGTGATGACAGAGACTAATTTCCTATGTACCAATTCCGTAATAAAGATGAGTGAACGTACAATTAACGACACGTGATTTTCATTTTCCAGAATCTGGTTGCGCAGTTTTCTCATTTTCCTCTCGGAATATACTAATGCTTCGTCTCCTTGGAGGTCTAGAAACGAAATGATCGGCACGTCCATTCCGACGATGCTGATGATCAGGAAGGAGTCCACATCGGTCGTAGGTGCCTAGCTTGACGTCCTCTGGTTCAGTACCGAGCCTAGGTCGGTGAGTGCGCAACAAGTCGACTCGTCAACAGAGATGAACTTCCTTTCTGCATGTGTTCTGGTGTGCTCGTCGACAAATCCTAACCTATTCCACCGTGAAGAACGACAACCGCTCGTAAAATAACTGAGACACTGCAAGGGCTCTCGTTAGCCGCCGCCGCACTTCAGACTTCACCACCATTGGTGGCCTCCCTCCCCGTCTCCGGCAAATCGCCGACGGCCGGAGGGAGTGAGGACCCATCTTTCTAATAAATTTTAGTAGATCGAGTCCTAGATTAGGTTTAAGTCTTCTCCATACCGAGCTATTGGGGGTTTCATTCCTCCTATTCTTCTCCAACAACGGTGAGAAGGTAGGGTGAATTTGGTTTCTCCATGGCAACTTTGATGAAGGTGATGTCAGCGACGTCGACAACTTCATGACGACATGGAGAATTATGTTTCCGGACGGCAACATTGAGGTGGGGATGATGTTGCTGCCTTGAAATAAAATTTTCCGGCCCCTACTCAGTTTTGTCATGATTAGATCCGATCATGATAGAGGGCTTATGATAAGATCAGGATTAGTTTTTCTTCTTCTTCGGTGGCAAAAGCATGAAAAAGGAGGACAAAAGAAAGAAGACGACTATGCTCATTTCCGCCTACAGGAATGTTGGCCGCCGTTCATTGGGCACCAGTTCTCAGCCTGTTTGCGCTGAGTGTTTGCCTGTGCAATCATCTATATGAATTTTCATATAAGTTTGGGATTGAGTTTTAGAGCTACATGCTGAGTGTTCTTAGCTGTAATCTTTTTGTTTTACAAAGTGCTTGTAACATGAGTTTGTACTCAGCTACATGTTAATATAATAATTCTTCTTTTGACTAAAAAGAAACCTATTCGGCTTGCAAGACCGGCATTGCGTTCTGATGTGTTAGAATTGCACCTCTCTCTGTTTTGACTCCTTGAGCTTTGAGCATTGAATTGTTTAAACTCTTTGTTTGAGGTGTACGAGTGACTTGTTGGTTTGTCTCTTTTAACAATTTGTCATGAGCTCATGTTTGTGTATGTGCTTGTACGAGACTGAGAAACCCAAAGTGAGAATGACATTTTTTCTGATTTTGTGAACTGAACTCATGTGAAAAGCATGTAAGCTGCTTATTTTCTTGTTGTCAATGCCAATTATCATGTTTTCTTGAAAAAAATAAATTATACTTATTGAATTCTCACTTTGTACGTGTCTTTTGCAACACCGACAGGCGCCCACCCGAAACCCATTGGGTGCGGGCTCATGTGTGAGCGCTTTCACCCGCGTCCGCATGTGCGGATATGCAAGTGTCAAATTTCACCTGAGGCCTTTTTCGTCGTGGGTGGTTTTTTGCTCCACCCGACCCGTTGCCATCCTTACGGTCTGCACATTTAAGAACCCACACGTGAGGCAATATTTGTCATTAAATGAGGAATTATGCCTCAACACATACGGATTCACACACATTCTAGTCAGCACACAGTGAACCCACACGTCAAGCACTATTTGTCACTAAAATAGGGAATTATTCCCACGCATATCCTAATCAACACATGACAAACCTACACGCATCATAGTCAGCACATTATGGATCCACACGTTAGACAATATTCGTCACTAAAGCGGGAGATAACAAAAAGATGTAGAAGTTCACTGAATGTCTTTTCCACAATGTAGTGTTTCATTTATTTCCAAACAGGGTAAAGTGAACTAGAAAGTCAGACACCAAAGTAACCACAGTACAACACAATGTACTGAAAATGATGGATGAGAATGGTCTTTTGATTGTTCAATGTAATAACAGATCAGGCCACATACTTGGATTATGGTGGCGAGTACGAGGATTATGGTCAATTTCTTTGGTTTACTCGATCCTGTAAAGCATGCATATTCCACGGCGCGCACACAAGCAACTACAATACAGGCTGATCTGCTCATGCAAGAGATCCATTACTCACGGACTGAACTGCAGTTTGAACTACTCGTACAGAGTCATCACCATAATCCTCGTACTCGCCACCATAATTCAAGTCATCACCTTCATATATATTCCTCATCCTCGTTGTTCTCTTGATCAAGCATTCTAGTGGCACTGCTCATATCTACGGAATAATAATTTGCTGCAATGTGACACCAAGTAGCTCTATTTTCTAAGTAGAAGTTCACTTTACTATCATGTAGAAGTTCAGTTATTTCCAAGAAAGTAAAAGAGAAACTGGAAATTCAGACAACAACGTAACCTAGCACATATTCTCTGATGATCGACATACTGTTCTTTGAAACCAAAAGGGAATAATTGCTTCCTGTGTCCAGCTTTCTCAAATGTACCTCTCCTTTAGACGCACCATCAGTGGCCAAAAATATACTCATTATGGCAAGTATTTTAGTTGATTCAAGGGAGGAGTCCCCAGGACAGGATTCTGGTGAGGTGGGTCTCCTCCTGCCTTGAGATAATGAGAGGAACAGATCCTTCTGTACTTGAGAAAAGAAAGGCTAGCCTACAAGGGCACGATCTGTTCATACAAGAAAAGTAGCATAGTATACCAAGAGCTGGGCAATTGATCGCAACACGAAATCTACTCCCAAGAATGCAACCAAAGGGCCGTGCATGCCTCTAACCAATACGCATGGATCGACAAACAAATCGCGCATCACACCAGTGACACTAAAGACTGACGAGCATAGGAGGATATGGGGTTTCAAGGGCTCACCTTTCCCACCTCCCTGAGCTCGGTGAAGGCTATGCTGAGCTTGTCCTCAGACACAGTGACAGCTGCCAATGCCACTGTTGCCCCGACGACGACCGCGTGTCCCGTCACACCATGGAACAAGACCCTCCCCGCCACGCGGTGCCTCGCCAGTGCTGTGGCGAACGAAGCCGAATGGGGTAAGTGGCAATGGAGGCGGGCGGGTACGAGAGACGGTGGCAAATGGGGTGAGAGGGAGATGAACAGAGGGTCAATCCACTTGACCCTACAGTTTAAGAGGACCCAAACCCCTCGACCCTCGCAAGTGTCCATGGGGCCCCTTTCATGGGCTGGTTCGCAGACCCGCTAGGCCAACCTGAACCACGCCATTGTGAACACACACACAACACACACACACACACACACACACACACACACACACACACACACACACACACACACACACACACACACACACACACACACACACACACACACACACACACACAGAGACAGACAGACAGACACACACACACACACACACACACACACACACACAACACACACACACACAATCCTCCGATGGCCCCCAACAAGCGTGTGTGCAGGTTGCCTCTGGAAGAACTTGCATCCCCTTAGGCCACCACCCAAGCCCCTGAGGAAATCGCGTCGCAAATCACAAAATCATGCTTTGCTTTTGCGTTCCTCGCGTTTCCGTTCTCCTGTCGACCTAGCTAGGCATCTCGTCATCACAATCCCGTTCTCCTGTCGACCTAGCTAGGCGCATCTCGTCATCGTTAGGGTTGGATTTTGAGCTGTTTGGGGTTTAGGCCGTCCGTGAACGCCGGCGACGGGGAGCGGCCGAGCTGCTGCTCTTAGGGTAGGATAGGAATTACTCGCTCAAAATCCTCCCATGGCCCCCAACAAGACTGCATCCGCAGGTCGTCTCAGGGAGAACTTGCGTCCCCTTGAGCCGCCGCCCAGACCCATGGGGATGGACGACGATGCCCTCCGCGCGCTTGGGCTATTCGACTTCGTCCACCTCCGTTTCCCGTTCCCTATCTCATTGCACACAGATCTCCTCGCCGAGTTCATCTTCTACTTCAGAAACAAAATCAAGCAAAGTGAAGTCCATGGTGCCATCATTACAGCCAACGAGCCATCCTTCCGGCAAGGGCTACTAATCCAACCTAGGAACACGTCCAGGCCCCAAGCCCCTGGGGATGGATGACGATGACATCTGTGCCCTTGGTCTCTTTGATTTCATCCACCTTCACTTCCTCTTCCTTGTCTCCTTGCAAAGGGATCTCCTTGTCGATTCATATTCTAATTCAAAAACAAAATCAAGTAGAGCGAGTTATGTGGCATGATTATTATTAGAGCCAACAAGCCATCCTTCCAGTAAGAGCTGGGAATCCAACTTAGGGACATGTCCAGCCCCCCCCCCCCCCCCCCCCCCCCCAAGCGTCTACCTCACAGCTTTTTCCTCCACTGCTTCAAAGTTCATGGATGCCTACATCCTGCCCGTGCACACAAGTACTAACATGTTGGTTTTTTCTTGACATGCAGGAGGGCTGCGTATCATTGAATTAATAGAAGAAGAGAGTACAACACACACATACACACATCCAAGCTAATGGATTTCATCCGTGCCATTTACACATAAAGCTACCCGATCCCGAAAGGTAACATGTTAGGCGCTAGAAAAAAAAAACCAGCCTTGTGTAGACCTAACAATGAGGGATATCATGGATAATATGGCTTTGAGAGTGGATTGGACCAATCTGATCTTGGATGTTGCCAAGAGGGAGGTTGTTTATCTTATGGTCAAAAAGAAAGAACACCATATGGGATTGCTTTTTACGCGACATACTGGCTTAGGCTCATTTCGGTGCAAAAGCGAGACCTCTTTCCGCATGATGTTATCCTGCAGGCGCCTGGGTGTGCCATTGGTGCCATTGTATCTATGGAGCACGGAGCGGCACCACCAGAAGCCAAGCAGTCTCGCGAGTCTTTCAGGAATACTGGGTAAACTTATACAATTTTTCAGATTTGCTCCTCATTAGTCGCATGAGATTTTGCTTATGACAGTCTAGTTAATTATTTTCATATGTTCGCTAGTTATTTCTCGATGTTGTAATAGTTCCACATGTCTCTTATAAGATACACTATATGTTTAAACAAGAGAGCACATAAAGACTTGATTACCTTCGCCTGGGTAGCCAATATACTCCAAGTAACACTCATAGTGTGACCCGATTTTGTGACACACATGCCACTGATCTGAACAAAAAAAGGAAAAATGGCACACAGCATCATAACTGATTCCCGGGCTCTGTTATCCAGGCAATACGCCATATCGAGGAAAGGTAACTCAAGCATCAACGTTTTAAGACAATCTTTCGATCCAAACAAATTCAATGTATGCATTTACATGTTTTCAAGGTAAGCAAATAAACTGATGAATTTGAGCCCCCGATAAATGGTTGAGCTGAATTCTTCCGTGGGCAGTAGAGTTAGGCACATTCCACACCAGCTATGTAGGCCAAAATAAAAAGGCCGGCCTGTAACCAGATACCCAGTAGGCCACCAGGCCGCAATACATCAAATCAATGGGCTGGGGCGCCAATGACCCGGCAAAGGACAGAGCGTGCAATGGACGCCCACACATGAGCTAAGTCAGCCCGAGCAGAGGAAATAAAATAGGCTGCAAAGAGAAGGACGCGTGAGTCGTGACTGGAAGGGGCGGCCCAACATGCAGGTGTGCACGCCGCATAAGCGAGATGCGAAGCAGCGGACGCGGCTGATCAACATGTGCTGCGCTGCGGAGACTCCACGTCTCCAAAACGCCGTACGCACTCGGAAGCGACGCCGCATCTGCTTTAGACTATAGATAATAATATATGTTTCATTAGTCATTTTCGCGTGTTGTACTAGCTAGTTTTGCATGTTGCAACAGTTACTTTGTAGGGTTAATTCTTTTCGTATACTTCTATCGTGTGTTGAGCTGGTATTATTATACTGTTGCAGTAGGCAATCTTGCATTGCATGTTTCAATTGTCATTCTCTCATGTTGCAATAGTTATGTTTGGACGCTTGCAGACTTCTTGAGCCTTGCATGTTGCAAAAGATATGTTCCTAAGTTGCAGAAAGTGTTTTTGTTTGTTGTGGTAGTTACATGCTGGTGTTGCAGGGCTAGAAAAAAGTGACAGACAAAAGCAAAATATCAGTTAAGGGAGACAATCCTATAACCTTCCTGTGTGCCTTTAGTTTCTACAGCGATTTTTTTTTTCATTGCTCCAGCATTTGTGCTCAGGCTAGCACAAATAGGGATGGGGACAGGACTCACAATAAGAAGAGGATGAGGGGAATGAAGATGTCCAGGGGGTATTTGTTGTTATTCGATGAATTTGGAGACAACACACACACACACACACACACACACACACACACACACACACACACACACACACACACACACACACACACACACACACACACACACACACACACACAGAGTGGCGATGTCCCGAGGGTGTCCGCTGGTGATGTTTGCCAAGGTTTTGGAGGGATTGAGGTATGGGCCCTGTTCAATGCAAGCATTGAAGTTACAAATTTTTGGAGCATCACATTTTTGTCGCACAACCCATATGAATAGCACAATCTGAAGCTACAACACCTTTTTCTTTTTGTTATACTATGATAGAACATAGTCCATTTTTCTTTGGAGCCCAGCACATGTATCCTTGTTTTGACTCAAGTAATCTTCCACCAGATCCAAAGAAGCTTGATCGGACCCCTGGTGCTCTGTTGCAACTGCCTGAGTCTGCCTGCTCCGAAACAAAATATGCTTTTCTGAAAGTTGTTGCCGATCATTTGAAGAATCTTCAAACACTGGCCAATGCAGAAGAGCTTAACCGGCATGTTTTTCTTGAGGAAGTAACATAAATGGATGGGAGAACCTTTTCTCTTCTCGCTTCACAGAAGGGTATAAAGGCATAAAGCAGATGGTAACGAAACTGAAAGTTCAGAAGAAAGAACTCGATAATTCTGGCAAGCAGGTCCAACGCACCATGGAGTATCTATCTGAGAGGACCAAACGAGTTGGCGAGATGCTAGAGAAAGCTGTGCTTGTACACAAGCAGACCACCAGTTCAGTTACTGACGTTGAGCAGATGAAGCTTGATGGAGACAAAAGCCAGGAATCAATCAACAAGCTCAAAACCTCACATACTAAGAATGTCCAAGAACTGGAAGAAAATATTAAAGAGCTCGAGGGAAAGCTTGGAGAGGAGAGGACAAGCCTCAGACTTCTGGAATCATTAGAGGCGAAGAATGCTGATTTCTTCACGATTGCGACGACCGTTAGTGTAGCCATTACCGAGTCTTCTTCCAGCTTTGAGGATGCATTTGGCCAATGGGAAGCTCTGCGCAATGAGATATCAAAGCGTCGTCAGCAAATGGAAGAAGACCGAGGCCTCCCAGCCGCACTACAAGCAATGCGCTCCCTCATCGCGGCTTATCCCATCAACGAATAAATTTGCCTTATGAGTATGTAACCCTTGGAGGCCAGTAGACATGTCTATGCATTTTATTTACTTTAGTTACTCTATCTTTTGCTTCAGATGAACTATGTTACTTATTACTAACCGTCGGATATGGGTCTTGTGTTGTAGTTTTTATTCGTCCTGTTGTTTTATAGTTTGACTTTTCTTTTGCGAGGAATACTTTGATGGATGCAGCAAAGCGCATAATTGCACAATCGATCCCCTTGCTCCTTGAATACTGAAGTAATTTTCACGTACTTGATATTGCATTAATAAAATTGTGGCTAATTAGAACTCTAATATATCACCAGCAAAACGAAAAATTGTTGATGGATCTCGTGGTGAAATTTAAACCGCACAATGTGAGTTGAGCACTTCTAAGGGGACAAACTCTCGGGAATTAAGCACTTCGGGAAAGACCTTTAAGAAAAGGTCTTGGTACCTCTGTGAAACTTGTATTAATGACAGATATAGCATGGTCGCATCTGCCTTGGACGAGTTGGGCTCGATTGCAGGGCGCCCCTGTTTCTGCCCTGAAATGTTGCTCCTCTAGGCCGGCACTTTTGACCTCCGGATTCTTGCTGCCTTCTACGGCGCTGCGTTGCGGCTCCTAACCCGCCTGCGTGTCGTGCGCCTGGCGCGAACCTTCCGCCACAGCCCACTGGCACGATCGGTGCGGCACTCAAAAGAAAAGAAAAAAGCACAACGCCACATGATACGAAGATTATTTTGCTTCCAGTCTTCTCAGTTCCCTTCCCAATTGAACTTTGCAAGTCAGCAAAATTGCAGAGCCGATGAGCTTGGATGATGTTCCAGATCACCGTGTGCAGAATTAAATGGGAAACTAGCAACAATTGAGCACAAACCCTTCGGTGACTGGGAGGATGCTCGGTCTCCGTTCCGTAATCTGCTCTTTCCCAGATTCTGACGTGCTCTAAAGACTTGGGCATGATCAAATACGCGCTAGATATATGAAACTAAAACCTGAAAACGAAGGGCTGGCCGCGGACCAGACTACAGGAGCTGCTCGTTTCTAATTTCTTTCTTCCGGTCGTCCTGCCGGCGCCAACTCCCTTATTGTTGTCGCCGGAAGAGAGAGCGACAACAACTGCAGTTCAATAGAGGCCACTGGCAAGAAAGCGAGAGTCGCCCGCAAGGCCGTCGACGCGAACTCCCCTCGACCCGCCCACCTAATCACCTCGCTACTGTAGGAGCAAGGGAAAGACGGTTCGTTCTCCGTATGTAGCAGGAATCGATATGGCCGACTTTTGCCATATAATTGATACAATGTGGCAGGACTGCAAACCACGGCAGAGAATGATCTAGTATGACCACTATCTCAGTTCGTGATGTCGATTATATCGTGTGGTATTATACTGTCCACTCGTTTTTCTAGTGCCGCAGTGGACCATGAGATTTGCCATCTAGCGAAGTCGGACAGTATGTGCAGGACGTACCTATATATGCCAGCACCAGCGTTAGCTCATCACTCCAGATCCGGGTGACGTTGCACTTGCAACGTAAGAGAGCTACAAGGCTGTGACGTCAATGCATGCGGTGTAGATCCTCGACACGACCTGGTGGGGCCACAAGGCGTCCCAGATGGTCCATGCCCAAGCATCGCGACGACGTCGTGCGTAGAGGTCCAAAATTTGAAGCTGGAGATCGTGCAAGGTGCAAACCAAGGATGTGATGGTGCTCTAGCAAGGTTTACCAGAATACCGGTCAAAATATCCAGAAAACCGGACCAAATTTGGGAGAACCGGTTCAAATAGGAAAAATGAAAAAAAGTGCAAAAAAGTTGAATTCAAAAATATATAAAAACACTAGATGCAATTTGGAGCGCACTAGTGCAACAACAACATGAAAATTTGATCCTTTGCTTGGTCAAAAAAATCGAGGAAGGTTGCCGGTTCAAAAAAGAGAAAAAAGGGATTTTTTTTCTTCCCTTTTTCAACCCAAAAAGCTTGCGTGATTTTTTTTTTGACCCATCAAAAGATCGAATTTTTGCGTTGTTTTTCCACCATTGTGCTGCAAATTTCCTCTAGTTTGTTTTACATATTTTGTTTCAATGTTTATCAAATTTTCAAAAAAAAAAAATTTAAAACAAAAACTAGCGAACCGGGTAAGCCAGACCAGACCGTTTTTTTCCCTCTTTCTGGAAAACTATTTGGTTTACCGTGGTAAGGAAAACCTTGTGAACTAATGACATAAATATCACCCTTAATCATCCGTACAATAAATCCTTGAAATATTATTTAAAATAGTGATTCAGAATATTTCAAAATAATTAAACAAAATACAAGAATATAAGTGATAAAGACTAATAGATGTACTCCTATTAGCTTTGTACTCCCTCCGTCCCACAGTGTAAGCAAAAGTAGTCAAGTGAGAAAGAGTCAGATATACCCCTCATTTTACCTCAACTCATCAACTCTCCACTACACACCCGTCTGATTTTGTCTCATATCCCTAGGAATCCTGACATTGTGGACAAATTTTAAATGCTTCAAATATTTATAAATAGGATGGAGGGAGTAGTACGTACTGCCGAGAATAATGAGATGCCCGTTATCTAATGTTGTTTTTTTAACGGACATACACATTGTGTCTATTTATTAATAAACAAGGAGTTATACAGGTGTAAACCAAGGGAGAAAAAACAACAAAAAACCAACTATTGGAAAGATAGAAAGACTATGCGATTATTACTATGAAAAACTATCTGTATGGTGATGCATGTCATGTGGAACTTTACAAAATCTTTAGTGCCTGTTAATATTATTGATTTATTGTCATGTGAAATTAAGACGACCGGCTCAAGTATGTCATTGTTTTAACGAAAATTATTCTGTGAGCACATGGCCCGTTGCATACGCCATGAGTAGTCGACGCGTGGCCACCTACCTCCCGGCCCGGCAGTTAGGGCTGTAAGCTAATTGGGAAGTTTACTTTAACCTCCATGCACTAGCGCACCAGGTTTACCTCTCCGTAGGGGGTGCATGGCAAATTGTTACAGCCTCCGTGCGGCGCAAGACGCCTACCCAAATTAACTGCAACCCAAGCAGCCCGTCCCGGCAGGCGCGGATTTCACTGTTCGCAACGGCGTCGAGCGTCTAAAATTTGAATCCGTTCGGTTTCAAAAGAGCAGGAAACTCGTGTTGCACGATTATATCTTTCGCTTACCACACAACATGTACTGCTGCACCCACCTCCCACCTAGATGAGATTGAGTTGACGAGGATTGACCGGGTCGAGCTCACTGGTACCACATCCAGCATCTACTTTGTTCACGCCTATTCTCTTTGGGCCGCCGTGCTGTTGAACTAATCTCTTCCCCGTCCAGTCCCCGCCGCAGCCGTCCGGATTCCTTGAGCCCAAGCCGGTGCCGGAGCGCCACCCAATGCAACACTGTACCGCAGCCCAAGCAGGAGACGTTGCCCGTGCCGCCGCCTGCGCAGCAGTCACCGCCGTAGCAGAAGCAGGAGTCGAT
Organism: Eragrostis curvula; assembly: GCA_007726485.1. NCBI lineage: Eukaryota > Viridiplantae > Streptophyta > Magnoliopsida > Poales > Poaceae > Eragrostis > Eragrostis curvula. The sequence continues at coordinate 47,995,962 of CM017439.1, forward strand.
GTTCGCGCAGCAGTCATCGCCGCCGCAGGCCAAGCAGGAGACGGTGTCCGTGCAGTTGCAGCAGCAGCAGCCGCCTCCTCCGGCGGTGAAGGTGAAGGACCCTGCGGGCGATCCTCCAACGGTGCGGGAGAATGTCCCGGTCGAGATTCCTGCCAAAAACGACGACCTACCATTTACGCCGTCGCGCCACCCAATGCAAATGGCTACGCAAACGGCTCGGCTCCTTCGCACGGCATATCGAATGCGACGGCATACGCCCCGGCTCCGCAGGTGGCGTATGACAGCAACGGCCGCGCCATCTACCGCACCAGCGTGCTCCCCCACTATCCTTCTGCTCTCAATGGCATGTCGGCGTCGGGTGCAGTGCTCGGCACAGAGCCAGTGGCGGTGAAGCCTCCTGATCACCAGCTTACCTCGCCTTTCGCCTATGGATCAAAGGAGTTTTCAAATTCTTCTTTCATCCGTCAATATGCGTTAAATACTTATGTCAGTTGGATTCGTTAATTGTCTCTAGTATTCACCCATATTCTTTTCCTCCTTTTTTATTAATTGTCTAGAGTTTTGGTTTTGCGTTCTGAGTTCATGATATGCAACTGGAGTAGTAGTTCTTGGTGTGCTTAGATGTACATACAGCGTCTGTGGACATAATGAGATATTATATTAGCCTACCTATGGGAGAGATGTTTAACAGTCTTAAGGTGTTGGTGCTATTTGTTAATTCTTTCGATTGTTGTATCGATAAATGTCAGCAGTTCAATGCGGGCTAATTGGCTATGTGATCCTGGAATCGTTGCTTCCTCTGTGAGTGTGTATTCTGTTTCTTGTCAACTGCTCCCTCGTGGGCAACTACGGTGATTTCCTGTGCTCATCACGGGAGATCAGCTTGGTTTTTCGAAAGATCGGGAGATCAGCTTGGTGCATTTATGCATGTATGAGCCGAGGCAAATGTTGGTTAAAAGTTCAGACATTGTGGTAATGTGATTGCGCGTGATTTTTGTTGAACGGTCCGTCGAGCATAACCAATTAGGAGGCTCGAATTGATTCATCTACAGATGTTTTGTCATGATGAATGACGGTGCATGTTCATCGTTGTTTCTCTTTGATTTGAATGAGATAGTTGATGCAGCTGCTGGTTTGATATGTCAAGGGGCGCTCCTGTTTCTGATTATACCATCTTGTCAGCTTCAGTGGACGACGAGCACTGTTCGTCTTCAGCTGTCGTTGGGGCACCGGAGCTGTTGAGCAGAGAAGCATTTAGCATTGCCCACCCGGGGGCTCCTATTTATAGTGTGCCTAGACGCCTGCCCTGCTCTGCTCATTGAACGCCGGACAACCAACTTCACGACCGGGCAAACTAGGCGTCTGGCGTCCGGCGTCCGGGACGGTTGTGAACGAATTCAAATTTCCCGCCATGGTTCACCAGGCGTCCGGTGACCGGCTGCCAGACAGCGTGTGCACGGCGGCGCAATAGGGTTGCAATAACGAGCTACGGACCTACGGCCAACCTAGGGAGGTTAAGCAAATTGCGACAGCAACGTAATGATTAGGGACATTTAACTCGTCGCGCATCTCCGCGCCTACCCCTACGTGTACGGTGGATAGTCGGGTGTTCACTTGACAATGTGCTCACGGAATCCGCTCTCTTGTTTTAAATAATATAAGTCTTTGCGACAGCGAAGTCTCACCAAATTTCACATTGCACATCTAACAACCATGCGTGCCAAGCAACAGATGATGAATTGCTCATAATTAGTTGCCAGGCAGGGTATTGTCATATTGTTTTTAGATAATGGCAACTATTTATGAGCAGGGTATTGGCATATGGTCTAGTATATTTGGGCCGACAATATAGGACTCGTCACACGTACGGTGGTTCTCTCAGAGCTCACTCAACGCATGGAAACACGTACAAAGATGACTGAGAGAAGTTGTACATGTCAGGTTATCAGCCAACTGAAACAACCACACAAAGGGTCATCAGCTAGTGACAATTGTATGGTATGAGCCACACCATCATTTTATTACCATTATGTTACACTTTTCTAAAGGAAGAAGCTCTCCGTCATCAGAGCCTCAGCTAGCCCTATTCTACATTAATTTTATTTCAGTATTATGTGTTAAACGGATACTTCTGGGTTATGCATAAATATTTCCAGTTTTATCCCATCTTCTCGATCGTCCAGAACATTTGACTCTTCTATCCACGACACAGAGACAGGAAGCACATGGCTACCTGGCAAGTTCCTGCCTCTACGGGCCAGTGGGGAACGGTTTCGCATCAATTATCAATAAATATTGGGCCATTGACCCACTGTAGTATGCTCGAGTCTTTGAATCCTTGGTCTATAAATACCAACACACACTGCTCTCTACTCTCAAAATTGTCCAGCTAGTTATTCCAAACATCGCAAGGCATGTCATCGCATCATCATTCCCACCATTCACACCACTCACATCACTAAGACTGAAGAAGGCAGTGGGCATCATCATCATTCTCACCACTCCCATCATTCTCACCACTCTCATCATTCTCACTACTCTCACCACTCCCACCACTCCCACCATTCTCATCACTCCTCCAAGAGTGGCAGTGGTAGCGGAGGAGGGGTTAGCGGAAATGTCACTCTCATCAACTCCACCACTCCGGGACTGGAGGAGGTGGTTAAGGCGAAGATGGCAGAGGCAGCGAAGAAGGGGCTAGGCAAGTGACTGCTCACGCGACCATTCACCACCATTGCAGCCATCTTTAGTTTTCCCACCACTGGATTTTCTTCCAACAGATCACCATTTCCACCTTCACAATATTTTCTTCCTACTAGACCACTATGTTTCCCGCATCCTGTATTTCCTTCCAGGCTACTGCCACCACCTCTACCACAGCCACCCCAGTCACCATGCATCTGCCGGAGGTGGTAGCTTTTATATTGGCATGTTGAATGATTGAGACTTGCCATCAAAATAGTTCCTGTGTGTGTCTGTGTTTCTATTCAACATAAATAAGGCCATTATTTCGTGTTTCAAGGATGTTTTGGTGGATGTGTGGCCGGACACATCCAAATATTATCTTTTCGTGACATATGTGTTCTCTTTGTGAGATATGTAAGACATTGGCTGCTTGCAATTACTGAGCAACTATGCCTATATTTACTTTATTATATACACCTAGAAAAAAAGGATGTGAGGTTGTGTACACAATACGTCTCTTTGTGACGTACCAAGCCGGCCTTCTTCTGGTGTTCTGTAATTTGCATACGTTTCGTGTCGTGTATTTGAGAAAAAAAAATCGAGATCTTCCTTATGCGAAGTATCCTGGAACACAATCTTGTCACCGACACGCTCTGGGCGCGACGTGCCGGTGATCACTGCTGGTTCGAGATTCACCGTGTTTCTCTCCTGTGCCGGCCGAGCTTCACCGTCTTCTCACCTCTGCCAACGTCGCGTCTATGTAGTAAGCTAGAAGACCAACAGCAGTGGAACAGAGCCTTTGTGACATGGAGCACGGCACAGCGCGGGCCAAGGTGGCCGGTGACGACGAGATGGGCCAAGGAGATCGCCGATTCCCATCTCGTTGACCAGTTCGCACCCACCCGCAGCTCGCTATGTCACCGAGGCGGACGACGCCTCCTCGCGGCAGCAGAAGGGAGAGAGATAGAGGAGGGGAAGGACGTCGCGAGCCCGTCGGCGGCGGGGCGTGGTGGCAACCAATGATGATGACTCTGATCCAGATGTTCTGGTGCACTGTCGCTCGCCGGCATGAAAGAACCTCTATACCTGGCAACGAAACAAAGATGATTTGGATGTGCACAAAAACAAGCACACTCGACTCGGATCGCTGTCCCCAACTACAAGCCAAGCAAATGAACGATTAACGGTTGACGAGCAAGCTAGCTCAAGGAAATGGGCGAGATAAAATGGTTCTAACATTGTCTAATCTGAACACCGCCTGAAACAAAGGCAACTAATCTGAACTCATCACGTTGATTTCTAGCCTTTTTGCCACTTCACATGATTTTTGCTTAGTAATCTGATGAAGAAAAATGCATCAGTCAGTGCATTAATCAGAATCAATATATAATCAATGGAAACTGAACCACGTCTGCAGGGTGAAATTTATCGCTGGCATCTGTTCGTGCAGAAGGGGCAACACACGGATCTTAAACCGATGAGAAGCCGACGCAGGGTGACGATGAGCATGATGTGTTGTGTCAGGGTCGCCCCTCTCCATTCTTCACAGCCCGCGCTGTCTGAAGTCCGGTAGCCTCACATTACCACTACGTACCAACCTATGGACTCCGCGTCGTATAATGTTGATGATCTCAATCAGACAGCAAAAAGAATCCTATGAAAAAAAAATGTGATCAAGCTATAAGGAGCTAGGCCTGCTCTCTGATGCTTTGCCATGCACATGTGTTCAGTCCTCTGCAACAGTCACTTAGAAATGAATTACTGTATGGAATAAACAAAGATGACAGCAGGTGTCCAATTCAAAATAATGAAGTGCAGCTAACCATGCCTGCCATGCATGGAACTTAATCTAAAACCTAACTGATTTCCGGACGTGGTGCAGTGCAGATGAAATAGCTCATCATTTCTACTTGGAACAAAACAGTTTCTGAAAATATGTACTCCCTCTGTTCGCAAAATGAAATCATCCAGACAGCAGGATTAGTTCAAAGTTGAATTAATCTTCATGTCCTAACGACATCAATTTGCAAATGCAGGGAGTATCATCTGAAGCCGCTTCTGAAAATTGGGTCAAAATTCTGTAAACACTGTTCTCTGGTGCGTTGCCATGCACACATTCAGTCCTTAGCAACAGTTATTTACAGATGAATTACTATATGGGAATGAACAAAGATTACAGCAAGGTGTCCAATTCAAAATTGAATCGAGTGCTTACATGCAGCGAACCATGCCTAGCGTGTATGGAACTTAATCTAAAACCTAACTGATCTAGTATCTATGGTAATTTTTTGCAGAACTTTTGGACGAGTTTTAATTAGATGGGTAGAAAAAATCCGAAACTAAATGAAAAACACAACTTGCATGTAAGAGTCACTGGCCGATAAGCTATCTGATACTTTTTCAAATCATGAATATTTCAGAATGATAAATGTCGCATTGTTTTCCCAGTCAAAAGTAAGATAATAGTTGACTGGTTTTCAGTTATTTATTGGTTTCTTGCATAACTGACTTTGCACCGTTTCCATGGTATTCTGCTGAACTTGGCTAATTAGGCCTGTCCTTGATAAATTGGCTTGTAGACAACATTAACTGCAAGCCCCCTTAAACTTTCTGGTTCATTAAAAATTCTTTGTTAGCTCTGGTGTTTGACACATTTGTTACATTTCCATGTATTACCTTTTGTTCATTTTTTAGGGAAAAGCTAAATCGTACATGAGTGTGTTTGTGTCACTGTCCCTCACTGAGGGGGTCTTGCCACTGCCCTGCGGGTTACTGCACCTCTGCCCTCCTCCTCGAAAGTCTGTGTCGTGTAGTTTTTTTTTATAAAAAAAATCATGATCATCAGGCATATATTTTGTATTAGGAAAATATCTGTTTTCCTTGGCCTGTACGGTTCCATATGTATGATGTATTGTATCGTTCAATGTATTGAGAATTATTATCTCTCAATGATCATTGTAGTTGGGACCCTTCAGCACCAAGGTCTAGTCGTGGGTCTGTAACACCCATGTCAAGAAAAAAAAGGAATTAAAACTTTAATTTTGGTTCCACGAAATTGAAAATTTTCCATTCAACAATACTCATTAACGTGCAGAGATAGATAAGTTGCATTGCGTCACGATAGGCACAACAAACCTCTCACACACAACTTCATCCTTAAAATAGCAGATTGTAGCTTTTATGTTTCCTAAATGTATGCTAGTAATATATATTTCATGACATAGTAAAAGCCCTCGGAATTTTACTATTAAAGCTTTGGGAGAGCGTGATAATTCCCCGCTTTTGGCCTGCGTGGCGTGCTTTCACCATCAGGCAGCCTGCGTGCTGCTGCTTTGTAATTGCACACTGTTTTGGTATTACTGGTGCCTTTCTCTTCCTAATTTAATCCACTACATAATATATGTGGCTTTTGCAAAAAATACTATTAAAGTAAGAAATAATTATTTGAATTGTACATACGTTGATGTGAAGTATCACATCAGTCATCATGAAAAATACTTACATAATTAGTGCCCTCTTGGATTTTTATTGACAATTTATTTAGATGGCGCACAATTATCTTTGAATAGACGGCCATTAATTTTGCTATGGAAAAATCTCTTTTCCCTAGCAGTCAAACCAGGAAACCCTTAATTTGATAGCGCGCATAACCGAACTCCGAATCCAACATGCGATATGTAGTGACAACGGGAAATGAAAATGTCTACCGCTCTTCCTTTTTCCCTGTCTTCTCCATCACTAAGAATGAGGTCTAATCTGAGCACGTTGTTGTACGATCAAACCGATCCTTCAACACGCCACTGATAAGCTTTCACACCGTGTTCCGGCCGAGATGCTTTCCTAGATTCACCGTTAATAGAGTGCCGCTGGTCACGGGAGAAGCATAGAGAGAAGTAGGAATACGACTATACGAATAGCACCTGCAGCCAACCTAGCTACATTATATTGCCATGCGCTTCTTGTTCTGGATGAGTTCTTGTTCTGCTACTTCTCACCGGAGTCCACTGTACTGCGTGGCAGTCCACCACAAGTCACCGCCACCATGCGGTGTGTAACTATTTGCTTTTCACGAATTGAAACTTTTGAGTGAGGTTTTCACAAACTGAAATTTACACGTTCAACAGGATTGAACCCTGCAGAGAGATAAGTTATTGATGCGATAGGCACAACAAAACTCTCTACCAGTTTGCACAGTCGAAAGGGGAAGAGAAATGGTACCTTTTCTTCTTATTTTATTCGTGGAAAGAGAAGCTGTTCTTGGTAAGGAAACGAACAACCCAGAGACAATGCCGTTACCAAAAACTGGAAACGGACAAACTCCTCTCACCTTGTCCACGCGGTCAAAACGTATTCCCCACTCCACACACACAAACCCTATGTCCCAATCGCCCACAGGCTGAAACCATTTTGCGGCGGCGCCTTCTCTCTCTCTCTCTCTCTCTCTCTCTCTCTCTCTCTCTCTCTCTCTCTCTCTCTCTCTCTCTCTCTCGTCCCCGTCCAAGACTGATCCCGAGAGGAAATCGCATCGCGAATCCCGAAATCAACCTTTGCTTTTGCGTTCCTCGCGTTCCCGTTCTCCTGTCGACCTAGCTAGGCGCATCTCGTCATCGTTAGGGTTGGATTTTGAGCTGTTTGGGGTTTAGGCCGTCCGTGAACGCCGGCGGCGGGGCGCGGCCGAGCTGCTGCTCTTAGGGTAGGATAGGAATTACTCGCTCAAATCCTCCAAGATGGCCCCCAGCAAGACTGTATCCGCAGGTCGTCTCAGGGAGAACTTGCGTCCCCTTGAGCCGCCGCCCAGACCCCTGGGGATGGACGACGATGCCCTCCGCGCGCTTGGGCTATTCGACTTCGTCCACCTCCGTTTCCCGTTCCCTGTCTCATTACACACGGATCTCCTCGCCGAGTTCATCTTCAACTTCAGAAACAATATCAAGCAAAGCAAAGTCCGTGGCGCCATCATTAGAGCCAACAAGCCATCCTTCCGGCAAGGGCTAGGAATCCAACCTAGGAACACGTCCAGGCCCCAACCCAACGTCTCCCTTTTTGCTTTGTCCTCCACTGCTTCCAAGTTCATGGATGCCTACGTCCTGCCCGTGCACGCAAGGACTAACGTGTTAGGCACTCGAAAAAAACCCAGCCTTGTAGACATAGCAGTGAGGGATATTGGGGATAATTTAGCCTTCAAAGTGGATTGGACCAAGCTGATCTTGGATGTTGCCAAGAAGGAGGTTCTTTATCTTATGGTCGAAGGAAAGAACGACACCATCAGCTGGGACTGCTTTTACGCCGCGTACTGGCTTAGGCTCATGTGGGTGCAAAAGCAGGAACTCTTTCCACGTGATGTTGTCCTGCAGGCATCTGGACGTGCCACTGGTGCCATCGTATCTATGGAATGCGGCGTGGCACCACCAGAAGCCGAACAGCCTCGCGAGTCTTTAGGACACCCGGGGTAAACTTATATATACCTTTTCAGATTGCTCGTCATCTGTTGTATGAGATTTCGCATATCACTTACTCAAGTTTCAGTAGTTGGGTTGTAATTGTTCCTCATATGTATCTTTATACGGTACACTAAATATTGCAATAGATAATACTATATGTTTCATTAGTAATTTTCACGTGTTGTACTAGCTAGTTTTGCAAGTTGAGATAGTTACTAATTTGTACGGGCTAATTCTTTTCGTATACTTCTATCTTGTGTTGCAGTAGGTACACATAAGTTAACTGAGAGAGAGAAAATCCCATAACCTTCATGTGTGCCTTTAGTTTCTACAGCTAATTTTTTTCATTGCTCCAGCATTTGTGATGGGGGGACAGGTAATATGGACTCACAACAAGAAGAGGATGGGGGGGACGGCGATTCCTCGAGGTTGTCCGCTGGTGATGCTGCCCAGGTTTTGGAGGAATTGAGGTATGGGACCTGTTCATTGCAAGCATTGAAGTTACCAATTCTTGGAGCATCACATTTTTTAGCACAACCCATATGAATACTACTCTCTGAAGCTACAATACTTTTTTTTTGCTATACTGCAATAGGCCTGGTTCATTTTTCTTTGGAGCCCAGCACATGTAGCAACTTGCTTTTGCATTAGGCCCTACTTGTACCCTTGTTTTGTTCACGCTATATCTACAGCTTTGTTGGGTGCCCTTTCTACTCACCGTTCAAATTTAGCTATAGATGAGTTCTGATAAAGAAGTTATCAAGTAGGACCTTTTCCATGATATGAGGAGCATGGTTATGAATTTGATGAATGTTAAGCAAAATACGAAAACGTGTAATAGTTCATCAACACTTTGCTAAAATGGGAGCTATTCAAAAATCTCTCTCATGTTTTACTCCACTTATCTAACCCATTCTGCAATTTTTTGTTATTAATTTTCTTCCTTTTTCTTCGCATAAGAAAGTAACCGCTCTTCACCTCTTTTTTATGACGGTTTTCCCTCTTCTTTTGATGCAATCATTGCCATTATTTTTAGTTGAACCATTATATGCCCGTCAGGTACACCTTCATTCTTACTTTATCCATTCTTAATTTCATATGTTTGCAATGATCAGGAAAATATCGACTGCGAGCCCGCATGCAGACATTGCAGGAGAAGGTATGGACTGTAGCCTTCAGCCCACAGGCTGGCAGAGTGCTGCTAGTATATTCAAATTTGGAATGGGAAGGGCGCTGTTTATTTTCTCAGGAAATGCTACTAAAAGAGGCACTTGCTTTGTTGCTTCATTAATTAATTAATCAGGTCATCAAATTATTTTCAGAACAATGGCTTTACAATAGGATCAGCTGGTTTCTGAATACAAATATTCAAACTATAAAATGTTGCTGCCCTCATTATTAAATCAATCAATGAGCTCCCTGATTGTTTTAAATGACTGACTGTTTTGCTCCACGCAAAAAGGAAGAGTACTCTATATTTCGTAGAGTGATAGTCATGAGTTAGGAGACGAGGGGAGGTACAATAGTCCTCAATATTTCCGTCAAGTGTACTAAATTCATCGAAGTAGTCCTAGTTATTATGTTATTATGATTTTCCACATTGCATTCTAATTTTGTAATGTGCTTTTTATAGCTGCTGAAAGCCCTGGAGTGTCGCTGTCACCCACCAGCATCAGCATAGCACAGACGGTCTGTTCCTCTTCTATATGGGTCTTTACTTGTATATCTTCATAACAATTAATTTTTATCAGTGCACTAATTATATATGCTCTGAGCCCTACATCACGGAAAATTCTTAAAGCACTTGAGAAGTTTAGTTTTGATGTCACAAAAATACTCTAAGCATCAATTTATTTTTAGAAAAACAAAAGCAGTTTCAGGCTTCTGCGTGTCCACACATAGCCTTGTTCTTTATTACAACTTTTGGCTGAGTTCAAGGGAACGAAAAACATTAAGAGAGACAAATTCTATCTTTATTCAGAATTCAATTTCTCCTCTATTTTGTAGATGCTTGCATTTTCAAATTCCGAACATGCTCAAGCGGAGGCAGCAGAGACTGACTTTCTTAGTCTAAATAATGACAATACTGTTGCTACTAGAAACCGTAAGTACTTTATATGTCGATTTAATATTGCATTAGTTGAACTTTGGATAACTAAAATTCTAACATTATCAACAAAACGGAAGATTGTTGATGGATCTTGTGGTGAAATCAAGGTTTGCACTACCGACGCAATCGAGAAAACCGACCGACGACGATAACCTCGGTTTGACCGATTTTCGCTGTAACCGGTCGAAATTCGACGGAAAATTCAAATTTGAAATTTCGAATTGGAAATCGACCAAACCGGTCGATTTTGACCGGTTACCGACCGGTTTGTGTCGGTAACCGGTCGGTTTTGTCGGTTTTTACGCAGAATTAAAAATTGACAAAAAATGGCTTAAAATGTTGGATTTTTTTCATGATTTTTGGTGAAATATTCTAAGAATGGTTAACTACACATTGACAACATGGAATTCATAAAAGATGGTACCAACCAACCTCATACAACATACCACAATTCATACAAAGTCCAACATAAATTGTCCGATACATAGTTCTTGACGAAATTTAACAAACAACATAGTTTTGAACATAATACACGTAGTTTTGTGCAAATCAACGTACAACAATAGATACAAACATACATTCAAACATGCTACATTCATTCATATACCTAAACCATATATTCATATACCTAAATCATATATTCAAACATGCTACATTCATTCAAACATGCTACCTTCATTCATTCATATACCTAAATCAAACATGCTACATTCAAAAAACAGAAAAAAAAAAAGAGAAACCTCACCTCTGTTGCGCGCCGGCCCCCAGGAAATCGCACCGATTTCTTCGGTAACCGACGCAGATCGATCGGTAACCGGTCGATATTACCGGTTACCGGTTACTCTTTTTTTTTTTAATTCCTTTTCACCCAGAATTCTTGCGGCAATTATTTGACCCTTCAAACGATTTCGTATTCGTGTTCCATTTGCACAAATGGTCTCCAAATGGCGTCTAGTTTTTTTACATATTTTTTGTTTCAAATTTTTTCAAATTTTCAAAAAACTTCAAATTTCAAATTCGAAAATCGGTAAACCGGACTTACCGGACCGGTAAGTCCGGTTTTCACGAAAACCGACCGGTTTCTGTCGGTTTTGAAAACCTTGGGTGAAATTATGTCAAAGAAACGTGAATTGAACAAGGTGACAAAACCAAGGGATTCAGGGCCATCGTCTTCATTGGAGCATACTGAAATGCAGGTAATTCTCCAACGCGTTTCAGATTTAATCTGATAATTAGAGACATTCCTTTTACTTACTCATACAAGATCTTTGAAATACCTTTAAATAGATATATATTGTTGGTAATGGTAGAGAAAGGCACACGCAACACACAATGTAGAGCTGTTTGCACTAGCGCATCTTGATTTTTGGTTCATGCCATTGATTTTCCTGTGATTAACTCAAGTTCACAATTCATATGTGCAGAATGATATGGAGAAGCATGCACTGTCTAAGTCACCTGTGGATGAAACGGTCATTGGCCTCAAGACATATAGAACGTGTAAGTTTTACTTGAGGTTACTAGTCATGAGGCTGATTACAATGACAGTTTCCATTTCTTTTCTGAATCGGTTTCCTTGCTTAAAGATCTATCTTAACCTGTCATTCTCTATTCTCTTTGTTGTTTTTCCTCTTTTACAACATAGGCATGGACAGCTGGGATGCCACAAAGAGCAGTGCACACATGTCAACAATAAAACAGATTGTTGAGGAGACTGTGCAGCAGTATGTGGACAATGCAGCCACATATTTTGACTCAAATAATCTTCCACCAGATCCAAAGAAGCTTGATCGGACCCCTGGTGCTCTGTTGCAACTGCCTGAATCTGCCTGCTCCAGAACAAAATATGCTTTCCTGCAAATTGTTGCCGGTTTGAAGAATCTTCAGACGCTGGCCAATGCAGAAGAGTTTAACCGGCATGTTTTCCTTGAGAAACTAACGATGTCGTTAGATGGGTGGGAGACTTTTTTTTCTTCTCACTTTACAGAAGGTATAAAGCAGATGGTAACGAAACTGAAAGTTCTGAAGAAAGAACTCGATAACTCTGGCCAGCAGCTCCAACGCACCATGGAGGATCTATCTGAGAGGACCAAACGAGTAGGGGAGATACTAGAGGAAGCTGTGCTTGTACGCAAGCAGATCACCAGTTCAGTTACTGACGTGGAGCACATGAAGCTTGATGGAGACAAAAGCCAGGAATCAATCAATACGCTCAAAACTTCACATACAAAGAATATCCAAGAACTGGAAGAAAAGATTAAAGAGCTGGAGGGAAAACTTACAGAGGAGAGGACAAGCCTCGGACTTCTGGAATCATTAGAGGCGAAGAATGCTGATTTCTTCGCGAAGGTGGCGGCCGTTAGTGAAGCCATTACCGAGTCTTCTTCCAGCTTTGAGGATGTAGTGGCCAAGGGGGAAGCTCTGCGCAATGAGTTAGCAAAGCGTCGTCAGCTAATGGAAGAAGACCGAGACCTGCCAGCCTCACTACAAGCAATGCGCTCCCTCATCGCGGCTTATCCCATCAAGGAATAAAATTTCCTTATGAGTATGTAACCCCTGGGAGGCCAGTAGACATGTATCTGCAATTTATTTACTTTAGTTACTCTATCTCTTGCTTCAGATGAACTGTGTTACTTATTACTAAGATACTTAAGATTGTGCGACTTGTACTTCTACTATGCTCGTGTGATCCGGAAGGCTGTTTAAATATGCAAAATAGCCTTGAATTAAGTTGCGGAGTTTAGAAAATGATCCACAGATTTATATCAGTTATTCATATAGATCAAACTGGACTTAGCTTATTTCTGCGCTGTTGATATTTCCTTAGCTAGCTAGCCAATATATTTCATGGGACGAATTCTGTTGCTTATATTTCTCATTGCATGATTTTGTATCATGTTGCGTTATTGCATGCATGGTTGCATGCGTCATATACGGTTGCAATTTTCCTTCAATTTTTTCCCAGCTACGTACGTTCTGATCAATTTGAAACTGCAGGTATACGTAAAATCAACATGTGATCAAATCACTTTATCAATGGAGATTACAACTCCATATATAGGTTTCAAAAGATCTGGTTGTTAAACAACATGCAATAGCTGTATACGGGTTCCTCACTGTCAATATCCTTGGCCAAGCGTAGCACGCTATATGTGTCGTCTATATATAACCTTTTTCTAGCAATGCAAATCATCAAGTCAAACTTATTCTCACGGTTTCATGGTACCAGTTAGGCGATAATCTTACGACGGCTGCCCATAATTCCGCCCCCAGTAAATGAATCTGACCAAACAGCGAGAACCTCGCCCTCAACACCAAGGAAAACCATGCGATCCAGCTCAAAGAACCAATTCGGCAACCTCTTGCAACGTCCATTAATTGACTGTCAGCAGGTACTCAACCTGCAGCAGCTGAAGGGCATCGTTGATTCACATTCCGACATTGCAATTAGACGATGTTCACCGGCCTCGACGATAACTTTGCCGTCGATAAGACCATGGCGCTCCCACAGATTCCATACTCGCCCTTCTTGGCGATCCAGTCACTCCTGGTTCTACGTGTGAACAAGCTAGGCTTTCAACGCATCACAAGGTTTCGTCACCAGTCTTTGTCACAAGGCTTCGAAACCCTGTGCTGCGAGCCTAAAGTCAGCGTGAGGGAGAAAGCACGTCTTCTTGTCCAGCGCGCTGGTGACCAGAGTTCACAAGGTCGTGGAATGATACCCTACCCCCTCATTATACATTCACAAGGGTCAATGGTTATTGTCAATGATGATTAGTTACAATTTTTTGGCTTGTTTACTTTTTAATATACTTAGACCATATTGAAAAAAGTGACTAATCATCATTGACATTGTGGCCAAATCTTGATGTGCCCCCCGGCTCCTCCCACTCTAGGCGCGCTTCTTCCCACACCAACTACCACCACCGCAATGAGGCAGTCCACCAGATTGGGTCAAGATTTAATATTGACGGAAAGCCTTACACAACTGCAGCTTACTACTTAGTGTCCCCAATAGTTTTCTAATAACTAGTCTATATAGGATTTGATCCTATGTGGAGGAGACAAGGAGAGGATAGAGAGAAGAGATATCACTTTTGTTAAAAGTTAGTCTCAAACATTTACTAAGCTGCTGACACGTGAAACCAATCATTAAGGCCCTGTTCGTTTCATGAGGGTCTAAAATTTAGAGGGGTCTAAAGAAAAGAATCTTATAATTTAATAGTATTAAATAAAGTTTAATTACAAAACTAACTGCAGAACCCCTGGTCTAATTCGCGAGACGAATCTAATGAGGGTAAGTAAGACGTGGTTAGACGATGGTTACTGTAGCATTACTGTAGCATGACTGTAGCAAAACATAGATTAATTAGACTCATTAGATTCGTCTTGTAAAGATGTACCCATCTGTAAAAAGGCTTTGTCATTAGACTTTATTTAGTACTAGGTTCTCTTTGTTTAGAGGCCTCTAAAATTTAGCGCTAAAAGAAACGAACAGGGCCTAATTCAGAGTTGAAATTAACTCCTATGCTAAGGCCATTCTCAATGCACATTTTTTATTTCATTGTTTTTAAGACTAAATTTTAGGAAAAAGAGCCAGCTTCTTTCATTGGGATAAAAAAACCTCTCACAAGAGATGAAACTTTCCCTTATCTCTCCTCATAACTACCTTGACAAAGTTAGAAAAAAATACATATGTGACATAGAATTTAATGCTTATGAAAGGATGCATTGAGATTGACCTTATTGCCATGCGGTAAACAAGTGATTGATGCATTAATCCAGCACTAGCTCTCAGGCATTAAGTGAAAATGTTTTTTGAATTCTCTCTTTTGCTTAAGAGCAAGGCTAAAGGCTAACATCAACGAAGAGGTTCATTTTGATGTTTCATAGCATGCAAATCTATTTTATTTCATTGGTTGTCTATAGGAAGAAATAAAATTTCTCTCCTTCAATGCAAGTTTCATGGTGTTTCATGTCTCGATAGCCGTGTATGCACAGTTTCATCTAAATGAAACTTTTTCTCTCTCTTTGTAACTCTCTTGCTATGTCACCAGGTTTGCTTATGTGGCACCTCAATTAATAAAATGCAACTTTCATTGAGAGTAGCCTAACTTAGACTAGGTGAAGAGTCAACGCTGTCTCTACCTTTGTGGACTATCTAATAGCAATGATAATAAAAGAGACTGCTGCCGCCTCTATATCCATGCTAATATGCCATGTCACTAAAAGTCATCACCAATAAAGACTCGTACAATAAGGTTGCTGCTACTTTGGCTACTACTTCACACTACACCACAGCACACAATTGCCAACTAACCGTGAGTCGCTAAAACGGCCTTAAACGACTTACCATAAGTCGCTAAAAACATTTAACGACCTTCCTGGTGAGTCGCTAAAACGGATGTCGATTTGCTTGTTGGGGAGACAGCGGCTGCAACCCTTGTGGAGACGGCTTCATTCTTCAGGCCGGCGGCGGCGTTGGGGGAAGGGAGTAGGGTGCGCGCGCTGCCTGCTCCGGGTGTGCGCAGGCCCGGCGACGGCAGGACGGCGCAGTTGCGCACGCGGCAAGCAACAGCAGCAGGAGCGGGAGCACGCAGAGTGCGCGACGGCAGCGAGGTTGAATGCAGGTGCTGCGCTGCTGCGAATGAACTTTGGGCGGCGCAATTTGGGAGTGGGAATTGGGGATATTTTGTTAGGGTTGGACTTTGAGAGGGGGAATTGTTTCTCCAGCCCGCCCAGTTTTTCATTTCCCGCTTCTTCAATTACCGACTCACCCTCCGACGTCGCTGGATACATTTACCGACTTATGTTTTGTTGCTATTCATCGAAATTTTTTACCGACGCATGGTCGCTCGATAAATAGCGAATCACCGACTCACTGTTCGTTGTTAATTTTTACCGACGCATGGTTGGTTGCTATATGTCTATTTTTACCAACTCACTTAAGTTGCTAATTGTGTGCTGTGGTGTAGTGTCACCTCTATCAAATATTTGATTAAAGCACTACATAATTGCATGTGTGACGACAATTGGCTGGAAGTGACAAATTTCCTTCGGGTTGCTGCTTCAAACGGGAAGACTGATCAACAACCCGCTTCATTCTCTCTTTTCTCCCCTCATCACTCCTCCAACTTAGTAAATCTTTATGAGAGCAAGGTTAATGGTTCAGCCGGCTGCCAACTACACACCTCGTCACAATCAATAAATCTCAATAATAGACTCTTAGAGCGTTCCTAAAGATAGAGGCAGCATTGACTCTTCACGTCATCTAAGAGTCATTTAAGAGTCAACATAAGAGTTTATATCAACTCTAAAGTAATAACAGGCCCTGCATGTCAGTGCCTCAATAAATGTTAGAGGCTGCCTCTTGAAGAAGAGTTAGCAGCCTTCTCTCTCTTTTTTTTTTCTCCAATAAACAATTTTAAGAGTTAGCTAAGAAGTAACCATTGGGGACACTCTTAGCTAGCTGTTGAACAATTAAGAAAACATCTCGGGCCCACTCCTATATACTCTCCCTGATTCGTTGAAGGTTGAGCACGTCCCTTGGGGCGTGTGATCAGCCGGGCTCTTGCCGAAACACTAGCTCAGGGAATATTTCTTTCCCAAATTTCTCCTACGCAACTGCACATACAGTGAGGGCAGGTACAATGATACACGTAAGCGGTCTCATAGGCCGTGTCATGCAACGCCACGTAGGATTTTTGATGAGGTGGAAGAGAGAGAGGGAGGTAAAAGAAAGAGGCGGTTGTTTTGCGAGGCAACCACCTTAAGCGCTAAATTTTAGGAGTATGAGACGGCTTACACACCATTGTATGTCTTGTAGTTGTCATGCATCTCATTAACATTCCTTTTTTTATCCATAAATTAAGGAAAGATGCAATTATTATGAGATAATTAAAACAATCACCCATTGTACAAGTGATCTGATAAGCAGTCTGAAGATTACGTGATTTGTATGAGACGGCGTAAAAAACGACACCGTTGTACCTGCCCTGATTAGGCCGGCGTTTAGCCAAACCATTATACCTGCTCTGATCTGAACAACTCTTCAGTCAAGTGCCGCGTCAAGGCCATAGATCTCAGTTTCCCCACGGCTCTATAGCCATTTTCTACTAGCTTGTAGCCACGCTATACAACTACTTCGCTGTCCGCGCAGCTCCCCCTTGCATGCTCACCACCGCTTGGCTGCTCGCTGCCACCCTGCTTATGCTAGCCGCTACTATTCATTGTCCGACAATGTCGACAGTGTTTCCATGGAAACGTATTTGGGAAAAGTGCCCGAACAAAGGTAAGCATTTTGTGTGGAGTTAGCACACAACAGTCTTCCCTTGCGTAGAAAGTTGCAAAGGAATGGATGTGGATACTAGATGTCTGATGTGTTACACCGGCTTGATGAGGATGGCGGATACCTATTTTTAAAATGTAAATTCTCACGTTCAGTATGGAGGGAGCTTCTGATTGAGGATAAAAGAGAGATATTGGCTGACCAAATATCAGCAATGGAAGTGTTGTGGCGTATCTGGCAGTGGGACCATGAAACTCAAATAAAAGTGATCACTACTTTATGGGTGTTGTGGTCATCCAGGAATGATGTGAATGCCGGAGAATGAATGAGGATGCCTCATGGTACAGTAGCTGCTGTCATACGTCAGTATACTGAATTTGTGGAATATTACAAGCTCTAGTACAACTGACGCCCCTGCAAAGAAGTGGCTCTGACCAGCTCACGATCATCTCAAGATTAATATTGATGGCTCTTTCCAAGAATTTCAGAAGTCTGGCGGTTGGGGATTTATTTTGCGATGAGAATGGGAATGTGACAGGGTCGGGGGCAAGCAAAATTGATCACTGTCATGATGCCTTGCAAGCTGAAGCTACCGCTGCTGTTCAAGGGCTAATGTTGGCTGGACATTAATATTGGTATAACAAATCTAGAACTGGAAACGCATGCTTCAACTTTAAGAATGACACTCGCTTCATCGGAAACGGATCTTTCAAGAAATGGATGTAACGTCCCAAACAAAAAAAAAAAAACGAACCTTTTAGCCTAATTCATGTTGGGCCTGATTAGTGGGCTATTTGGGGGAGTTAAGCAAGGCCTTAACGAGTCCGTTTTGTTGAAGAGGAGGAAACTGAATCGTACCCTTCTTCTCCCCTTGCGGTTTCCATCGATCCTTCGTCGAGAGGAGAAACAGGAGGCGGCGCCCCTACCTCTGCAGGTCAGAATCCATGGAGAGGCTCGACCTTTTGTTCAGTTCTCCTTGCCATTAGGAAAAACGGTTTTCGTTTTGCCCTTCTCCCTAATCTTCCTCTTGCTGCAGTCTGCTGCGACACGAGTAGAGAAAAATTGGGTCTTGGGCAAGGCGGGTGGAAGAAGAGGGTTCCTTTTCTCCCTTAGGTAATTGAACGTACAGGCCTTTGTTCTTTTACGGGAATTATAATTGGAAGACTGTAGTTCGGCTCAGGATCAAGAGTGCTGTGAGATTAGGTTGCAGTTTTTTTGGGTCAGCGCAGTGTTTGTCTGATCTTTTTTTCGAGGATCCCATGGATTGAATCTGAACATCTTGCGAACATGAAAGTTGTAGAGGGTTTCAATACCTTTCCATAGAGTGCTTAAACGTCTAAATTGGTTCACTAGAGCTGGAGATACGATTTTCTGAATATCACTGTTAGCAGTAAGACCTGTAAACTGAATGCCTGTTTTGTGCGTCAGTTTAAACCCTCATACAGTCAGAATTAATTTTTGAGTTCAATAGAAATCTTGTATATAATTTTCTGTACATGATCGTAGTGTGTTCATTTATCCTTTTATCAGTTTTATAAAAATAGATATAAAAATATTAAGCAGACTGGTCTGTGTAGACAGTTTTCGGCGTAACGGGACTATTTTGGGTTTTCTTTGCGAACGACCATAGAAGCGCTTTTCTTTATGTTGTTGTGTGAGAATGTGATTCTAAATATGCCGTTAATACTTTTGAACCAGGTGGTAGTGCCTTCAACTCTTGATTTGGCAAGTTCTCTTCATCGCCTCCGTCGGTTAAGAGGCAAGTAACGTAGGGGATGTGGCAATCGCTATGTCTATATGCATGTTTTGCATCTTTTCTGAATAAAATGGCAAACACAACAGAAATACTATTAGATTGCTTTACTTCTCGCTGAACCATTGATGATTGCTTATTTGATTTTATTCAATGATGCATGAAGATTAATTGTCAAACTCAATATGTTGTATGCTTGACACTCGGATCAGTTTTATCTATGTCGGTTTATATTACTTCATCAATGATTATGTCTTGTAAAGTATAAAAAAAATGATTATGTCTTGTACTGATTGCGATCATCGGTATCATGCATACTTGTCGTTCATATGCATGCATTAATTCATATGGAGATTAATGGCCTGTCATTGCCATCGTGCATGACTAGTACTGATACATGGAGTTGCATGAGAGGTTGGCATCATCCAACATAAAACTCTCAACTGGAGTTGCATCATGGCATGCATACATCTTTGTTAAATTAGAGGATGTTGATTTATCATGGAGATTCTTGGATGATTATTTATTTGGAGAATTATAGATGGTTGATTCATATATCATGATCTGATTGAAAGATTACTTTCGTTTGATTTATTGCTCCTCATGTTGGTTGTTTTATGTTCACTCGTTTTAAAATCTAATAACCAACTATATGTGAGATATGTATGTATTCATAGCCGTTGTTTGCTGAGTTTATCTCACCCCTTTCATCTTTCCAGGCGCAAATAAATAAAGCGAGCATGATGGGCATGGGGAGTAGCTGAATTACACGTGCACACATGTTTGGATCTTTGATAATTAGTTTTCTTATGTTTAAGACTTTGAGTTGGTAATAATGCTTTGTTTTAGAGTAAGGTGTTACAATGGAGTTCTGTTTAAGGATATCAACTTCATGATGTATTCAGAGTTTAGGTTTTGTATAACCCAAATGTCTTGTAATGCAGTAGCAGATGCTCTAGCAAAGCTAGGTGCTTGTCAGATACCCAAATTCGGGTATCCGCGGTCAACCTCAAGACACCACGATTAGGGGGTGACCGAGCCCAAGGTTCCGACATTGACTAGGGGGCGGCACCGCACCGTCCCCGACCCACGACGATCAGGCCACGAAAGCCAGCCGCCTCACAGGACCACATCCGGCTCCCGTTCGCCAATTAGGGTGCCACGTGGGGGCCGATCCGACTCATAGTGGGCTCTCTCGACCCCCGAGAGGTCGAACGAGAGCCCGCCTCGGCCGACCCTGTTCGCTCGACCCCAGCGAGACGGAGAGCAGTCGAGCGTGCGATGGCACAGCCCAACGGTTGGGGCCGCATTTAATTCGAGCACAAGTGGGAATCCTTTTGCCCATCCCGCAACGTAAGACATCGTCTGCGCACGTCTCACAGGGACGTTTGTCAGCGGTAAACTGCTACCCCACGCGGTAACAGTCCTGGACGGCGCCAAACAGGGTCAGAACAGTGGCCAAACAGTAATAAAAAGGACCCGGATGCAATCGCCACGACGGGACAGCGACCAACGTCATTGTCCTCGCCCGCGTAAGGAGGCGGCGGGGAAGGAGGAGCTCGTCCCTGCTCACGACCGACCTACACCCTCTATTTTAGTTTTCTTCTTCTTCTTTCCTCCACTATATGGCCCATCTCCCCTTGACCAGATAAAAGGGAAGATGGACCACGGCAAGGGGGGGGGGGGGGGGGGGGCGATCGATTTTTCACCCACTCACACTCACTTTCACTCATTCTTGCGCTCCAAGCGAGAACAAACGGACGAGACACCCACAAACACTTAGAGACTTGGGAGCCTCTCCCTCTCTCGCCGGAGCTTATAACCCCTACTACGAGCAATACAATCCGAACCACCGCACTAGACGTAGGGCATTGTTGCCTGAACCAGGATAACCCACCATGTCAATCCATTCCCTCTCAATCAACCAAGCGCGTAGTCAAAATTTACTCGTCGGCCGGTTTCACAACGCCGACAGTGCTAACATGGGGCCAGGTGCAATTCAGCTTTGGCCTGACTGTAATCATGTTTGTGTAACTCATCTCGTGGCCGACAATCAGGCGTTGGCCTTCGGTTAATAGAAGTTTTTTCCATCTAAAAAACCTCCAATTCAGCAATTATCTGATAAAGAAACAATAAACAAGATATTTTAGTGCTTTATCAATTCAAAGAAACAAGATATTTTAGTGCTTTATCAATGCAAAGAAACAAGATATTTTAGTGCTTTATCTGTTATTAATTACCTTATTTTTTTCCATAAAAAAGCAGCTCGTTTTGGCATTGCCCATAGTGTCCGGTAACTCTGTTTGCTGCTGCTTTCTAGTGTTAATACAAATTACCTTTGTAAAGAAAGTACTTTGTTTTGTTGTACCACTTCTAAAGAAAGAAGCAGATGTTTCCTTTTTTTTTTCTGAAACACACAAAGAGCTGCATATAAATAGTGTTAAGGTAGGAAATAATGCAAAGTACATTCCACTCATAAGTCTAGGTTTCTTGTTCACAAACTAAGAAAACGATCACCAAGTAAACCCGCTGAACTAAAAACGATTCGCTGCTGCTAGCTTAGCCAAAACTTTGGCCCCAGCGTGACGTCAAAGCCCTGCTTCGCCTTGGCTCAAAACTGGTTGGATGACTAGAGGTGCTCTATGCACATTCATTTTGTTGCCCCAGATCAACAAAGCACAAATGCTATGTTTGGCGACCTTTCTATAGCTGCTTCTTTCTTCCTTTTTTTTTTCTCCCATTTTATGGTGTTCTTGTTTTCTGTTCAGTTCACTTTGTTGCAGCCACTCTTGATTGGACACTAACGGCCTGTTCGGTTGCATGTTTCTCGCTGGGCTGGAGGCTGGGCTGATCAGCCAGCCATCCAGCGAGCGGGTGAACCAGGCAACGGCTGGAGGCTAGGCTTTGCTCGGGCTGCAGGGGTTTGTGCGGAGGCCGTCGAGCAGCCGAACGGCTGGGCTGATCAGCCAAATCAGCCAGCGTCCAGCCCAGCCAGTTACGGGCAACCGAACAGGCTGTAAGTAATTAATTTTGGTACTTCTTGATTCTTATTGTAGCCACTCTTAAATTCATTTGTTTAATATGGCCAGGGCAAGATCAACCTCATGTTCGCAAGCAGGCAGTGCAGGAGAAGGTATGAACATAGTTCTGGCCATAGAATTTTGTTATCTTTTCTTTATTATCTTTAATGTTATCAGCCCGTGGTCGGGTCCAGCAGATGCAGGGAGGGCATGTTTAGTTGCCTGAACTGGGCCCATAACCAGGCCACGACCGATGCAACCAGCCCTCCGAGGCCTGGCTCGAGCGGAACATGGGAGCCGATGTTCGCTCCTTGGCCTGGCCGCGCGCATGCACCCCAAGGCCCACTCGGCTAGAGCAGCAAATGCAGGGTATAAAAATGCGGCCGCACCGGGAGCAAGCTAGGGTTACCACTTCGCTCCTCATTTGCGCCGCACCTCACCACTCCCTCCCCCCTCTTCTGCGGCAGATCTACGGCTCTAGCTGTTGCGGGTAACCAATCACGCTCCATGTGGTGAAGTTATCACAAAGAAACGTTGGCTTTCTAAGGTAAAAATTTCTAGGGAATTAGATATCATTAATTCCTTTTCCTTGTTTTTATGCGTATGCTATTCCTTTTACTAGTGCAAGATCTGCCTTTTAGGAAATAAATTGGAAATGGTAGAGACAGACAAATGCAACAAGTCATGTAGAGCTATTTGCCTGTGATGTATTTTGATTTTTACCCCTTGCCAGTCGTTTCTAAGACAAGTGTGCATATTTTAGTATAGAATTCATTTGTGCAGAAGGATTTGACGACAATGCACGTACACCACTTATTGATTAAGCGGTCATTCATTTGAGGACATCTAGAACATTGCGGTGCATCAGTAGTTATGAGGCTGACTAGAATGATGATTTTGTCTTGTTTTTTCCGCTTAGGCTTCGAGAGGTGGGACGCCACCAAGAGCGGTGCACACATGTCAAGAATAAAACAGACTGTTGAAAGGACTGTGCAGCAGTATATAGGCAATGCAGCCACATCTTTTGACTCAAATGCTCTTCCACCAGATCCAAAGAAGCTTGATCGGACCCCAGGTGCTCTGTTGCAACTGCCTGAATCTGCCTGCTCCGGAACAAAATATGCTTTCCTGCATATTGTTACCGATTTGAAGAATCTTCACACGCTGGCCAATGCAGAAGAGTTTAACCTGCATGTTTTTCCTTGAGGAAGTAACGATGTCGTTAGATGGTTGGGAGAATTTTTTTTCTTCTCACTTTACAGAAGGTATAAAGCAGATGGTAACGAAACTGAAAATTCTGAAGAAAGAACTAGATAACTCTGGCCATCAGCTCCAACGCACCATGGAGGATCTATCTGAGAGGACCAAACGAGTTGGCGACATGCTAGAGGAAGTTGTGCTTGTACACAAGCAGATCACCATTTCAGTTACTGACGTTGAGCAGATGAAGCCTGATGGAGACAAAAGCTGGGAATCAATCAACGTGCACAAAACTTCACATACAAAGAATATTCAAGAACTGGAAGAGAAGATTAAAGAGCTCAAGGGAAAGCTTGCAGAGGAGAGGACAAGCCTCAGACTTCTGGAGTCATTAGAGGCGAATAATGCTGATTTCTTCACGAAGGCGACGGCCGTTAGTGAAGCCATTTCCGAGTCTTCTTCCAGCTTCGAGGATGTAGTGGCCAAGGGGGAAGCTCTGCTCAATGAGATAGCAAAGCGTTGTCAGCAAATAGAAGAAGAACGAGGCCTGCCACCCCCACTACAAGCAATGCGCTCCCTCATCATGTCTCATACCATCATCGAATAAATTTGCCTAACGAGTATGTAACCCTGCGAGCCCAGCAGGCATGTCTGCATTTTATTTACGTTAGTCTATCTTTTGCTTCAGATGAGCTATGTTACTTATTACTAAGATACTTATGATTGTGAGACTTGTTACTGCTACTCTGGCCGTGTGATCCGGAAGGCTGTTTAAAATATGCATCTTTTTTCAAAAAAAAAAATGCATTTTTGCCTTTGTTTAAGTTGCGGAGTTAGAAAATGATCCACAAATGTTTATAGGAGTAGCTTATTTCTGCAGCACACCTTCTCCGTATAATTGTCACGTGGAACCGCACTGTCAATCTATAAATCTATTGAGTTGAAATCCAAACAGAGTTTCTGTGAGAATATAATCTATTCTTTTTTGCGAATCAGAACCTAATCAATTCAGAGTCACTCTGAATTTTATTGAGCGATCACCCGTTGAATATTGAAATAGCAAAACGCCGTCAACTATTTGATGAAATTGTTGGTCTGCCAACGCCTCTACCTGCCTTGCGCTTTCTCATCGCATCTTATCCCGTTGGACGGCCTCTTCTCGCAGTAGTATATTAGAGCATGTTATCCTGAGGTTACACTGGACATGAGGATTCCAACTCCTTCTTTCACTGTTTTTTTTTAATACTGTGTGTGTTAAAATATGGTTGCAGTTTTGCGTTAGCTACTTGCTTCAGGCTGTTCGGCAGGCTGCAGCTGCGGCTACGGCTGCACAAAAATAACTGCGAACACTGTAGCTGCTGCTGAAGAAATAACTGCGAACACTGTAGCTGCTGGAAAACAGCTGCTGCAAAGCAGCGAGGCGAACAGGGTATCTGTTATTTTTTTCTGTCGCTATATTTTGAACATTGCAAGAGTGCAGCGCATACTTTTGCGTCACGTTGATGCGTTTAATTAGACATTTTCACAATCCTAAAATAAATTCGACATTTTCATTGCTTTTACAATATTTAAACTTACAAAACTTGATAGGATCTCATCGCAAAAAAGAAAAACAAAATCTGATAGGCTCATGCCACTCGTAGCCATTGCAAAGGCCGGCACTCGGGCCATGCCTGGGTGACCACCACGGCACAGTGGGCTGGCGCTCACTGGCCCGATAAAAGCAGGCAGGCTCTGGCCCTATCGAGGTAATGGGCCATCACGAGTACCAGGAAGAGGCCAATTACCCTAGCTCGTAGACGACTAACTAGGCCGGCCCATTAGTTTCAGCAGCAACCCAGTACCACTACTTCTTTACCCGTTCTGACCTCATCACACGGATAACAAGAGCTGTCCGATTCGCATCCGACGATCACAACAGCAAGGGCAGACCCGTCATCCCGCGTCACCAAACCCTAACCCGCCTTCATCCCCCAGCGCCGCCTCCACTTATAAACTCTTCGTCTTCGCATACCCTAGCCCCATCCGGCGGCGGCGCAGCAGACACACCCAACCCAAACCACACCGGCGTCGGCGAGAGGAGAGGAGAGCGTCAGCGATGGTGAAGTTCCTGAAGCCCGGGAAGGCGGTGATCCTGCTGCAGGGCCGGTTCGCCGGGCGGAAGGCGGTGATCGTGCGCGTGTTCGAGGAGGGCACCCGCGACCGCCCCTACGGCCACTGCCTCGTCGCCGGCCTCGCCAAGTATCCCAAGAAGGTGATCCGCAAGGACTCGGCCAAGAAGACGGCCAAGAAGTCGCGCGTCAAGTGCTTCATCAAGCTCGTCAACTTCACCCACCTCATGCCCACCCGGTACACCCTCGACGTCGACCTCAAGGACGTCGCCGCCGGCCCGGACGCGCTCGCCACCAAGGACAAGAAGGTCACCGCCTGCAAGGCCGCCAAGGCGCGCCTCGAGGAGAGGTTCAAGACCGGCAAGAACAGGTGGTTCTTCACCAAGCTCCGCTTCTGAGTTTCCTGCTGCTTCGGCTGCGGAGGCCAGACGGTCATTTCTTTTATGTTTATTTCCGAAGTAGCAGTTGTTGGGATTTTGATGTATCCAAGTACCTCAATACTAGTATGGATCTGTTGATGAAGCTTGCTATCGAGACACATCTTAAGAATTTTGCGTTGCTTAGAACTGTTGTTTTTGTCTAGTTGTTTGGAGTTTAAATCTGGTCATACTATTACTGCTAATATTCAGCGTGAGGAATGTGAGCTGGAGTTGTGGTTGCAATATCGGCTTGATTTGTAGTATTGCTTTGTTGGGACTTGGGAGCATGTACTACTATCTTGTAGAATTTTTGCCTATCTAATTGCCTGAGGAATGTGAACAAAACTGGCTATCTAATTGTAGAATTTGAATGCAACAATGTTGTTTTGCTGATAGATGTGTTGTGTTCTTCACTAGATTAGAGTACACTGGTGAAGCTGAATGACATGTTTAAACATTTAGGTCTGTTGGAAGTTCTGTGCACATTGAGACACTTGGATTGTTGGAGTTCTGTGCACATTGAGATCTGTTATACTTATGATAATTTTCAACTCCTGCATGTTTTTCAGTTGTTACAAGTGCTCATTAAGTTTGCCAAATTTGAAATTTTGCATTAGCTGGCTATGTCTCAATGCTACCAGAATTTCATTCAGTTCAGAGTTCAAAGTGTGTTCTCTAGTCACTGTGTGAACTTGACTCTAGTGCTTGGCAAATGTCTGAGGTGTGTGATTTTTGTTTGATTTAGCGCTCAGGGAATGGCATGAATGTGATACGAGATGGCTAGTTAACTAGATTGGTGATGCGGCTAGTTAACTAGATCTGTTTGTATGATCACTTTGTTGGAATCTGGTAGTTTATTTGCAACCGAACTCGCTAGATAAGCTCTGTTTTGGTTTGGCTTTCCATGTGAGAAGTTTAATCGTTCACTTAATTTGGACCTACGGTGCAATCACAGAAGATGAATGCCGTCTTGAATGTTCTGAAAATGTTCACAGTTATCACTGAGTTTCTTTTGTAATGAATGTTCTGAAAATGTTCACAGTTATCACTGAGTTTCTTTTGTAATTTGGTTTGACTTCGTAGGGGAATTTCGATTGCTGCTTCATTATGATCTTTGTTTCTGCTTTATTGCTTCTGGCTGTGGTAATTGGATCAAGTCCGTGGCATATGGTGCCTCATGTATCGATATGAATGATGCGGCTTTATTGAAAGATTTGCAAAGATGTCTCATTATTGCTGGTTTGTGATACGTCTTGTATCAGTGGTACTTCACATACTTTAACGAATTGTTGTGGCCGCGACTTTAGACACCAGATGCATTTTTAGGGGCTAGAAACCATTTTTCTTCTAGGCCATGCATCACAGATTGGTTGGTGGATTGGTGCTAGCATTTTCAACATCATTCTGCCTATTAATCCAAAAAATAAAATACGGATTTTGAAATAAATCACCTGTTCAGAGTCATACTACCCAGCATGTTACAATCTGTGTTAACTGGACGTCAAGTGATTAGGATCATAGGATGGTTGCCTGCGACTGACAAAATGCAAATACAACGCATCAATAAGCGCAAAGCCTGTATTTCATCAGCATACATTCTGCTACTTCTACCTCAAAAGGCTTTGACGACCACTAAATTCAATGATTTCAATCAGGAAAGGAGTTGAAAAAACCATGGAACATAACAATGAACAACTATGAACATTTTCTGCTTTACCAATTGAACAGACACAATCTTACGCTTTCATGCAAAAAAAAAAAAAGAAGATAAACTGCGAATATGGCGATCCCAAAAACTAGATAATTATAAAAAAAATGTATATAATGTTGTGAAGTTTAGACCAAAATAAACTTTAGGCTACGATGGGCTGCTCAGCTGGATTTGATGGAGGCGGCCAATGCACAGTTGCTCTGTTTCGGTCCAACCATCAAGATGAGCACAACTAAAGTTCTGAAGAAATGAGAAAAAGTTTAACGAGATTTTGAGTGTAATAAAGGTAATTTCTTTTAGTAACCAGCGAAATGTAATAAAAACTTAGAAATGTTAGGCCAAGATGCGACCTCACCTTTTGGAGGATAGAAATGAGAGTAGGAAGAGCTCTTGTATGTCATTCAAAAATCAGTTTCTGTACATTATTTTTCGCCCAAGTGTGTCTTCTTATGAGCTGTTGAAGAGTCAGTCACACCCATTGTTGCAAGTACAATTGTATTGCAATCAAGTATCAACAAGTTAGTAAACTTTCGCATCTTCGAAAATAAAAGCTCTGAAGCTTGGAAGTTTTAATTCGTTCCAATAGGATCACAAGATGTGGGTTGATGGTGCTCACATGACCAGAGTCATCTTTCATATCTTTACTGGACCTTGTTACAGCCGCAGATTTGATATAATTTTAATTGATATATTCGTCCTACCATGAGTCATTTTCAGATTTCCATTAGGACAATGTCACATGCCAAGGATCATAGCACGTTTGGTCTGAGGTGGCCAGCACTGTCATTGATTGGCTGTCGAATCAATGTTTCTGCCGCATCACCAGCCGCTTTCAACACAATATGATCTCAAATAGCACATACGGCTTAGCTTTAAAACGATTCTTGTATTCCTGTGTCTGTCTACTCTATTGCTATGGTCTATATATCTGCAGTGTAGTAATCCATAATGCAAGATTGTGATAGAAACCCGCAAGGACCAAGAACGAAAAAAAAAGAGACCCTTGTGCGTGTGAGAATGGTAGGCGTTGGGAAACCAAGGGTGCGTTTGGTTACCTGTAGGCCCGGATCCTGCATCATGGGCCAGTATCGAGCCAGCCCATCCAGCATTCGCAGGTGCAGGGGCGGCGTGTTTGGTAGGCTGGACGCATGGATGCTGGGCCGGCTGAGATTTGGTTTGGGTGGACGATTGGATGGTGGGCCATAGCTAACTACCGGCGCGAGACATGGTTTGGTAGCCTGCACGAAGGCCAGATGAGAGGCTACCGCCCCCCAACTGCCTGGGAGTCATTTCTTCACCCCAACAAGGAGAAATAGAAGCATATTTCAGTCCAAGGAAACTTTATACAGCAAGTTCATAACAGCATTGTCATTTTACAAAATGAGCTAAACACTTAACAGCCAACATAACAATGATTACTGCCGGAACTACCATTACAACAGATTTAAGACGAGATCCAGGCACAGGGTCAACAGGCTGCATTCTGAAGGCAAAGAACGCTTCAACCGCTTCCTGATGATTTGCATACCTCCTGTAGCATGCCCCCGAGAAACCATTGACCTGTTGATAGCATTGTGGCCAGCTATGATAGACGCCAGGCTTCCTCCCAGCCCTGAGAAAGCCCATGCCCTGTGCCTTGCTGTCAAAGAAGTAACTAAGCACAGCCATGAGAGCCTCCTCAGTGAACCCTGCAGTACCCATAACAGCATCATAAAGTTCAGGATCCACATGAGCTGGTGCACTCTCCCTCAAAGCTGGAGCGACATTGTTGACTGCTTCAGTCATGTTGGTCATGATGAGAGCCTCTTCCTCTGTGATCACAGCCCTCTTTCTCTTTCCCCCCACTTGCACTTCAGTTGCCTTTGATGCTTCACCAACATCAGGTGCTCCCTTCTTGTCAGCTCCATTAGGTCCAGTAGGTGAGTCACCTCCCTCCACCTTGGTTGCCTCACTGTCTCCAAACCCTGAGAACACTCCCAGTGGCTCATTGGAGCCCATGGCATAGCGGCCAGTGGCAACACCACTGCCAAATGCCACCTGCATATGAGGATAGTTCTCTATGGGTTTGTTCAGCAGCTCAACATCCTTGGGGTGATCCTGCAAAAGAGAATCAGATGGTGTCAAAAACAGTACATAGGCACAAGGTATAAGAAATAAAAAATAGTATGATTCAATGACTGGAACATATCTTGATGTGTCCAAGGTAGTGATCATGGTGCAGAACAATGGTGAATGTGTCCTCATCCCAGTTGGCACCACTGAGGTCTTTCAGCTTGCAAACCCTTGCCCATCTCTGCCTCCACTTGCGCAAGTGATTGTACACTTGTGTGGCAGTGACATCATCACCAGAAAACTCCTTCAGCATCTTGGCAACCTGATTGACATGCACCTCCTTGAAGCCCTTCTCAGTTCTAGCTCCCTTGGTCACCAGCTCACAAATGCGGCGCAGGACAAACCCTGACTTCACTGATGTCCACCTCATTGGAGGTCTTGCAATAGCATGCACAACTGGAGGATCTACTGCAACAACAGGGGCAGGAACCACAGGTGGCATAGCATGGCCATCAGCAGCAACAGCCTCAACACCAGACACAACACCAGAACCAACAACACCAGCCATGTTCCTAATATTTGAGAAGCAAGGTAGGCATGCACATGAACAGATAGCATATAAAATAGTCACAAGCATCAACATTGGTCTCAGCAATTACCACTGTTCTCAGCAAGAAATCAGAAAGAAAGAAAACCCAAGTTAAGAAATCAGATAGAAATAAAACCCAAGTTAAGAAGCATCAACATTGGTCTCAGCAATTAGCACCAAGGCTTGATTACATAGTTCCCCACATGGTTCCAAACGTGTCATGCATGATAAATAAATTACAGACAATGCAGTTAACATCAAGTGCGAGATGTGCCCCTATTCTGCCACATTGCATCAGCCATGGACTCCCTGGTGGCAGCCCAAGCTTGATTTTCTTGTGTCTGTGACAATGGATTGGCAGGGGGCACAGGCTGAGAGCTGTCCCCAGTGAATGTAGCCTCAGGAGGGACCACCTCATCAGCCCCAAAAGATAGAATCCAGTTGTGCAGAATGCAACATGCAAGAATCAGCTTGACTTGTGTCTTATATGGATGATATGGCTTGTTGTCAAGAATGCGAAACCTTCCCTTCAAAG
The DNA here is from genome assembly GCA_007726485.1 of Eragrostis curvula. Lineage (NCBI taxonomy): Eukaryota > Viridiplantae > Streptophyta > Magnoliopsida > Poales > Poaceae > Eragrostis > Eragrostis curvula. The sequence continues at coordinate 48,026,876 of CM017439.1, forward strand.
CCCCAAAAGCCCTCTCTACAGTGACACGAAGTGATGAATGCCTCAAGTTAAACAATTCTCTTGCATTGTTGGGTTGGTTCCTAGGGCCATACTCAGATAGGTGGTAGCGCACACAACGGAAGGGAGGCAGGAACCCAGGCCGACATGCATACCCAGCATCCACTAGATAAAACTTTCCTACAAATGCACAAGAAACACACAATCTAAGCACACAATTATCCAATCAACCTACATTATATGCAAATTATTCAATTTACCTGCAGGTACCCTCAAGCCATCAACCCTTTCTAATGCATCAGCTAGAATAAGTGCATCATGTGCACTTCCCTCCCAACCAGCAAGCACATAAGTGAACTGTAGGTTGAAATCAACAGCAGCAAGTACATTCTGGGTTGGAACATGCTTCCTGTCCCTAAAGGCAGCTTGCATTCTGCTAGGAACTCGTGCAAGAACATGGGTACCATCAATGGCACCAATGCAGTCCTATATGACAAAGTTAAGTTATAATCCAATTTATGGCAAACATGTGAGATTAAATGAACATGTGCAACATACATCCATTACCTTGAAATAAGGGTTCCACCTGTGGCTACCTAGGATCTTTGGGGCTATATCAGTTGATGGAGGCCTAATTATTTCATCCCTTAACTCCCCAACAGCATAAAGCACTTGCCTAAAATGTCTACTTATTGTCTCCTTTGACCTCCTAAAGTTCTGATGAACCACCCTAAACCTCTGATTATGCCCCACTACATGCAAGAACATGAACACCTGCTCCTCCACACTACTGTTTACTGTGTCCCTCAATAGCTCTCTCTCCCTAAACAATGAACACAGTGCAAAAAATGGAGCTTTTCCCATGCGCAACATGGCAATGCATTCATGGTCAGTTGAGTTGTAAATGAGGTTCAGGTTGTTTTGCCTCTGCACATCAGCCTCAGACCTAGGCAACAAAAGCAAAGGGTTCGGCTCGAATGATCTAATGCGCCTAAGAGTGGATGATATGAATGCAACCATGACAGCAACCATAGCAACAGCCTGTGAAACCAGCAACTTTCTTTCCTCATCCATCTACAAATGCACAGTACAAAAACAAGTGAGGCACATGCACAGTGTTTGACATCCAATGTGGGGAACTCATGAATATTAAGGTGCAAGCGGCGACACTTCCTTGGCTACTACTACCAAAGGTAGTAGCCACCCATAGGAAACAACCACACATCATCGACCATCCGTATAAAACAGGAACACAACATGGACAGTGACAAAATAGGACCAACACAATCTTGAACAAAACCAAAACAAACGCAGGGAAAACCAAATCTAATCACAAATGTAGGACGACAACAATTAATCGACTAATCGAACAGCAGCAGGCAATAGAGAATGGAAAGGGGGTAGGGAAGAGAGGAACCTCACCTTGGCGACCCTTTTCGCGAAGAGAAGGAGCGAGGCAACCAGATCGACGACGTGCGGACGTCGAGGAAGTAGATCTACCGGGCAGTCAGGTGGACGGCGACGTCGAAGGCGAGGTGGACGGTGAGGTCGACAGCGTGGTGGAGGACGAGGTACACGGCGAGGTCGACGCTCCGGCTTCGCTTCCCAGTCCGGCTCCCCATCGGCTTCCTCTTCCGCTCCGCTTCTCGGCCCCGCGACGGCGGGGACGAGGTGGACGGCGAGGGCGATGCGGGCGGGCGAGACGGAGGAGACGAGAGAGAGGAGAGAGCAGTCGAGTGCGGTGTGAAATGGAGGCCGGTGGGGAGGTGAGGGGGCGCGGCCTCCTTTTTATCCGCGGTAACCCTAGGCCTTTCAGGTCGTTTTCCTTTCCCGCCGGAGCCCGCGCGAGGGAGCCCAAAGTGCACGCGCGGGTGCGCCAATTCTTCCCGCCGCATGCTGGCCCCAAAAAAATGATCGATTTCGCCGTTCCCGCTCATGCGCCAAATCAGGCCGCAAAAGCACCCGCCGGTACTGGCCCAAAGGCCGTCCAGGCTACCAAACTAGGCCACCTGCAGCTGCAGGTGCTGGCTGGCGGGCCGTCCAGGCTACCAAACGCGCCCCAAAACACTCGCGGGTGCAGAATCCAAGCTCCGCGCTCACATGGCATTGGAGGGTGGCGTGTGGACACGAACTCCGTCAGGCAACCACCATCGGCTTGTCCAAGGCAGAAAGAACTCAAGATATGTGCCTTCTGCTCGGATTGGGGGCTGCAACTCGTTGATCCAGAAAGAGTAGCACAAGGGAGGGAGGTAGTCGTTGAGCGCTGTGGAGGATTCGGCGCTCCAGTTCGAGTCAATGGCGCTCAATGGTGAGGTTTAGGTGGTGTAGGTTTTGGCCTGTTTCGGCAGCAGCGCATTGTAGTGGTAGGTATCAGGATGGCACCGGTCCCTTGGTTTTGGATAGAGGCTCGGGATGGGGGATACAGAGATGGAGGCCTCGCTCATGAAGCTGCACCGGTTCCGGAACCAGTTGGCAGCGTCCTTCTGGTACCAGCTCACGTACTACCTCGAGACCAGGGGGGAAGGTGCGTAAGAGACACAAGGTGCGGCACCTCGGCTTCGGGACAGGCCTCAAGGCAGTGTGCTGTGGGAAGCTGACCACACGCTGCCCACCAGGACGATCGACCTCGCCGCCGGAAAGAGTGCGGATCAGCTAGGGCCGTGGAGGGACTCTGTCCACAGGTATCCTGTTTCAGAATGAAACTTGTGGAACTGTTTCACGAAGCACTCTATCATTGGTCGTCCAAAAGAGAAAATAAGAACAACAAACTAGATTTCTCTAGAAGAAAAGGCCTGGTTTGCTCATCCCTCATCACAAGGGAATATCCCAAGGACTGAGCCCTTCTACGGATAACAAATGACCAAACTTTTCTAGATAACCAATAAAATATAGGAACAATTATGTTTTACCCTCAAATTTTAAAGAAAAAATTGCAGTTAAAATCTATCCCTATGAGAGCTCTCCAGCGAAAACGTCTCCACGGCGTCGTCATCGCTAATTGCCTGGTACCTTCCTAGTTCTCCCCTAGATTAGAAATGTTAGGCCAAGATGCGACCTCACCTTTCGGATAGAAATGAGAGTGGGAAGAGCCCTTTGTGCGTCATTCAAAAAATCAGTTTTTGTACATTATTTTTTCCGCCCAAAGTATGTCTTCTTATGAGCTGTTGAAGAGTCAGATAGTCACTCCCATTGTTGCAAGTACAATTATATTGCAATCATTTATGAACAAGTTAGTAAAGTTTCACATCTTTGAAACTAAAAGCTCTGAAGACTTGAAGTATTAATTCGTTCCAATAGGATCACAATATGTGTCATGCTAGGGCAGGCGACCTGAAGATGTGGGTTGATGGTGCTCACATGACTAGAGTCGTGTTTCATATCTTTACTGAACCTTGTTACAGCCGCAGATTTGATATAATTTTAAATTATATATTTGTCCTACCATGAGTCATTTTCAGATTTCCATTAGGACAATGTCACATGCCAAGGATATCATAGCACGTTTGGTCTGAGGTAGCCAGCAGCACTGTCATTGATTGGCTGTTTTTTTTTTTTTGGTTGCGAAGTGTCATTGATTGGCTGTTGAATAAATGTTTCTGCCGCATCACCAGCCGCTAACACAATATGATCTCAAATAGCACATACGGCTTAGCTTTATAATGATTCTTGTATTCCTGTGTCTGTCTACTCTATTGCTATGGTCTATATATTTGTAGTGTAATCCATAATGCAAGATTGTGATAGAAACCGGCCGGCAAGGACCAAGGAAAAAAATGACCCTTGTGCGGCGTCTGAGAATGGTAGGCGTTGGGAAACCAAAACACTCGGGAGTGCAAAATCCAAGCTCCGCAATCAGATGGCATTGGAGGGTGGCGTGTGGACACGAACCCCGTCAGGCAACCACCATCGGCTTGACCAAGAGAGAAAGAACTCTAGATATGTGCCTTCTGCCAAATTTAGAGTCTCTGGAGATACCAAATTTAGAGTCTCGTTCAACCAAAGGAATGTACGACAATGATAGTGGGAGTGTTCGTAGCTGGATGGAAGAGTACATAGCTGAAACTGAATCAGAGCAACTGACGATACTAGTCACGCCAATAACTTTAACATTCTTGGATATATCATTTTTCAGGTAATTTTTGATAGATTGGATTTAGATTTCTAGGTTAACACACTTCTCTTAAATATTCACTCGAGAGCTAGCAAAGTAGTTGAACTTTTAAAACAAATATGGATAATTCCAACTTGATGAAAACAGATACAATTTCAATAAAGTTCTTAAGAAGAAAATATACTTCAATATCACATGAGTATGACAAGGCTTTTCTCGTGACAGGTGTGGAACAATGACAAAGGAAGATGCCTTCGATTTTGAGAATGTCACTGGGTATGCAACACCAGGAACTATGCTAGCTCTTGTAGGGGGTGGTAATGGAAGTGTTGCTACACTCTTAAAGTGCCTTGCAGGAAGGACGCCTCCCTATGGCAATTTTACTGGAGATCTCCGAGTCAGTAGCACCAAATCTGCTGCTGATTTCTCAAAATATATGGGCTACGTTGAGCAGCTTGATGCTCATCAACCTTTTCTCACTGTACGCGAGTCACTTCAGTTCAGCGCCAGCCTTCGTCTTGCAAATAGTATTAGTAATAGAAGAAGAAGCATACATGTTGAGTTAGTTATTGACCAACTTGGCTTGCAGTAATACGCCAATCAATTGGTTGGGTCCTTAAAATATGGCACCGGGAAAACATTTGAAGTAGCAAAGAAGCTCACAATTGCAGTTGAACTTGCAACAAACCCAAGTATTCTTTTCCTTGAGGACCCTCTTTCCGGCCTTGATTCTTCTGGGACCTCAGGAATCTTGAGCATCTTATCACAACTACCAACTTCTGGGCAAACAGTCATTGCGACAATTAGCCACCCCAACACTCGTACACTTTCATACTTCCATCAAGTCATCATCCTGACTCGAGATAGGCATCAAGCTTACTTTGGCCCTGTAGGACTCAACTGCCATGAAATACTTGGGTACTTCACTATGACCCCAAGGGTGCCCCAGTACATTGAGACACAAAATCCTATCAGCTACATCATGGACATTACTGGGCATGGAATCCCAAGAACAAGAATTGTAGCAACAGACTTGGCGAAAGAGTTCCAGAATAGCCATTTGTGTGAGATGGTCAGGAAGGCGGTCAAAACTACTGTCAGGAGCAATAAACTCAGAAAGCAAAAAGATGGAAACATGATAACAGATAATTACAAGTACCCTGCGTCACCTAATAAGGCAACTAGGGATGATTTTGCTGAGGACATAAAGGTTTCTATGGAGGAATGTGAACTACACCTACAGCAGGTTTACAGGTTGTGTGATGATTGGATTACTGATGGGTTCACTCTACTTCAAGATCAAGTATGACGACACGTATGGGGTGACTTCGAGGTCATTGTACATCTACATGCAAACTATACTCATAGGGGTTATATCTGCTAACAATGTGATCCCTCAGATTGGCACGGATAGGCTTGCCTACTTCCGGGAGATGAGGTCCAAGATGTACCTCCCGATATTCTACCCACTATCATGGGTAATCAGCGAAATCCCATACTTCCTCATAGCAACACTAGCATTCGTCGGGATTGGAAATGGCATGGCAGGTATCGCAACCCAGACAGCCGCTAATTTCCTAACCTACTGGTCTGTCCTCTTTGTCTTCACTCTCTGCATGACCTACTTTGGCATGATGGTCACATTCCTAGCTCCGAGCCCAATCCTCGCCGTGTTCCTTGTCTCGATAATAACGTCAATGTGGGTCTCTGCTTCTGGCGTGGTGGTCCTCTTTTCAGACATCAGGTTCTACAAGTGGATGTACTGGACAAACCCGTTCCAGTATGCGATAGCGCGCTGACTACGATAAGCTTCTACTGTGACACATCCCAATGTCAGACACATTGCTCATGCCCGCAGCTCCCTGATGGCTCATACGTGTGGGAAAGGGTATCAAACATCCGGTCCTTAAGCCAAGGGAGGCTGAACTCCGATGTGATAACCTTAGCAGGGATGTGAACAACATTTGTGGTGCTTGCTTTCCTCTTCTTCACCACCCTGAAGCACAACTCGCCACACGCCCATTGAGACTACTGAGTCACACGAGTAAGTGTTGGCTTTTACTATTGCAGACATATTCTGTTCCATCGCCCCTTAGCCGGTTCTATGTTCAGTTGCAACTGTATTATGTTTCATCACATTGTAAAGAGTACAAGTGTTGATTGGTGTTGAGTTCTTTTACTGGTGTAATTGTGTAAAGATGCATGATCTGTTATGAGATATCACTCTGTTCTACAAACGACAGTAGCTTATTAGATGTAAAACGATACTCCCCTTTCCAGAGCACAAGTCGGCGGGTTAATTACAGTGGTTTCAACCTGCTCTACCCATATGTGCAGCGCATAAAACACAGTCAAATCATGATGCAAATCAATAGACGACATAGCAAGGGCAGGAGACGAACTGCCCTTTCCCCTTGGTGCTGGCATTCCGTCGAACATGTGATGAGCAAGCGCCATCGCCTCACATAGGTGGCCAAGGTAAACGTACAATGGGCCATGCACCTCCTCAAAGGCAGCAGGCCCCTTGGTGCTAACGCCGGCGCCGGCATGCTGTCCCCGGACCGCCTCCCATGATGTCCCGGGGAGTCCCATCTCACCGATCGCGCGGGCTCTCTCTGCAGCGCGTGGCTAGTGGGGTGACTGGTGGCGCCATTTGCTTTTGAACGGACGGAGGCGGGGCGCAAGAGAGAGGTCCAAAATACGCCAACCAGCGGGGCAGGCGCATGTTCTGTCATTCACATAATCACATTTCTCACAAAACCCTTCAACTTTCTGTGCATAACCAGTCGACCAGTCCCGCCGCCGCTGCCGCCGCCCGCCGGGAGATCCTCAGGTACCGCACCACCCGTCTCTTAGATCCCCCGTCTTCAACACTTGGTCTCCATTGTCGGTGCTCCGTTCGTCTCATTTAGGGCGGCGAATCCGTTGGCGCTAGAGGAAAATACCGTTTCTTTTCCCCCTCTAAGTGTGCTTTTAGCGGTAAACGGGCTTGGGGCGGCGACCTCAGATCATCTCCCGGTGAGATGCGATACAGAAGGCGTTTGACGGATGTGGCCGTGCCTTCATGACGTTTGTGAAAATGTCAGGGTGTTACTGCACATCTGAACAAACTGAGAGAGAGAGCCAATTCGCCATGGTGTTAACACATGTCCGATATTGGCGATTGCCAAGGTCCTGATGGCCACCTCACGTTATGTATTGATTCCTCATGTTTGAAATAGTGAAATGCCGTGTTCCCTCTCCTTTTTTCTTTGTTTTTCATGAAGTTTTGGACCAGTAGACATGCTTAGTGGGAATTTGGAGTGTTAACAGTTCCATACAAAGTAGATAAGGAAGCAAGACGTCTTCATGCAGAAGCACCACCAAGCAGGGTTTTCAATATCGACGGTTACCGGCAGAAGCACCACCAAGCAGGGTTTTCAATATCGACGGTTACCGGCCGGTAACCGCGATAACCAGACTTACCGGTCCAGTCCGGTAAGTCCGGAACATCGGTTTTCGAAATTCAAATTTAATTTTTTTTGAAAATTTGAAAATATTTGAAAAAAAATATATAAATAAACTAGACGTCATTTGCAGCACATTTGTGGAAACGGTACATCGTTTGATGGGTCAAAAAAATGCCGGAATATTTCTGACTGAAAATAAATGAAAAAAAAAGAAAAGGAACCTTGTCTCCTTCCTCTGGTCTCATGTTTGGATACCTGTGACCACATCCTGCCCTCCCGATGGTCCCCCAACCCAGCGCCGCTTGAATCCGGTCGCCGGAGCCGCCCTTCGTCGTCGTCCCGATGTAATATGTTGAAAACTATGTTCTATGTTATATTTATTTAAGAACTATATATCGGATAATTTATGTTGAATTTATTATGACTTGTGCTATGTTGGATGAATGGTATTGGTGCTATGTTTTATGCAAAAATATATTGTCAATATGTCCCTAAGCATATTACGAATATTTAGCTAAGGTCATGGCGAAATTTCCTACATTTTTACCCTCTTTTCCTAATTTTGCTCACTACCTCGGTTACCAGTCAAAATCCTCGGTAACCGATCCAAACCGGTCGGTTACTGAGATTTTGAATTCAAATTTTGGATTTTAAACATTTGTTCGGTTTCCAGTCGGTAACCGTGGTTGTCGGTAAAACCGACCATATCGGTCCCGCTCGGTTGGAACGGTTTGGTCGAGAATAAAAACCTTGCTACTAAGGTATTCTATTGGGATTTCCTCCTCCTTTTTTCCCAGTAGTAGCCCGATCTGAGTCCTTTATGAATGTATGGATATCGAGATTTGGTGGTCTATAATATTTGTATTGATCACTGCAGGTGCGGGTGCTGTTTCCACCCGCGGGTGACACCCTCACCCGACCCGCAGTGACTCGGGTGCGGGCGCGGGTGTGTTCTCCCACCCGCGGGTGACCCGACGGGGCCTGCGAAATCACATAACCTCCATATCCTCAATGTCTGTAAGCCGGCCCAGCCCAGTTTCACGCTAGCCAGCAGCCGGCCCAGCCTCCACACAACACCCACGCACAAGTACATCTCCTCGCCTCCTCCCCCTCGCTCCCGGCTCTTCCGACGCAGCGCCGCCACACACGCCGCCAGGACCAGGAGGAGCCACGCGCGGCGAGGAGCGAGGAAAGGCAGAGGGCAACGTCGCGAGGCAGGAGCCGCAGGTGAGCGCGTGAGGCTGCGCGGCACCCTAATCCATTCTCCGTGCAAGTCCAGCGCTCTTCTGTTGGCAGCACAGAGAGGCTGCGCCGAGTCAGCAACAATTCGATTTTCCTTTCCCTTCCTGTGTGATTCGAGCTGATTTGTTGCCTTTCATTCAATGATTCAAGGAAGCACGTAGTGCCAAATGATTCTTTCCTTTTGTTTTTGTTTTTGTTTTTGTTTTTGTTTTTGTTTTTGTTTTTGTTTTCCTTTGCATCTGATTTGATGAAAAGAGGGCATGCTGATGGATTGGATTGGTGGATAGAATTTATCGAATTCTTTTCTTAGTGTTGCAATCTGAATTTTTGGATTTGTATTTTAGAAGAAGGTAGATAAATGAAGTACGTTGTGCAGTGTACATTTGTGCACTCTGAATGGAGTCTGGGCATGTTATGCTTAATGAGATTATGTGTTGATTGACATGTTTAAATAGTAGAGAAATCATTTTGCTGTTTCTTTTCATATGTAACATGAGTTTTGCTTGAGACTCGACGGGCACCCGACACCCACCCGACACCGGATGGGTTCGGACGCGGGTGCGAAGTTTCACCCGCGGGCGCGGATGCTATTTTCCACCCGAAGCATTTCTCGTCACGGGCGGGTTTTGGCTTCACCCGACCCGAACCCGACTCGTTGCTATCCCTACTCCCATCTCACCGATCGCGCGGGCTCTGTCGGCAGCGCGTGGCTAGTGGGGTGACTGGTGGCGCCATTTGCTTTCGAACTGACGGAGGCGGGGCTCAAGTGGGAGGTTCAAAATACGCCAGCCAGCGGTGCTGTTCTGTCGTTCACATAATCACATTTCTCACAAAACCCTTTGACTTTTTGTGCACAACCAGTCGACCAGTCCTGCCGCCGCCGCCTGGAGATCCCCAGGTACCGCACCATCCGTCTCTCGGATCTCCCGTCTTCAGCACTTGGTCTCCATTGCCGCTGCTCCGTTCGTCTCATTTAGGGCGGCGAATCCGTTGGCGCTAGAGGACCGTTTCTTTTCCCTCTTTGCGCGTGCTTTTAGCGGTAAACGGGCTTGGGGGCGGCGACCTCGGATCGTCTCCCGGTGGGATGCGATACAGGAGGCGTTTCAGCGTTCTGTGCCACAGTGTTCGCCACTTCGCTGCTAGGGGTAGTAGGCTGGGGGAGGGGCGGATGTGGCCATGCCTTCATGGCGTTCGTGAAAACGCCAAGGTGTTACTGTACATCTGAACAAACTGATAGAGACAGCCAATTCGCCACGGTGTTAACACCTGTCCGATATTGGCGATTGCCAAGGTCCTGATGGCCACCTCACGTTATGTATTGATTCCTTGTCTTTGAAATAGTGTTAATGCCGTGTTCCCTCTCCCTTTTTCTTTGTTTTTCATGAAGTTTTGGACCAGTAGTCATACTTACTGGGAATTTGGATTGTTAACAATTCCATACAAAGTAGATAAGGAAGCAAGACATCTTCATGCAGAAGCACCACCAAGGCATTCTATTGGGCTTTCCTCCTCCTTTTTTCCCAGTAGTAGCCCGATCTGAGTCCTTTATGAATGTATGGATATCGAGATTTGGTGGTCTATAATATTTGCATTGATCACTGCAGGGGCAGCAAAGGCCCATTTATTGTTTGGATGGGTCCTTCACTTGCTGTTGGGATAATCATATTTGCCACAATCCATATCTATTTACCATGGGCCTTTGGATAGATGCAACCCTTATAGCACTTATGACCAGTTTCGGTCCTTTTTTTTTTCTTTACATGATCTCGAGTTCTTGATGAATAGATGGCTTGTGCACATCAAGAAGATGAGCTTTATATTCTTTCCCGCGGTAGTATATACTGTGTGCTTTAAACACACTTGAGGGTTGATTAGATGAATTCTTGTTCGAATGTATCCACGAAGTGAGTATTGATGACGAAAATAATTTGTTTTCTTTTTCCAATTAATTACCACAGTATAGAGAAGATGCCTTCACTTCAGAAAGCGTTGCCTCCAGAACTTGCTGATAATGTTCTCAGAGTAAGGTCCTTTTGCACCTTTACTATTTTCTGCTTGGTGTTATGTGCAGCAGCCATCCCTCAAATCGTGTACTGTTGTGATGGTGTAGTTAGTCATAAACCTATTCATTTCAAACAGTTCTTTTCCCCTGAAATTCTGCCTTTTTTTTCAGAAAACACACATCGTCTCCTGTAGCTTGACTGTGTTTATGTTTATGGAAAATTGTCACAAATAAAGCAAACTAATTATTTCTTGTGATCATTGTCATCTTTTTCATGCTGTAGTTATACCGTGAATGCTTAAGGAGAGCGAAGTTTATTGGCCATCAGGTATGCATATTTATTTGAAATTTTTCCCTGGACTGACACCTTGAAATTATGAAAAAAACATGTTTTATTATACTGATTTGATGCCTTTTGTAACCCAGAAACACAATACAGAGCTTCTAGTTACTATGGTGAGGGAACAGTTCAAGAAAAACATACATGAAACTGACCCAGAGAAGATACAGAAGATGAAGGATGAGTAAGTTCCTACCCTGTATAAATCTTTGTTTGGATTTCCAATCATATATGTCAGTACTTTTTTTATGATAACCACTTATTTTCTGAACTTATTTCTTTCTATTCAGTGCTGCAAGGGGCCTTATCAATCATATTCTTTATGAATCCGAGAAGATGACAGGGCGCAAATTCTCAGGTTAAAAAGGAAAGTTGAATCTGGACTTAGAATGTGCTGTATGAATAACACAAACACCATAATATTGTGGTTGTTGAATTATTTGACTGATTCAGCATGAGGACCTGCTCATGCTTCATTTTGAGTTCGAGTACTTCAGCTACTAAATCAATGAGCTTGTTAATGTATTTGTCCCGCAATACTGAATGGTAGTTATTTGACTATCATATAAATATCTATTCTAGCTTGGATATGGGAATATCTGGTAACTGGGAATGCTCCAATCTTTGAAAAACGGATATAACTGATAGTATATTGTCCTGGTGATGTATTGGTATTGCACATGATAGAATATCATCATGTTTCTTGGTTACATCTCTGCGGAATGCGGAACTGAACAACAGCCACAAATTTTGCAAAAGTGCAAACTGCAATAGTTTGCGGCAATGGTTCTCTTTATGTTGGAATGATGGGAAGCTTGGACTTCTCCATAACCAGAATTATATTAGGTCTTTGAGGGATCCCCTTGATGGTCTGCATTAGGGAAACAGTTTACATCCAACAAAAAAAAAACTCCCCTCTTCTCTGAACCCCCTACCTGTCAAGTATGATGTGATTTCTTGCATTGTGATTAGCCTTTGGTCTTTCAGAGTTGTTGTCAGTTCTGCACTTCTAGGAAGTGTATCAGCCATTCATTTCTTCATTTATAAACAGGGAAGCTCAGTCCAAGCTTCAGTGTTGCACATTGCATTCCAATTATTTACGGTCACATCTGCAGATGCTGGGATGATATACTGCTCCTTACACCAATCGTGCATTGTTCTGATACATCTCAAACTTTAAGCCGAGCAATCTACATCCCTATGAATTTGTCACGTTGCTCTCCAGAATCTGGAAAAGTGATCCACAACAAATGTTGGAAAGATACTGATGAGGTTGAAGAATTCAGTGACCGTGGAGTGGAGGGAATGAGATGTGGCCAGGGAACTGGGACCATTTCAGGAATTGCCTGCAGCGCATGGCACACTACTTACTGTCTGCAGGTCAAATGATGAGGAAAGAACAGCCCCCTTCCTGGAGCACTCAATTACTAACTGATTCTCATCCATCAGCAATGGACCTGAAGTAGGGATCCTTCCGCCTTTTGTCTGCCGCACCGAGGAATTCCAGCCACTGCTTTCTCTTGAGCCCTCGCATCATTCTGTTCATCCTTGTGGTTGAGATCATCTTTGTTCATCTTTCCAGCATGGTTTTCCTTGCCTGTAAAAGCCATTTCATCACCAGTCCCCAACCTGCGAGTTGTCGAGGAAATCATCGAACGGATATGATTGGCGACGATGGGTGTCGTTTAGCCTAGGGCATGACAAGCTGCAACAGCTCCTATGAGATGAACTAAAACGTTGGTTGCTGCACAAGTGCAACGCAAACCGCATTCAACGTTTCGTTTCATCCCAAACAGGGAATTTCACTGAACCAACGGTGGAAAGAGTCGTTTCGAGTGATAATTCTATGAAATTAGGGCTCGATGATGCGATCTGTACATAGAACGTTTCCTCTTTCGTTTGTACTGAACTTTTTTATTTTTTATAGGATTCGTACTGAATTTGATTTCATATATCAATGTCAGGCGGTCCTTTCGGTATCCAAATTTTCATCGTTGTGGGGTGTGAACAAAGTATCACAATTCTAGTCGTTTTAGCATTTCTTCTCATTTCTGCATGAAAAAACGCCACTGCATACATGCAAAGAGTAAACACACTGGCATCTTTTCTCCACGCCTGCGCCTACTTTGTCTCCCACGCGCACTTGTCTCGTTTTAATCTGCTGCATCGCGTTCTCGCCGTCTTATTCTTGTTGCCGGCCTTCTCACCGAGTCGTCGATTGACAAGGGTGACCGGTGGAGCCATGAAGCAGAAGGCCGACGTACGTCCTGCGCGACGAGGCCATTGTCCACTGCAAAGTGTGTTGATACTGAAGGGAGTATAAATTTGAACTAACATTACTCTCTGAACGTTGAGAAAGACAAAACGGACTCTGAGATATTTAACTTTTGCTGCATAACAAAGCTGTAAGAGGCCACCATGAAAAAAAACAGAGAGGGTAAAAGGACTTGACTTCATTGGGGCCTAGAAAACGAGCCCGATAGCTTGTAGGCCCATTCACCGAGTGATTTCAGCCGGCCCTCCTCTACTCCTGTCTTCTTTTTAAATATCCCGATCCCGTTTGACACCCGAGAGCAGAGGAGTTCGCCAAGATCACGCCGCCTGTTCCTAAGCAGGTACGTACATGAGTGTATCAGCATAAGCATGGCGAAGAACGTAAGTACTACAGATACGCCGCCACCATTCGCCATCCTGGCGAATTTACGGTCTAGAAGAAAGATGAGACGGCGTGATTTTGATAGCAGAGTTCATAGATGGGCGCCACCATTTGACACAAATACTGATGCATTATTGCATTTTTCAGAAGTTTGATACTGATTTTTTTTTCACATAATAAATTGTTGGCAATGCTAGAGAAGTAGCTTCTGCATATCAGGTTGATCCTCTTCCACATACTCAACGAGAACCAATTAACTAAACATGTGTTTTAAATGAAAGCAGAGTTATACATTCGTACTCAATTGTTGCCCTACAGAGACAAGGAAGAAAATTTTGAAATCGAACTGTACGTGCTGGATTCACATCTTCATTTCATCCTCAAATGTATTCCATCCGTTCGGATAATGATGTTATAAAAATCCAGGCCAAATTGAACTGCTGCCCCGGTCAGAAGCGTCAACGTTTTCTAACCGGAGCGGAGTACTACATAACAAAATATTGGTGGGTTTGTAAAATGGGCATCAAAGTTGGTGGGTTTGTAAAATGGGCATCATAATTGGTGGGTTTGTGATATTTGATACTTAATGCATTACAATATCTTTTTCGTAACATATGAAACATGGGTGGGCAAGCTTGTGCAAGCAGCCGTTCCGAATCGAGTTAATCGATTTGTATGAGTTAGAGAGAAACTTGAGCAAACATATACCGAATCAGAACAAAATTAGTATCCCTAGATATAGTGGTTTAAAAGCTTCTTTCTTGTCATCAAGTGTGTGATAGAGACCTAATAGAGAGATAGATACCAAACTAGCCACCACTCCAGTTGACCAAAATTATCTAAATGGGTGACTATGTCGTTTTTTGATCGAGGATACAAGATATCTCACCACATGGAACAAAAGGATTCATCAACGACTATGTCAAATACAGAACGAAACATTAGTTCATTTGTTGAACAAGAAGTCTCTACATGTCACAACTTCCTAACTATGATGGCACAATCTGGAAAGTGGGTTTACAAGTTGAATATATTGTATGCTGCCTGAGCCGGCTTCTAAATTAACTAACCATTGTCCATTCTGTGAGTCACATGATAATTACTGCTATTAGTAGTATATTCATTCACAAACAGTTTGTTGGTTGAAAGAACTAATCACATCAAGTTGATAAGCTTTGATTAAACCCTGAATTTGTCATATAAATCCTTCTTAAGTCCTCCATTTTTTGACTTGTCATTACCTTCATACCTTCACTTTCATTCATTTGACAAACGTATAATTACTATATAGGAAAGTATTTTACAAACCCAAGTCACAAATGAGTAATACGAGCAAAATATTGTATTATAGCTAATGTGATTTAACAGGAGCATATGACAGATCATTTTTTCTGAAAGAAATTAAAATATATAAGAACAGCTGAGTACAGCATTACCAGATGTTGCAAAATGCTTCCCCGCAAAAAAAAAAGATGTTGTAAAATGCTCTAATTTACTGTAATCAATATATTATACTTCTACTGCCACTACCAATATGGTGGATATGCTTCAGGTCGTCAAATTTTGTGGGATAGCGTACTCTACGAGGATTGAAACGGCTGCCTTCAGCTATGAAACCTTCGGCAACAAGCTGCTAGAATGTTTTCTACAGCCAGTGAGAAGCCTGTCCCTGAGCAAGAGATTAGCTGAGCTTCCCATATTGAAAGGAATTGATGGCTACATCATGCCGGGTTCTATAACTCTTGTCCTCGGCCAGCCTGGTAATCAACCTGGTTAATTCAAGCACGCTAAATATTTTAGCCCAAAATATATTCTGGTCCCACGATCGTGAAGATATGTGAACATATGATCCCTTGTCATTGGGGAGGAGAAGCAGAAGTGGGCTGTAACCATAAGTAAATATGTCATGGTGTTCTTTACTAGTATGAAATATCTGAACCGGTCTAGCCACCCTATCAAACGTTATGATGGTGTCTGTATAGCTGAATTTTGAAAAACGTAACCTGTACCTTGAACTGAAATCTGAAGTAACTGGTTTTTTTTTGGCTTAAAATGATAGTTCATTGTACTTTGACATTATCATCAAGAATTACCCAAAACATAAAGCAAAAAAGAGTATATTGTAGTCTTTATATGAGCACTTTATTTCTCAGTGTAATCCATCTCTATCCCATGCAGGCAGTGGAAAGAGCACCTTATTGAAGATACTTGCCGGTAGGGCAGATCCAGGTAACAATTCTGGACTGACAGGCACGGTATTCTACAATGACAAGCCAGCATCTGAGGTTCAAAAGAGTCGACTAATTGCCTATGTCTGTGGTCAGCTCAACAAGTAAGTCATGCTCAAGATACCACTCGAATAAAGATGGTGAATTCAAAATTTAGTTAGGTAGCGACAAACCAATACCTTCCTTTTGGTTAATTTCTGAAAGGCATGAAAAAATAAAATATTATAATAATATTACAGTGATGAAATTACACGTAAAAGGAACTCACAAAATAGTTAGTATACAAGGAGGGTTAGTTATGGGGAAAAATTTAAGAATCCTGATAGTTATATTATCCAAGGCAGATATGAAGATAAAAGGGGAAAAAACATCAATTGCACAGCTGCCACATATTCTTATACTCATAACATCTTCAGCATCCATACTTCTGATTTCTTCCTAGGCATATCCCCTTCCTCTCAGTTCGAGAAACTCTAGAGTTTGCAAGGGACTGCACACAAGGCCTCCGCCCAGAGAATTTCACGCCACAGATGCGAAAATTCTTCGCTTATGCACTTGTGGAAGGACAGGACCCCTTCCTTGAATATGTCATGCAAATCCTTGACCTGAAAAAAATAGAGAACTGCCTTGTAAGTGGCATATCAGATGGTGATCGGGATAAACTAACAACAGCTGAGCTCGAACTGGGAACTTACTCGGTCATGGTCTATGACCAGCCATTGACAGGATCAGACCGAGTAATGACCTATGATTTGGTGAACACTATCAGGAGTGTCTGTAGAATTCAGCAATCATCGGCAGTAATGGCCCTCAACCACCTATCCCAAGAAGCATTTGATCTATTCGATCGGATCATCCTACTTGGAGAAGGGCATGTTCTGTACCAAGGTCCAAGACAGGATGCAGTCACATACTTTGCTCAACTAGGGTACAATTAGCAATACCTTTGTTTTTGTCAACTTTACACCCGAGTTTGTTTGACTAAGAAAATTTAAAAACGGCTCTTTAGGTACATGAAGCCACCACATGTGGAGTCATGGGAGTTTCTGCAAGATATTGCTGCTGAAAATGGCATGCAGTACCTACTGCCAAGGTCAACCCCCAGAGACTTGGAGGAGCTTGTGGAGTGCTACTACTCATCAGACCATTACCTGGATATCATAAGGATCATTGGCATGGGCAACGAGTTCAGTACATATTGGGTAGAGAGTGAGCCTGGAATTGGATTATCCTTGACGAAAACAAGCATGTGGAACTCAAATGCTACTTCAGATGAACATCAAGCAATATGTGAGTTACGTGCCCGTGTTTTTGTCAGTACATAGTGCAAAATTTAACTTGCTCATGCTTTGAAGGCTAATACAGTGTTACTGTACTGATTTTTTACTTACAGAAGTAGTTGTTTCAAAGCTTCTGAACAAATCTGCCAGTGGGGTGGAAAGTACAGGAAACATCCAAGTGGGCGATGTGGTAACGGGAATTTCCATAAAAGAAAGAGCCAATGCAATATCTAGAGACTGGGCCAATATTTGACCGACAGCAACACCATCAGGTTTTTTCCACTCTACACCATGCCCGTGGCCATCTCCGTCTTCAAGTTGAACGATCCGACAATAAGGCATGTTATTATGTTACTGGTTGCTTTTCAGATTTTATCCTTATCAATGGTATAGCATAAGTATGAAGGTGCTGAAAATCTGTCACAATAGACATGAGGGCCCTTTTTAAAAAAAAACCGACTTGGTTCTGAACCTTTTGCTAATAACGAGTATATATGCTGCAGAGAAATGAGAATGAACCACAATGGGAGAAACTTAAGAGGCCTTATGTGCAACCATGGAGGGCATCTACTAGAACTCTAATCCAAAGGCAGTTTAGAATCTTGAAACAACTTCATGTATTGAGCATGCTTCGACTAATCCAGGTTCACCAATTATTAAAAACATAGACCTATACAATAATCAGTTACTTTATTTGTCATGATAGGTAAAGGAAAATTGATATGCCTTCTGTAGGTATATGCATTCTTGGTATCTTTGCTGGGACATTGTTCTACAAGCTTGGTGGCCATTATAATCTTCAAAATATGAATTCTGTGAGAACTCTTGGCTTTGTAGCCACCATGAGCATTTTGCTCATAAACATGCCTCAGCTCCCACTATACATGCTTCAGAGACCAATATTCTACAAACATAGGGACCAAAGATTTTTCAGGATATCCTCCTACGTTGTTGCTCATTGTGTTACAAATCTACCTCAAGCTTTTGTTGAGGTAACTTAATCCTTTGATCTTATTGCGTCAACATACTACTTCGATCAACGTGGCAACAATGATAGTTTTAAGAAAATCCATGTATAATGCAGGCATTCCTTTATTCAGTTTGTGTATATTTTCTAGCTGGGCTCACAACGAAAAACAATGGAGCTGTTTTCTTTGACTACCTAATCCTGATATTTCTCGTAGCCTACTTTGGATCATCAATCTTTTTTTTCCTGAGTGCAGTTGCATCCATTCCTGAAGTAGCAAATGCATTGGCAGGTAATTAATGGTTCTTTTATATCTTTATAACTCTTCTTAAAAAGCTCATGTTACTCATAATTCCTGTACATTCCCACTGCAACTCAAGGTGTATCATTTATTCACCTAAATTTTGGCAGCCTTATATCTAGTTAACACTGTCATCTGACACTGTTTTGGACTGCTACTTACCTGCAGGCCTCATAGTCTCCATTTTCCTTCTGTTCAGTGGGTTTGTAATCTACCCATCTAATATTCCTCATTACTGGAAGTGGCTAATGCATATCAATCCAATTCGTTGGGCCAATCTCTCCTTCTGTGATCAACAGTTCTTAGGTGGTTATAAAGACCCCTGCAACAAATATGTGAACCATCTTAATTTCTGTACGGGAAATACAACAATGGCTTCTGGAAAAGCCTACATGCTCTATGCTCAGTTACTTACAAGTGTTTTAGGAAAGCCTTGGGTCTCCTATATGATTCTTATTGGATGGACGCTATTTGCTCAGTTTATGGCATTTCTGTCCCTACATAAGATAGTTTTCTCTCAAATAGTCAATCGGTGCCACAGATGAACGAAAGGAAATTCTCAAAGAATATTTTATATCATCTGGAGAGTCATTCAAGCTCCCTCGATGGCGGCATGGAAGGTTCCTTTGGATCAGGGAGATACAAGCCTCTGGAGATACCAAATTTAGAGTCTCGTTCAACCAAAGGAATTTACGACGATGATAGTGGGAGTGTTCGTAGCTGGATGGAAGAGTACATAGCTGAAACCGAATCAGAGCAACTGACGATACCAGTCACGCCAATAACTTTAACATTCTTGGATATATCATTTTCAGGTAATTTTCGATAGATTGGATTTAGATTTCTATGTTAACACATTTCTCTTAAATACTCACTCGAGAGCTAGCAAAGTAGTTGAATTTTTCAAGTATGGATAATTGCAACTTCATGAAAACAAATACAGTTTCAATAAAGTTCTGAAGAAGAAAATATACTTCAATATCACATGAGTATGACAAGGCTTCTCTCGTGACAGGTGTGGAACAGTGACAAAGGAATATGCCTTTGATTTTGAGAATGTCACTGGGCATGCAGCACCAGGAACTATGCTAGCTCTTGTAGGGGGTGGTAATGAAAGTGTTGCTACACTCTTAAAGTGCCTTGCAGGAAGGACGCCTCCCTATGGCAATTTTACTGGAGATCTCCGAGTCAGTAGCACCGAATCTGCTGCTGATTTCTCAAAATATATGGGCTACGTTGAGCAGCTTGATGCTCATCAACCTTTTCTCACTGTACGCGAGTCACTTCAGTTCAGCACCAGCCTTCGTCTTGCAAATGGTGTTACTAATAGAAGAAGAAGCATACATGTTGAGTTAGTTATTGACCAACTTGGCTTGCAGTAATACGCCAATCAATTGGTTGGGTCCTTAAAATATGGCACCGGGAAAACATTTGAAGTAGCAAAGAAGCTCACAATTGCAGTTGAACTTCCAACAAACCCAAGTATTCTTTTCCTTGAGGACCCTCTTTCTGGCCTTGATTCTTCTGGGACCTCAGGAATCTTGAGCATCTTATCACAACTACCAACTTCTGGGCAAACAGTCATTGCGACAATTAGCCACCCAACACTCGTACACTTTCATACTTCCATCAAGTCATCATCCTGACTCGAGATAGGCATCAAGCTTACTTTGGCCCTGTAGGACTCAACTGCCTTGAAATACTTGGGTACTTTACTATGACCCCAAGGGTGCCCCAGTACATTGAGACACAAAATCCTATCAGCTACATCATGGACATTAGTGGGCATGGAATCCCAAGAACAAGAATTGCAGCAACATACTTGGCAAAAGAGTTTCAGAATAGCCATTTGTGTGAGATGGTCAGGAAGGCGGTCAAAACTACTGTCAGGAGCAATAAACTCAGAAAGCAAAAAGATAGAAACATGATAACAGATAATTACAAGTACCCTGCGTCACCTATAAGGCAACTAGGGATGATTTTGCTGAGGACACAAAGGTTTCTATGGAGGAATGTGAACTACACCTACAGCAGGTTTACCGGTTGCGTGACGATTGGTTTACTGATGGATTCACTCTACTTCAAGATCAAGTATGACGACACGTATGGGGTAACTTCGAGGTCGTTGTACATTTACATGCAAACTATATACTCATAGGGGTTATATCTGCTAACAACGTGATCCCTCAGATTGGCACAGATAGGCTTGCCTACTTTCGAGAGATGAGGTCCAAGATGTACCTCCCGATATTCTATCCACTATCATGGGTAATCAGTGAAATCCCCTACTTCCTCATCGCAACACTAGCATTCGTTGGGATTGGAAATGGCATGGCAGGTATTGCAACCCAGACAGCCGCTAATTTCCTGACCTGCTGGTCCATCCTCTTCGTCTTCACCCTCTACATGACCTACTTTGGTATGATGGTCACATTCCTAGCTCCGAACCCAATCCTTGCCGCGTTCCTCGTCTCGATAATAACATCAATGTGGGTCTCTGCTTCTGTCGTGGTGGTCCTATTTTCAGACATTAGGTTCTACAAATGGATATACTGGACAAACCCGTTCCAGTATGCGATTAGCGCGCTGATCGACTACGATAAGCTTCTATTGCGACACATCCCAATGTCAGACACATTGCTCATGCCCACAGCTCCCTGATGGCTCGTACGTGTGGGAAAGGATATCAAGCATCCGGTCCTTAAGCCAAGAGAGGCTGAACTCTGATGTGATAACCTTAGCAGGGATGTGCACAACATTTGTGCTGCTTGCTTTCCTCTTCTTCACCACACTGAAGCACAACTCCCCACACGCCCATTGAGACTACTGAGTCAAACGAGTAAGTGTTGGCTTTTACTATTACAGCCATATTTTTGTCCATTCGCACCTTAGTCGTCTGTGTTCAGCTGTTGCAACTGTATTATGTTTCATCACACTGTAAAGAGTACTACAAGTGTTGATTGGTATTGAATATTGAGTTCTGTTATTGGTGTAAAGATGTATGATGTATGATCTGTTATGAGATGTCACTCTGCTCTACAGACGATAGTGGCTTGTTAGATGTAAAACAATACTTCCCTTTCCAGAGCACTCGTCAGCAGATTAATTACATTGATTTCAAACTGCTCTACCAATACGTGCAGCGCATACAAGATACAACACACTCGAATCAATAAACAATATCACAAGGGTGGGAGACGAACTTACTTGTCCCGGCCAGTTGCAGGCCGTTACGTCCCCCTTGGTGCGGGCATTCGGTCGAACATATGATGAGCACGCGCCGGCACCTCGCATAGGTAGCCATGGCAGATGTATGATGGGCCAGGCACGACGGCTAAGGCAGCGGCCTGGGAGCCGTTGGCGCCAGCGCCAGCGCCGGCATGGGACCACCTCCCGTCAGGGCCGTCCCGGCAAAAGTGGGGGCCCTGTGCGAAATTACAAAATGAGGCCCTCAAAAAAAGAGAAAAAAGACAAAAAAAAAAACTAGAACTATAGATAAAAAGTACCTCTTTAGTTTGTTTTGCATAATCCGATAATGGTTACTGAAACAACATTCTTTGGCTATTCTTTGAAATGAAATCTTCAATGATACACTCATACTAAATCTTCTCCAGGATGTCACTCTCAAGTGCTATTATGGCCAAATCGTTAAGTCTTTCTTGTGTCATTGTACTACGCAAGTAGGACTTCAATAGCTTCAATTTAGAAAAACTCCATTCGGCCTATGCAACAGTCACAGGAATGGTCAATAAAACTCTATATGCAATAGTTGCATTGGGAAAACAATCATGCCGCTTCAAAAACTTCAGAATCTCAATAGGTCCCATGTTTTCTCTTGGAATGAAATCCTGAAGAAACTTCAACTCCACAGAGTTCATTAGCATCAATATCCTGAAGACATGGCTAAACCTTGAAAGAAAATCAGAAGAAGAAAATTAATGGACTAATTGTGATAAACAAATATGCTAGCTAGTAGCTAGTTCACAGTACGCTACTGCTACTCGATCAACAAGGGAGAGCTTCACCATTGCATTAGTTATTCTAATTAGACAAATCGATTACGATTAAAATAATACCTGGTTGCTTCCGCTTGCTTTGGCGATCTCCTTGCTTCCCAGATTATTTCTTCTTGGAGCAGCAGCGATCTCTTCTTAGAGCTTGGATACAATTTCTTCTCGAGTCATGTATGCACTATGCATGAAAAATTGATCTCCTTGGCAGAGAATAGAGATCGAAATTTTCAGAAATCAATCAAGTGGCGGCTGATCTTATTCGTATGAGCCGCGGTGGCATTGGACACGGTCCCTCAAAGTCGGACGGTGCGGACGGCTGATCGTAATTGTATGAGCGGACGACTGATCGTATTAGTACGAGCAGAACGAGTTGAGGAAAGAAATCAATCATGCTTCGTTTGTGCTGCTGATCTGGTCTCAAAATACAAAGCATACATAGTTTAATTTGGGGCCCCAATATTTTGGGGGCCCTGTTCCGTCGCACCGTCCGCACATGCGGCGGGACGGGCCTGCTCCCGTCTCACCGATAGCCCGCTCGTGGCTAGTAGGTCACTAGGAGGCGCCGAGGTGGTGGCGCGCTTTGCTTTGGAAGCGATCGGAGGCAGCCGCAAGCGGGATGCACAAAATACGCCAACCAACGGCGTGCAAGCGGGACGCACAAAATGCGTCAACCAATGGCGCACGCAGTTTCTTTAGACTGTAGAGAGTCACGTTTCGCACAAAACCTCTCTACGTGCTCTGCGCAAGGACGACCCGCCGCCGCCGCCCGCCAGGAGATCCCCAGGTACCGCATCACTGGTCTCTCGGATCCCCCGTCTTCAGCACTTGGTCTGCATTGCCGCTGCTCTGCTCGTCTCATTTAGTGCGGTGAATCCGTTGTTGGTGGAGGGAAATATCATTTTTTTTTCTATTATCTTTGCGCATGGGTTTTGGCGGTAGACGGGTTTGGGGGCGGCGGCCTCAAATCGTCCCCCGGCGCGGTGTGATACAGGGAGGGGTTTCAG
Source organism: Eragrostis curvula (assembly GCA_007726485.1). Classification (NCBI taxonomy): domain Eukaryota; kingdom Viridiplantae; phylum Streptophyta; class Magnoliopsida; order Poales; family Poaceae; genus Eragrostis; species Eragrostis curvula. The sequence goes on from CM017439.1 coordinate 48,050,466, forward strand.
CATTCTCGGGTGCTCGTCGCTTCGTTAGGGATATTTGGCTGGGAGAGGGACTGATGTGGCCGTGCCTGCGTGGTGTTCGTAAGAATGCCGCATCCTGATAGACTACTGGATCTAGGACTATGTGTTAGCTGTTCGTGTTGACAGAAGATTTCTCTAGGACGAGTTGCAGGTATCTTAGGGTGTTACTGTACATCTAAACAAATAGATAGAAATAGCTAAATTGCCATAGTGTTACCATTTGTCTGATCCTAGCAATTGTCAAGGTCGCGATGGCTATCTCTCGTTATGTTTTTTTTTATAAGAGAACGGGGCTCCAGCAGAGAAACTGGCTGGTACTGCTCCCCTTGGAAAACCCAGGGACGCAAGGCTCACACGAGTTCGAACCTGCATTAGCTGCCCACCAACTGGTGGTGCTGGCCACCAAGCCCAATGCTCGGTCCTTGTTTGAGATAGTGATCCCTCTCCTTTTTTTCTTCGTTTTTCATGAAGTTTTGGATCACATGGGAACCACACGGGAGTCTGCCTGATGTTCTCGCGCGTTGCAGGGGCGGCTCCATCCGCTCAATTTGGAGGGACGAGGCTGATACCGAATATCAGGGTATATTCTCTCGGTGGCAGGCTCGCCCCCGCCTGACCCCCAACCAAACGCCTACAAAATAGGGGCCGCCCCACCCAACTTGCCCAGCCATCCATCCAAACACATCCTGGTTCTGGATGATGGCTCGGGATGGACGGCACAGAGATGGATGCGGCGCTCATGACGTTCCACCGGACCGGTTCGAAAACCAGTCGGCGGCGTCGCTGTGGTACCAAGCTATCAGACCTCGAGACCAAGGGGAAGGTGAACGTTAGCAGCAGGCAGTCGTGACGGTGCACAAGGGGGAGACATGGTGCGGCAGGGACAGGCCTCAAGGCGAACGGTGTGCGGTCTATGTCTTTTTTTTTTTGAAAAAAGGCAGGAGTTATTCATTAAGGTAGAAGATAAAGAATTACAAAGACTAACCCGGCAGGACTGCCGAGCCCGAGCTATGATCATCACCAAGCTCGAGCATGCGAAAAGACAGGAGAAGCACGGAACAAACAATCTGAGGCCAACTGCCATCCATCATCGACGTGCTTGAATTGAAAAAACTACTAGGAAGGCAACCACAGTGTGATGTCTATCAGCTTGTTTGCCTGGCTGCTTTGCAGCGGTTGCGATTCAGCAGTTACAGTGTTTCAGTTATTTCTTTAACAGCCGCTACAGTGTTTGCAGTTATTTCTTTAGCAGCCGCTACAGTAAAACGGCTGCAAAACAGCCTGCCGAACAAGCTGCATTTTAGCAGGTCATAAGACACTTCCATTTTAAGCATGAACTGCGGATTCTTTTGTTTTCTGCAAAAAGATGGTTGGTAAAGAAATGGCGTTGAAAAGTATCATTAGCTGAAAAGATGGTTGCCTTTGTCTTTTGACCCATATATACCTGTTTAGCAGGCTTTGTAAGTCAGATTAGAGACACATTCTTTTTTTTACTTGTTTAAATAATGTTCTTTATGTTCCTTATGGTTCAAAAAATAAAGCATCCCCTTCGTAGCCATGGAGGATGTGCACAAACCTTTGGACATAGCATCATAAGACTGACTCTAACAACAATGTGCATTTTTTGACAGGCAAATACATCTTTGCCTCGCATGTACAGTAACAGGCATTTTGAAGAGGCAACTGGACGCCCGGTGCCGCTCGGCGCGCGCTGCCGCCTCGCCGACAATAGCTACTGGATGAGCGCCATCGCCGCCCGTACGTCGGCGACGCACAACGGCTACTTGCCGGGCGGCCTGCTCTGGTTCACGCTGCCCTTCTCGCTGGCCACGGCACTGGGCCTCGGCGCGCTCGCCCACGACCTCCCGCTCACGGCGAAAGAGGGAGCCAGGGGCCTCGTCCCGACGGCGACGGCCACCGCGCTCATGGGCGAGCCGGGCTCCGTGCTCCTCCTCGGGCGCCGACGACCGGCAGGTCCTCCGCCTGTCCAGAGCCGCCGTCCTCTGCTTCGGCTGCTTCATGGGCGTTCCGGCGCGTCGCCGCCTTCACGCCGCAGCCCCGCGCGCCCCGCCTGTCCTTCCCGGCGCGCGCGCGACCCCGCCTCCCGCGACGAACCGCCGCAGCACGCGCCGGCCTCCCTCGACGCGCCCGTCTCCATGCGCACGCGCTCGCCGAGCTCCGCCATGCGAACGCGCACGCCGAGCTCCGTCACGCTCGAGCACCTGTCTTCCGCGCCACGCCGCCACGCACGCGCGCCTGCCTCCGCCGCGCCCCCGAAATGCCCCGCCTCCACGCGCCGCCCCCGCCTCCACGCCAGCCCGCGCGGCAATAAGATCAAAATCACTTCAAAACGCCAGCGCAAGCACAAATTCAGAGTCCCTCGAACTGAAATCGAGACTTGAAACGCAAATGCGAGCACCAATTTCGGAGTCTCTAGAACCCAATTCGAGAAATTCAAGTCAGTACGAACCAATCCCCTCTGCAAGCACACACATCGTAGCCAGAGAGTCAAACCGAGAACTCCGAACTGGAACCAAATCTAAGCGCAGTTGCAGGAATGCAGAACCAAATTCAACACCAAACAGTTGGGAGCTGCTGCTGCGTCGCCGCCTCCGCAGCATCCCGCGGCCTCTTCAACGGCGCCTGCCTGTCTTCGCACCCGCTTCCTCAGCAGCAGGGGAGGCGGGGACGAGACGAAGTTGGGGTCGGCCGCAGGGAAGGGGAGGGGAGAAGTGCCGTTACTCGCCCGGGAAGTGCTCCCCGCTCGCCACACATGCGGAGGACGTTGGGGGTGGCAGGGACACACGAGAAGCAGGGGAACCATCCCGCTCGCTCGCGCCGCACGCAGCAAATGCATTTGAGGAGAGAGGTGATGTACTTTTAGATCGTCTCTCTCCTCTGAATGCAAAATTCATCCTCGTTTGCATATGCTGTTGGAGAAGGATCTGATAATGCACAGTGTTGAAATAGATGCATATATGGCTTTGCATTGTGCTGTTGAAGTCAGCCTAAGGATCGACAAATTCATATAATTTGCAACCTCTTGCTATTGGTAGATGAGTATAGTAAGCACATGCTTGAATTACCCTTCCATATTTCTGACAACGATGGACCCACTGGTGAGACGAAAAATGAACCAAGTGCAGTGGTGGACTGGTGGTGCTATATATCACCTCTCAAAACGTGTTGTCGGACACTATTTATATCATTGGGTCTCTCGCTTATTGAGATATGAGAAATATAACGCCAAGGGAGATGCGCGAAGAGACCGAGTTGTTGATACTAGAAATAGCTTGTGCTGGAAATTCTCGAAGAGCCAAGGGAAAAAAGAATGATCCTTCTCTTGTGTGAGAATGCTCCGTGCTCAGAAGACGTCTCACGTCCTTTCAGTAAGCCACAAGGGTGGCTGTACAGCCTGTAGCTGTAGCTGCCTGTGTAACTGTTCGCATGAACCGAGAGCTTTTACAGTGCCCTCTACTCCTGGTTAGCAGTCAGTAAAAACCAATTTCAACCCTTGATTTCTTAGGGCTATTATTGGCTTTTATTCTGATAGAGAAAACAGCATGGTGGCCTGATCGTTTCTAGGACGCCATCATTCTTCGTAGCCGGTCCACGATCACGCGTGACTGAGCAGGGTGTCTGTTTGAGAAAGTGAGGCGGACGGAGCAGCGGTGACTAAGAGCAGGTTCAATAAGCGTCGTATCGACCGATTCCACAATTAAAAAATTATTGTTAAGGAGAGAGAAATCGGAAGATTCTTTCGCTCGGCGCCGGCAGCCGCGACCGTCGATTTCTGCTCTTTCCTTCATTCGTCGGGCCCACAACACTCACATGCAATGCAGGAGATAGGGTGCTTGTGAAATAAACTAGTATTTATTAACAGACTTGCTCGTCGCGTGCGTTGAACGGACATGCCGCATGCATCGGCGCCAGAATAAAATAGCTCGGCGCCGCTTGGCTGTTGTTGGGCTTGCTCTAAGAGCAAGGCCAACGCCTTGTCTGGTCGACCACTGCATCAATAAAAAATGGATATAGAGGAGAGAGGAAAGGGTTCTGTCACACACATAATTGTCGCTGGCAGCAGCGACGATCGCGTCGCACGGTGCGGGCCCCGCCACCTCTCCCAACCTCTCTCACCTGTACTGCGCGCGTCTGGCTGAAAAGGAGGAGGATGGGACCCACGAGGCGGCGTTCGACAGGCGCGGCGTTGGGTAGCTTGTCTGGCCCGTGGTCTGCCAATCGCGGCGCGGCTTGGCTCGGGTCGACCTGGTGGCACAACGTGTACGGCGCCGTTGCAAGGCGACATGAGGAAGAGACGAACAGTGTGGCGCCGTCGTCTGTTTTCTGCTGTGCGACTAACGGCTGAGGGAAGCGACTCCGATGATTGTATGACAAAGATGCAAACGGCTGCTGTACCGGAGTCCTAAAGCTTCCAAGGTGTGCAGCTTGTGCAAATTTGTGTTTACTTTGTCATCAGTTCAACTTCTCGGATTGTTCGCAACAATAGAGGTGTTCGGCGTATGGGGGTCTAAATTTGGTTTTGCATCATGCTTCTTGATCGGCGCACTTGCAGGTTCAGAGGAACTTGCGGGGAGGCGGCGGAGGATCTCCGCGAGCTTGGCCGCTTCGGTATTCGCGCGCCTCTGACCAATGTGCAGACTGTTGCCGGCGGTGTGGACTGTTGCCTCGAGTAGTAATAAAGAGATTTCGTTTTCGAAAATAGCAAAACATAACGAACATTTGAAAAACTTTAGCCCTGGCAATCATCCGAGCGTCTTAGCTCCTATGGAAAAGTATGGTCGTAACGACAAGCTAACAACCGATAACTATTTTTTTTGCTGAGCAATACCACATGGAAGAGTACTGGAGTAATTGCTAGTAACTCTTAACATGTGTGTTTCAGAGCGTTGATGGTCGAGAAGACAAATGAATTATATTCGGCTGCGGTCATAGGTACATCAAAGCAGTATTCCTTGAAGAACTATAAGTGCTAGCTCTATCCATTTGAGAGTTGAGATTAGAAGCTTTCATCTAGGACAAAGGAAGCTGATAGCCAGAGGACAAATGATAGTGTGTTGACATCTACTATTCCAAGAAGCTTAGCTTATGCCGAGAGATCGTATAAATCGTCTGGGAGTGGTAGGTGTTGGGAACCCGAAGAACCCGTCAATCCTGCGTGGCTCCGCAAGCTGTTCTGGTTAGGTCTCAAGCTGATTGGTTCAAGTTTCGGTACCTGAACTGGATCGCTCTGTTTGCATGCTAGCGACGAAGAAAATTCTCTGCGCCACGTATGTAAACAGGGTCGTGTGCAGCACCACTGGATATACGCCACGTGGTCCTCTGAATCAATCTCTGAGGAAAAAAGAGAAAAGGGATCAATATCTTTCCTGATCGGCTTCAGCCAGATCTACGCCGCTGCTAATTCTTGCACAGCTCGCACGCCACCGGTCCGGCGGCGGGCACCATGGATGGCACTGTTAGATCTAATAAATCTAGATCAAAACAATACTTAGGACTAACAGGATCATCTAGTCAAATAACAGATCACGTCTAGCAAACTAATCTAATGCGGAATTAGGGTTCAGTTAATTACCAGCAGATGTGGTGTCCATGGCGGCTGGTGCAGAGATGACGGCGAGTGCTCGATGACGCTCAGGGACGTAGCGGAGTCGTTCCTTGAGGGACTTTAGGTTACGAAAGCTCTCTGGACGATAGCGGCACTGCCCTAGAACAGGGAGGTGAGGAACTCGCGCTTCCAGGGCTACCAGCACCTTAGCGATCGGTGGTGGTGGCGGCTAGGTTACGTAGGTCAACCTTGGGAGGCGTGAACCCCCCTTATATGAGCGCTGGAGCCGTGGGGCCAAGCCCTTGTTGGGCTTAGTTTCTGCCTTCCGATCATGGCAGAATGGGCCTAGGGTAAAGGCCCAAACCGAGAGGGATTGGGTGAGGCGTGGCCTCCCCCTCTCCCTCTGTTCGGTTGTTGACTGAGGTCAACACGAAAACTAACATTCTCCTCCTTGACCGAATGGTCAACAACTTAAATTTAAACTTATTCTTAACTTAAACTTAATCTCTCCTCAGTAAACCAGCGAGCACCAGACCAATGCGTCATCAGCGGCCCACGGCAGACTGAGACAACATTACCCATAGCCTCCACTAGAAAACTTTGTCAGGACACTTACTCTTATTAGAGAAGATTAACGGCCCTTAAACCAGGACCTTATCAAAGCTATCTACCAGACCCATATAAACGACATGTCTCTCAAAGAGGTGTGGTGGTAAACCTTTAGTGAGCGGATCCGCAATATTTAACTCAGTATCAATATGCTCAATCTTAATTATGCGGTCCCGGTTCCTTTCTTTCACGAGAAGAAATTTGAGGTCGATGTGTCTAGAAGCACTACTTATCTTTTCATTACCGCAAAAGAAAACTGCGGCTTGATTGTCGCAGTGCATTGTGATAGGTCTCGAGATACTATCAACAATCTTTAATCCCGAAATAAAATTCTTAAGCCACATTGCCTGTCCCGAGGCATGGGTAACATGATACGAATTCAGCTTGCATCATAGATCCAGCTGTTACTGACTGCTTAGCACTCCTCCATGAAATTGCTCCCCCCGCTAGCGTGAAAACATATCCAGAAGTGAATTTTAACTCATCTTTATCACCAGCAAAGTCGGAGTCTGTGTAACATTCGACCCGAAGGTCGTTTGTCCTCTTGTATGTGAGCATGTAATCCTTAGTGCCTTGGCAATATCCTAATGCCTTCTTAACAGCCACCCAATGAGCTCATCCTGGGTTAGACTGATATCGACCAAAAACTCCGGTTGCAAATGCTAAGTCTGGACGTGTACAGACTTACGCATACATCAAGCTTCCAATAGCTGATGCATAGGGAACGTTCTCTATTCTTTTCTTTTCTAAATCATTCTTAGGGCACTGACCTTTATGAAGCTTATCGTCCTTTTGAAATGGGACAGGAGATGTATTGCACTTATCCATCTCATACCTCGTAAGCATTTTCTCAATATATGCTTTCTGAGATAACCCTAGCGTTCCTTTGGCTCTATCTCAGTGTATCTCAATGCCAAGTACATACGAGGCTTCACCTAAATCCTTCATGTCAAAATGAGATGACAAGAAGTTGTTTGTCTCATGTAACATATTCTTATCGTTGCAGGCTAATAGTGTGTCATCAACATACAACACTAGGATTATTAACTTTCCACCCTTGAATTTGATATAGATACAAGGATCCACATCATCACTTCTAAATCCAAATCTCTTAATTACTTCATCAAACTTAAAGTTCCACATTCTGGCCGCCTGCTTAAGGCTATACATGGATTTTCTTAATCTCCATCCCATATGCTCTTTACCTTTAATGGTAAAACCTTCCGGCTGAACCATATAAATAGTCTCATCTAAGTTTCCGTTTAGGAACGCAGTCTTAACATCCATCTGATGTAGCTCCATATCAAAATGAGCCACAATTGCCATGATAATCCTAAGAGAGTCTTTGAAAGACACAGGAGAGAAGGTCTCGTTATAATCGATCCCCTCCTTCTGTGTAAACCATTTAGCCACAAGCCTTGCTTTGAACCTTTCGACTTTCCCTTTAGAATCACGTTTGGTCTTGTAGACCCATTTACAGCCCACTGGTTTGACTCCATCAGGAATTTTTACTAAGTCCCATACTTGATTAGAACTCATAGACTTGAGCTCTTCTTCCATGGCTTCAATCCTTTTAGTGGAATTCTCACTCTGAACTGCTTCCTTAAAGTTGGCAGGGTCGTTAATCTTACCGACATCATATAGATCCTCACTTAAATATGTCTCATAAATATCAGAAATAGCCGATCTCCTTTCCCTGACAGACCTTCTTAATTGTTCGATCACAACAGGTTCAGGGACCGGTTGAGGTTCTGCTAATGGCACTTCTTGCGCCTGTACCTCTGCTGCTGGCGCCTGGTGCCCAACGTCTGGCGCCGGGACCACAACTTCTGGCGCCTGCACCTCTGGCGCCTGAACTACTGGCGCCTGAGTAACAGTGGGCGCCACTGTGCTGCTTATCTGAGGAATAACTGGCGGTACGAACTGAAACACAGGTGTTTGATAATCCAGATCAGGAAGATTAACCCGCAGTTCTTCTATACTTATATCCCTCTTCGGGAGATTACCACTAATTTCCGAGTTTTCAAAAAACACGGCCTGTCTGGTTTCAACAAACTTAGTGAAGCGACCAGGACAGTAGAAACGGTATCCCTTAGACTTATCAGGATATCCGATAAAGTGACAACTCACTGTCTTAGAGTCTAGTTTCTTATGCTGAGTATCAAATAGCTTAGCCTCAGCGAGACAGCCCCACACTTTTAAATAATTAAGTGACGGTTTCTTCCCATTCCACAGCTCAAAAGGTGTCTTGGGAACTGACTTAGATGGAACCCGATTAAGTATGTGGGCAGCCGTCTTTAATGCCTCTAACCACAGTTCGACAGGTAGGCTAGAATGACTGAGCATGCTTCTTACCATGTCCATTAATGTGCGGTTACGCCGCTCAGCCACTCCATTTTGCTGTGGTTCTCCAGGCATGGAGTATTATGCCTTAATACCATTTTCTTCTAAATACTTAGCGAACGGTCCCTTAATTTGACCATATTCAGCGTGTTTCCCATAGTATTCTCCACCCCTGTCTGACCGCACAATCTTAATGGAGGTGTTATGCTGTTTCTCAACTTCCTGTCTATATATCTTAAATATTTCTAGCGCATCTGAACGCTTTCTTATAGGGTAGATATGTCCATAGCGGGAATAATCATCGGTAAAGGTGTTAAAAGAATCATAGCCATCTACCGAAGTCACCGAGAGACGGCCACAGATATCTGTGTGAATTATTTCTAACATGTCCGTACTCCTAGTAGCTCCTTTCTTAATTGTCTTAGCATATTTTCCCTTAATGCAGTCGATGCACTGCTCTAAATTGGAGAAGTCTAATTTCTCTATTATTTCGTCCTTAATGAGACGCTCAATTCTCCCCCTCGAAATGTGTCCAAGGCGACCATGCCACAATTGCGAAGAGGTCTCATTATCACGCTTACGCTTATGTGAAGCATTGCTAACATTCATCATAGAATCATTAAGAGAGAGCATATAAAGCATGCCTTGCCGACTAGCAAGACCGACACTAATCTCATTAAACTTGATCACACATTGTTTGTTGTCAAACTCACACAAATGTCCAGAATCATCTAAAGCTGATACAGAAATCAAATTTCTCTTTAAACTAGGAACATAAAGGACATCATCTAAACGAAGCTGGAAGCCTCCTGGCAACTCTAAGTCGAAGCTTCCAACGCCTTCAACTTCAACGGCCGTCCCATCAGCCACCCTTAGGCTTCGCTCCCCCCTTCTTATAGTTCGGATCGAACAGAATACCTGTTGGCGTTCCTTACGGTACATCGATATTTGGGTTAAAGAGTCTTGCAATGATATTACCAAATAGTCCACCACTAGCAATGGATGCTAGAGATGTCCCATCGGCATTCCCATGATAAGAGGATTCGCAAGCGCACGGATAACCTGTTGTAGCATTTCACCCAGGAGTATTCCGGGGTATTGTGATTTATATTCTCCCAAAGGAAGACATGGTCAACAGTAGTACTTATGCTCAAAGAGATTGTAATGATAGACAAACCCACAATCCAATGCAGGGTAAGTGATAAAGATATATAAGGGATAGTGTGACACACACAGAGGATTCCACTCTCAGATAAAAGGCGAGAGGCAAGTCTGGGCAAGAGCTAAACTAACTAACGGGTGCTACTCCTAATGTACGTTACCATATAGCATACTAGGATTCTACCTACGTCAGGCTTACACTAGTGAGAGCTAAGAGCCTATGGCTAGAGATCATCGGGAGATCCGGTTTAGGCCTGGTCTGCCAGGCCACGCCGGCCTTTTGTATAAACTCCTATGCCATACCCGAACGTGAAGGATTATGGAAGGGTGGACAGGGCTGTCACCACCTGCCACCTACCTCTACAAACCGTGGGGCACATGCACAAACAAGGATGGAAAGGGAACCTAGCACCATGCTAGCATCACTCACCATAACTCTAGATCGCTCGAGGCACCCCGTAGGGCGGTAAACCTAGAGCTTCCCTTTCGGGACAATGATACCGGTATCTAGTCACAAACAACTAGCCAAACTAGTCTAAACCAGTCAAGGATCAAATCTAGTACTACGCTATGCATAAGCGTTCATCGCTCAAGAACAAGCGATGAACGACGAACGAATAAGAACGATCATTCTTAATCGGTGATCGAGTATGAACGAACGAAGAACGCCCGATGAATGCCCACGAACGTTCATCGATGAACGATGAACGAACATGAACGAACGATGAACGCTCATCCAAGAACACAACTAGATTAAGGATGAACAACATAAGCACACAACTACTATACGATAAACGATGAATCATTGATAAAGATCAAGTCTTACAAGAGAGGGATACAAGAACATACCCAACTCTCCAAGGGACTTGGGAGCACAAGGGAAGCCCACTACTTAGCCTAACTCTACCTAAACAGCCTCTAGCTCTAAGGTGAGGAGGAGGAGGGAATGAGGCTCAAGTGGTGTGTGTTCTCTAGGAGGGGGGTACCCCTTTATTTATAGACTTGGAGGTCGGTTCCTGAAGGCGGTTCCGTAGGTCGGTGGCATTAATTGCAGGTGGAACCGACCTTCAAAGGTCGGTGGCAAACCGCCATAGAAAGATAGGCCCAGGGGGCCACCAGAGCAGGTCGGCTGACCTGGCCAGGGGGGTCGGCCGACTTGGGCCTGGCCCCTCCTGGGCTGGGTCTTGGTAGGTTGGTCCCCCTTGACCTGTAGGCCTCTGATCTAGGTGCATTGGCCTTTAGTTTATTCTGGGTTTTTGTTGATCTTGGCCTTTTATCTTGGAGTTGCATTCCTTCGGCAATCTTCGATTTATGGAAGTGTTGGATTTGATGCCTTGGGACATGGATACACCTGGGCATTCCCTGTTTTCCACCTGCATACTTACAACTAGAGGTACACGTGGAAATAGGTTATTCATAAATAAAATGCAAGTAAGGAGTGCCTTTTCTTCCTTATTCATTGAGCTATGTGGCGGTCAAAAGTATGATATAACGACCGTCAACAATACCTGTAATGAATTAGAAATGTGCACGGTGGCACCTGAGTCAATCCACCAAGTATTAGGGGGAAAATCTGCTAAGAATAACTCATCAATGAAAGAAACGACATCAAACTTAAAATTATCTTGTTGCTTCAACCATTCCTTAAAGCCTGGACAGGCTTTCTGAAGGTGCTTAGGCGAGTCACAGAAGGAGCACAACATCTTGCCACCCTTAGCTTGGTGGTTCTTGAACTTGTTGTTGTGCTTAGCTTGTTGGTTCTTGAACTTGTTGTTGTTGTTCTTGGGAGCAAAGTTCTTATTGCCTTTGTTCTTATGCTTCGCTCCCCCCTTCTGGCCTTGCTTGCTACTGCTAGCCTCATGCTGGTTCTTAGGAGTGGAGTTGAGACTAAGGTTGCCAACCATGTTCGCAACATCCTTCATCTTTTGAGTCTTAATACGCTCTTCTTCTTCAACACAATAACTGATTAGCTCACTGATGGACCAAACGGTCTTGTTGGTATTGTAGTTGATCTTGAAGACGTTGAATGTAGATGGCAAGGACGTCATGATGAAATGAACAAGGAAACCGTCAGAGATCTCCATTTTCATCTCCTTGAGCCTGTGAGCCATGTCACACATACCCAAAATGTGCTCCCTTATGCCAGCTTGTCCAGTGTACTGAGAGGACACTAATTTCATAATGAGAGTGCTAGCATAAGTCTTAGAGGAGCTCTTAAAGTTCTCCTCAATCTTAGCAAGGAACTCCTTGGCAGTGTAGTCATTCCCCTCTGAATTCTTAGTGGGGATGGCACCCCTGATGCCAGGACTGATGGTGCCACTCATAACCAGGAGAGCCATGCGGTTGGACTTTTCCCACCTCTCATAGGCAGGAGTAGCAGCTTGGTCAGCAGCAGGAGCAGCGGGCTTCTCCTCCCTTAGCGCCACATCAAGATCATTCCATGCCAAGCATGTGGTGACCTTGCCCTTCCAGTCCGGGAAGTTAGCTCCGTTGAGGTTCTCAATGCTGCTAAGGTAGCCAGCAACAGCATTGATGTTCGTCGCTGAAAATAAGATAAAAAAACTTAGCTTAGTGATGATATACAATGAAATGCAAAATTAAATGCATGATTAAAACCCTACGGTGGTCTGATTAAAATCACACAAATAAATTTCAATTTGCATCACCGGTGGGGAAAACAAACGAAATTCGTCTTAAAATACTCATGATCAATCAACGGTGGTCAGAAATAATCACAAGTTTACTCTAAATAAACTTCACGGTGGATCCATTTAAATAGAGGCATCTCAAAGTATATTGGTGGATTTAAACTTAAAATAACGTAAAAAACACCAACATATAAAATTAACTTACTGAAAAACTTAACTTAAAACATTAATTTACAGGTAAAAAAATACTTAAACATAATGCTTAATACTTAAAAGAATGAATAAATCGTTAAAATGGCGCGCGCAGGCCGAAATTTGAATTTGCGGCCCAAACTTAAATCTCGCGCGCGCGGCCCAGCACGAAAATTAGCGCAGCCCAGCTCTCAGAACTGATGCAGCGCGGGCCAGCAACAGGCCGTCGAGCTGGAGGCCCGCAAACCTGCGGGCAGGCCGCCGAAACGGCCCGACACGCGCGCCCGCGCGGAGCGCATCTGGCCCAGCCCAACTCAAGGCGGGGCACGCGCCGTCGGATCGAGCAGAGGGAGGATCGGACGGCTAGGGTTCACGGAGCTCGGAATAAAACTCCGGCCGAAACCCTAGCGCCGCTCACTCCCTCACTCTCTTCTCCTTCTCTCGCCCACTTCGCTCCCCCGCATCCGGCGCCGACGAGGCGACGACGGAGCACGGCCACCGCGTGGAGCCGCCGCGGCGCCAAGAGGAGGTGCTCGCCGGTGCACGCGTGCGAGTCATTGCGCGCGGCACCGTCGAGCATCTCCGCCGTGGTGCCCTAAGGGCGCGCCCGTCGCGCGCAAGACTGAGGCGCGGCGACGGCGACACGGCGGAGACCGGAGCCAGGCCCGGCAACGGCGACAGCGGCGCGAGGCCGTGTGCGTGCCGGGATCCCGCGCGGCGGATCTGAGACCGCGCGGGCCGGTCCTGATGCCGACAAGGCGCACGCGCACGGGTGAGCCGTGGGGGCCTTGCCGGCGACCGGGGAGAGTAGGAGAGCGCCGCCGTCCACGCGCAATGAAGCTGATTGCGGCGGAGGACGACGACAACCCGAGAGGTAAGACCTCTCATCTTAGGGTTAGGGTTAGGGTTAGGGTTAGGGTTAGGTGTGTGAGTTCCAACCCTAGAGCCCAGCTTAGCTTAATTTCTCATCAATTTGTGACATGGCGTGATCAATTAGATGAAACCCTAACTGCTTATAACTAAAACATGAAGTAATTAACTTGACTGCTTACTGTAATGACTAAAACAAGACTAAAACTGAACAAAACTTAATCTAATTATGCTAAAACATGACTAATTCTTACTGCGCAATCACTAATCTAACTAACACTTAATCATGAATCAAAGATCTTAGTGCGCAGGAACATAAACTTGACTAAACAGAGCTAATTACTGAACTAAAACATGACTAACTGAACTGATTCACCTCTGTCTAGGGCTAGATCAAACAATTACACTTAAAACATGATGAGATCTAGCAATTAACCGAACCACTGAGTTAGAACTAGAGGATCTAATCGACTAGATTAGGCTAACTGATACCAATTGTTAGATCTAATAAATCTAGATCAAAACAATACTTAGGACTAACAGGATCATCTAGTCAAATAACAGATCACGTCTAGCAAACTAATCTAATGCGGAATTAGGGTTCAGTTAATTACCAGCAGCTGTGGTGTCCATAGCGGCTGGTGCAAAGATGACGGCGAGTGCTCGATGACGCTCAGGGACGTAGCGGAGTCGTTCCTTGAGGGACTTTAGGTTACGAAAGCCTTCTGGACGATAGCGGCACTGCCCTAGAATAGGGCGGTGAGGAACTCGCGCTTCCAGGGCTACCAGCGCCTTAGCGATCGGTGGTGGTGGCGGTTAGGTTACGTAGGTCAACCTTAGGAGGCGTGAACCCCCCCTTATATGAGCGCTGGAGCCGTGGGGCCGAGCCCTTGTTGGGCTTAGTTTCTGCCTTCCGATCATGGCATAATAGGCCTAGGGTAAAAGCCCAAACCGAGAGGGATTGGGTGAGGCGTAGCCTCCTCCTCTCCCTCTGTTCGGTTGTTGACTGAAGTCAACACGAAAACTAACAGGCACGACCAATGTGATCCGGTTGGCCCCCATGGTCTCGCACGCATCGGTGAGATGCCCAACGCTGCTGAAGGAAACGTTCCCAGCACCGAGTTGAGGTAGATACTGCTTCAGTTCTTCGTAAAAAAAAGATACTGCTTCAGTTCTTCGTGGTCCACGGTTTCAAAGCAAGATGAGGGAGCTCCTCTCGCTGTTAACTAAGCTTTCTGCGCCTATATTTTAATATTGCATTGCATACCGTACGAAAGGCAAGGTTAGTTCTGCAACATATGATTATTGGTTCAGAGATGTGATTGCATCATCTCACCTTTTCATGGACCGAATGATAAGAGTACAAAGAGATGTGACTTGACTACGTTTGCATGGTTATCGTTTAAAAATCAGTTTAGCACATTTTTTCTGCACACATGTGCCTTCTTATGTGGTGTTGACGAGCCAAATTTTCACAACTTTAATTTGTTGCAAATACAACTGCATTGCAATGAAGTGTCAACAAGTTAGTAAAGTTTTACATCTCTGAAACTAATAGCTCTGAAGTTTAGAAGCTTTAATTCGTTCCAATAGGATCAGAGCATGTGTCATGCTAGCCGTCCGGAAGATTTGGGTAATAATACTCACATGAGGCACTTTTTTTTTTCTTCGAAACGAGAATTACCCACCCCATCCAAAAAGGACGGGGGCACATGAGGCACCTTTCAGATCTTTATTGAATCTGATAGCCGCAGATTTGATCTAATTTGCATTGATTCATTTGTCGTACATAGAGGCTTTTTCAGATTTTGATTAGGACCGGGGGTGTTCGTTGCTTTAGTATTTAGCATTTAGACCTGTCACATCAAAGAAAATCTTATTATTTAAGAGTATTAAATAAAATTTAATGACAAAACCTTTTTACAGATAGGTACATCTTTACGAGACGAATCTAACGAGCATAATTAATCTATATTTTTTTACAGTGATGATACAGTAATGCTACAGTAACCAGCGTCTAATCACGGCTTACCTACCCTCGTTAGATTCGTCTCGCGATTTAGACCAGGGGTTCTGCAGTTAGTTTTGTAATTAAACTTTATTTAATACTCTTAAATAACAAAATTCTTCCCTCTAAATTTTAAACCACATGCAACGAACATCCCATGTCACATGCCATTCTCGTAGCACGTTTGGTCTGCGGTGGGCAGCACTGTCATTGATTGGCTGTTGAATCAGTGTTTCTGCCATCACAGATTCAGAGCTACTTTCAACACAAATATGATCCCAATAGTATATACATGGCTTAGCTCTAAAACGAAACGTTCAAATTAGGATTATGTATTTCCTTGTCTACTCTATTGCTACGTTCAATATTTGCAATGTAATCCATAATGCAAGATTGTGATAGAACAGTCAAGGACCATAAAGAAAAAAGAATGATCTGATTATGCGTGTGAGAATGAGAGGCGTTGGGAAACCAAAACACTCAGCATTGGACCATAACAAGCTCCCTGCTACGAAGAGGTTGGAAAGTTTCGTAGACTCGAAGCACTACGGGAAACCGCCAATTTGCCGAGTGCCCACTGGTTTGCCGAGCGCAATCCCTCGGGCACTCGGCAAACAGGGAGTTTGCCGAGTGCCAGAGGCTCGGCACTCGGCAAACTCCTGGCGCACGGTACCAAAAAGGTTTGCCGAGCGCCGAGGCCCTGGCACTCGGCAAACAGACAGTTTGCCGAGCGCCAGAACCGGCGGCACTCGGCAAACTCCTGGCACACGGTGCCAAGGGAGTTTGCCGAGTGCCTCCGTTAGTGGCGCTCGGCAAACTCCCTGTTTGCCGAGTGCCTAACGTGGGCCCTCGGCAAATTTTTTTTTTTTTCATTTTTCTCCACATTTTCCATTTATGTGGTGGATGTATGTATTAATGTTGCTTCATGCGAAAGTTTGGTGATTTTTTCAATCCGTTTGGTATATTTAAGGTGTTTATGACATATAAAGTATATATTGAAAATAATTCAAATTTGAACTTTAGGTGATTCAAATAAAAAAAATATTCACACAAAAGTTGATATACATGTTCTTGAGTCCAATGTAAGGTGTCAACCATGAAATGAAATGATAATTCGTTCATATTGTACATAAAATATAAGCGAAAAGAATCGGTTGAATATTATTTTAATTTTATAAAATTAAAACAAAGTCTAAAAATTACGAGACTCGCGCTGGTATCATGAAATCATACGTGGAGACCATGATAAATCGTAGAAAACGTTTCGCTAAAGTTGTGACGTACGTTGTTTACAAACAGGAGCATCCTCGAAGAAGATCTATAAACATATGAAGTGATCGTTTGGATTTCGAACATAAACGACGGACATAATTTGGTTTCACCTTAAACATATTTTTTATAGGTAAAGGATCATATGAAATGTATCATGGCAAAATGTAGCAATTTTTTGAATTTATTTCGATTTTATAAATTTTTTTTGAGTTCCAGCAGAAAATGTTTGCCGAGGGCCGGCCCGGGGGCCCTCGGCAAACAAATTTGTGCCGAGTGCTTTGGGTTTGCCGAGTGCTTTCAGATCTAGCACTCGGCAAACCTTATTTTTTTGACTTAGCGCCGCGCGCGGCCTTCCTTTCTTCTCTCTTCTACCTTATCTTCTTCCCTCGATCTGCTACCACTCGCCGCGCCCGCGCCTCACCCGCCCCCGCACGCCTTGCCGCCGCCACTCGCCGCGCCGCCGCCACTCGCCGCGGCCCCGACGACCCGCCGCCGTCGCCCGCCCCCGCGCCTCACCCGCCCCCGCCCCCGCGCCTCGCCCGCCTCCGCGCCTCACCCGCCCCCGCGCCTCGGCCGCCGCCACTCGCCGCGGCGCCGCCACTCGCCGCGGCCCCGACGACCCGCAGCCGTCGCCCGCCCCCGCGCGTCGCCCGCCCCCGCCCCCGCGCCTCGCCCGCCCCGGCGCCTCACCCGCAGGCCCGGCGAGCCGCCGCCGTTGGGCGCCGCCTTCCCCGCGCCTCCCCCGCTCCTTCCCCGCCGGCGACGTCGCTCCGGCCTCGGCCCCCGACCCCCGACGCCTCACCTCCGCCTAGGACACGGACCGAGGCCGCTCCACCCGCCCCCGAGCTCGCCGGCCCCCCACCCGCCCCCGAGCTCGCCTGCCCGACGACCTGCGCCTCCCCAAGCTCGGCAGCCCTCCACCGACGCCCTCCACCGACGCCCTCCACTGCCCTGGCCCTCCACCGACGCCCCTCCACTGCCCCGGGCGTCCATCCAGATAAGGTAAGCTTCTTTCTTTTTTTTTTTTTTTTCATTTTGTCGCGGTGCAGCGTCCCGGCGCAATGCCGCTCCACGGCCGCCGCGTGCTCGGCTGCCGCGGCAGCATTATACTTGGTACTACTGCCATTGTTGTCGCAGTCCTCGACAAGCACCGCTCGTCTGTTTGTCGCGGCGGCGGCGACGGCGAACGCCTTGTGGGTGGTGGCGAAGACGCCGAGCAGTAGCAGGAGAAGAGTGGCGGAGAGGGTGGCCGCTGCAGCTTTCTTGGCCCTCCTCGCAGGCGGAGGCGGCATTTTGATTTTGCGGTGGTGGTGGGATCACCGTGGGGGGCCAGACGTGACAAGGACAGTGGTGTGAGGCCGGATTGGAGGAGCCGGGTCTTTTATATATAGCAGCGTAATACTAGTAGATGATGACATGATAAATTATGTACGTATGCGGCATCTTCAACATCGGATTAGAAATGGAATTTAGGAATCTCTCTCTGTTTTCATATTACCCGATTCAGCATTGACTTAACCAAGTTGTCAACTGACAACAAGCTGACATTTCATTTCTCTGCATTGATCTGGATCTTCCCGTTTGTAGCAGCAGTACACGCAGTGGTTCGAGCTCTGATTGGCAGTACGCAACTTCCTTTCTCAGCCAATTATAGAGATGGATCTTGACTCATAAATTCATAATTAGTGAACGACATTGACAATGGAAAGAGAGCTTATCTTGACAAAATGAAATTGATTAGTGAACGACATTGACAATGAAATTGATTGGTTGTTTCAATTGGACCGAGCGATGAGTTTGTTGGAATTGGATGTGAAATGAGAAATTGTGTGGAATTATTTGATCGGTCTATGTCATTGAACTTGGAAATCAAAATTGGACCAAGTGATTGTTTAAATTTGATGTGGTATCCGGCCATCGTGCCGTTGATTTGTTGGATGTGCTTGCCGGCCATCGTGCCGTTGTTTTCTTGCAGGTTTTGGGAACCTCACCGTATAGGGGAGGTGCTGCCGAAATTTTGAATTGACGGTGTTATGTTTTATTCTTTGTAGGAGAGGAGAGGCTTTTCCACCGTCTTTCACTCGTCGCTTTGCGGGAGAGCAAGGTGAGACATCAAAAAACCCACATTTTCCATTTCTGTTTGTAGGTAACGCGTAACCTAGTTAGGCGTCTCCCGTTCGAAATAGATACAGTTGGAGATATGCCCGATGGTTGCATATCTATGATTGTATCTGTTTCGAATTGTCCACGTTTTTTGGACAGCCCGAGGATGCGTAGATGAGGCTATTTTCCATTGTCTATTCCTGTTCGAGACCGAGTTTCGGCCGCGCCTCCCTGTTGTTCTCCGGATACACAATCTCCCTACCCTCTCTGAGATCCGAGCGAGGAGCTCGTCCTCAACCCCGCCCATACGCCCACGGCCGAGTGCTGCACAGCTTCAGTTTGAGCAATCACAGGTTATTTCTGTTCTACTCGTCGTTTCGTTGAGTTTGACATATGTTTGCTTTGCATTGTAACATTGGGATGACATATTGTAGACCCAGCTACGGGAGGAGATGGAGGCGAAGCTGCAGGAACAGGAGAAAAGGCACCGGGCAGAGATGCAGCGACAGCAGGAGGAGATGCAGCAGGAGATGCAGGAACGTGATGCAAGGATGCAGGCGGAGATGCAGCGGCAAATGCAGTTGATGCTTCAACAGTGGCACAACAATGGGATGCTACCGCCGCCACTACCTCTGCCTCCTATCGGCACTCCGAGTCCGACTCAAGGCACTCCCGTGAGTATTTCTAAATTCTTGTAGTTTCAATCCTCGTCCTGTCGACACTTCTAACTGAAAACTTGCGTTAATCATGTAATATCTTTTTTCTTGCAGAATATATCCGCTGGATCCAACAATCAGCCGGTTTCCCCTCCAGCTGCTTGGTCACCGTTCCCTCCTTATCCCCGTCCTCCTCCGATGTAGCTTGTAGTTGTATATGTACTTTAATTGCATGAACCAACTAGTTGTCGACGTGTTTGTGAACCATTTCATGAACTTGTGCTTGTGGACGTCAAGTTGAGCTATTTCTATGTGTATTTGGAGACAAATATGTGTTTGTGATGGATTTCAATGTGTTTGTGGTGATTTCAATGTGTTTGTGATGATATATATGTGTATGTGATGATGGTGAGCATGTATGTATGATTTGGTGTGATTTTGGTCCAGGTTGCATCGATTTTAGACAATTTATAGCGTTCTGCGAAATTTTTTTGCCGAGTGCCTCAGAAGTTTGCCGAGAGCCAAACCTGAGGCACTCGGCAAACTTACCATTGTTTGCCGAGTGCCTTGTGCCTGGCACTCGGCAAACTGGCCATTGTTTGCCGAGTGCCAGGCTCAAGGCACTCGGCAAACAAGAAAGTTTGCCGAGCGCCTGGCACTCGGCAAACAAAAAAATTTGCCGAGTGCCCTGGCTCTCGGCAAATTTTTTTGTTTGCCGAGTGCCAGACGTCATGGCGCTCGGCAAACTTTTCTGACGCCGTTTCCTGCCGTCACGTTATTTTTTTTTGCCGAGTGTCTTCCTGGCTCTCGGCAAAATCTTTGCCGAGTGCCCGACAGAAAACACTCGGCAAACTCGGCTTTGCCGAGAGCTGGCTGCCGAGTGGAGTTTGCCGAGTGTAAACAGGGCTTTCCCGTAGTGAAGTCCGCCAGGCAACCATATCTTCTTGAGGAAGAGGGCGCCTTCTCTTTGACTTGGCAGCAGGATACATCAAAGCCGCCACATTAGTTTGTACCTGAAAATCAAGATGCAATGTATCGCCTTATTTCCAAAAACAAATTATATCATCTTATTTGTTACTTAGAACGTGTCATTTGCGTATGTATCTAATCTACATGAGAAAGAGAGGGCCAGTAGTACGGGAATGGTAATGCCAGGGAACACATTGGATTTAACGCCTTGCATTTTTTTTTTTTTTGCGAAAGTAACGCCTTGCAATTGTATTAAGAAGAACGCTGTTATTTTTTTCCTCACCGTGTCATATGTTGCGTTCTCACGGTAACTATTCACAAATTTTTACTGGAAAAATTGACGGATCATCTTTCGAAAAATTGACGGATCACCCCCCATTTTATTTGCTGAAGCATTGATGGGGACTTTCTGAATCTATCAGCCATATATAGAGGGCTAGCTAGCTCATTCTGCTCTTATCTTTTATCTGAGAGACCACAGGGCCGGGTGTGAACACAAGTGTTTCAGGATTTAGCTTGTGCTGTCTGGCGACTTTCTATCTGTAGTTTTTAGCGACCTTTTATTTGCAGCAGTAACATGAGTGATCAAGATTAGCTACAGACAATATTAGTCATATGTAGACAGGTTTGGGAGGTATCAGGATGCCATCGATCACTTCCAGCTCTTTTAGTTCTACGGATTAATCCGTCCAGTACGCGGCGGCGCGACGTCGACTGCTGACTTTTCTCCGGATCACTTGATTGACAGGAAGACCTCGCTGAGTGGCTTGGAAGAACGGGGCTGCGACGGGCGGAATGGTCTGAAACTCTGAACGAGCTGGAACGTTCTCATGAAGGCGATTGCATACTTGTGGCTGGAGAATGATTATTCGCTCCATCTTGCAAAATACTCATTCAGATGCCGCCTACCAATTGGTCACCCATGGCCGTGAGCTCTATGCAAAATACTCATTCAGATGCCGCCTACAGGTTTTCCGCCCAACAAAGCTGAGATAAATCGGCCATTTACGACGCCTAATTCATAGAGACGACCCATAGTGCAGATACTGATAGCGATGTGCTGCATTTTACCTGCCTCTAGAGAGCTTTGTTGCTTCATTAATGTAGACAAGAATATAGTTTTCGTTTTTGACTTTTTGACATCATGTTTGTCCTTTTTCTTATTAATTTTTTTTGTTAACATTAAAACAAACATGTCAAGATTAAAGTACCTTCATTGATAAAAGAAGTTATAAACAAATAAATAATATTTACGTAAAAATTTGAATAAAAAACGATTAAACATGATGTCTGAAGGTAGAAAAACTATAGCTATTTTGGGACAGGGAGAGTACATCGAGTCCTTTCACCTCGGCACCCTTGATAGAGCGGATTTATTGACGACGACTTATGCTGCAGGTCCTATCCTACCCGTTGGATGCGTGAGTTGTTGGGAGAGACGAGTTGAATGGGGCAGAAGGTTCGGTGGTATATGTTTTTTGAAAATCGCCATCGTATGTGCGCTCATAAGGCTCTAGTACTATGGCGTGGTGTGCTTGGGAACATTTTTTCCCCTCAAGCCGGCCCGATCCAAGATTTGGTTGTTTACTTGCGCCTTGGTACAGCAGTTCTTGGGAACGAGTGCCCATTGTGTTGCGTTTTTGGAACATTTTGTCTGTATAAGAAAAATATCTCACTTGCGATGGATTAAACTACTCAGCCACACAGTTCTACACCGGAGGCGACCACAAACCCAGCGGATCTGGGCAGCCACCGGTGAGGGTGGACTCCACGGAGAGGTTAGAGAGCGTCAAGGCGGCGGCAATGTCCCGCCCACCATCAACATCCCCGGCGGGTTCCGGAGCCGGGCTGCCTCTCCAATCAGAATTGACGACGCGAGAAGAGTAGTCACATCACTTGGTTTCAATTTGCAGAGATATCGAAATGTTTCACCTTGTTAGCGATAGGATTAATTTCCTAATTTATAGCATAGTCCTGATATCCTAACAGCTGTATACGATCCTTTGTGATCTTGTAATCCCTGATTTTGCTCCTTGAGCTTTTATAAAACCGGAACCCCCGACCATTGGGTTCGGTGTGGCTTCCCCCAAACTCTCTCAACTTCTACATGGTATCAGAGTAGGGTTCTTTCCTAGGCCCCTGAAACCCAACCGCCGCCGCCGCCGCCTTCCTATGCCGCCGCGGCGCGACATCTTCCGCTGCTCCAATGGGCGACACCCAGGCCACCGCGCACTCCTCCACCAACGGCGCCCTCACCTCTGCCCCCGCTCCGGCATTATCCGGCGCGGCGTCCCTCGCTGCCGCCACTCGTCCGCCGCCACCGGTCATCCTCGACCTGGACGCCCAGAACTTCTCGAAGTGGAACACCCATCTGCGCGCTCTCCTCGGCCGCCATGGACTTATCCACCCTGTCGACGGCTCCGTTGCTGCTAACCCGACGGACCCCTCCTGGCTTCAGGACGATTTCGCCGTGATCACCGCCATGTACGGTCTGGACACGCGCGACGTTCTCGACCTCATCCAAGAGAAGGACGACATGACTGCTCGCCAACTCTGGCAGGCTGCCTAGACCCTCTTCAACGCCGACAAGGATGGCCGCTCCATCGCTCTCCTCAGCGATTTTCACTCCCTCGTACAAGGCGACATGACCGTCACCGCCTACTGCTCCGAGCAGAAGTGCCTCGCCGACGCTCTCCGCGACGTCGACGCCAAGATCGACGATCGTGTCCTCGTCCTCAACGTCATCCGGGGCCTTAGTCCCCGCCTGTCGCAGGCCGCCTCGATCATCACCATGGCACCGGAGCTCCCAAACTTCGCCAAGGTCCGCTCTCAGCTCATCGCCGAGGAATGTCGCCTCGACAACGCCGCCAAGGCCGCCGCTGCGCAGGCCCTTGTGTCGCGCGTCCACACAGCTGCTGCCACGCAGGCCCTGGTGTCGAGCGTCAACACCACCCCGGCGTGCTCCGGCTCTTCGTGTCGCGCCTCCAACGCCTCCTCCGGTTCCTCCTCCAACAACAACCGGAACAAGGGCAAGCCCAAGAACAAGGGCCGTGGTCACCAGCCCCAGTCCCATGGTGGTCACTCCGGCGCCCAGGGACAACCACCGTCCCTCCCGGGAACCGGCCCGTGGATTTGCTACAATCCCTCCACGGACACCTGGGCCACCCCCGGCCTCGCTCGCCCCGGTGTCCTCGGGCCACACCCGCAGCAGGCGCTCACCACCACCGCTGCCCCAGTGCAGCAGTCGATGTCCTCCGGCTCCTCATCGTCATGGGACAGCTCCGCCTTGATCGCGGCGCTGAACAACCTCTCCGTCAATGGTGGATGGGTCGTCGATTCGGGCGCCTCCTTGCACATGACCGCCGATGATGGTACCCTTCGTTCTCCTCGCCCTCTCCCTGTTCCACACTACGTCACAGTCAGGAACGGCGCTTCCATGCCCGTCTCTGTCTCGGGACGCTCCTTTCTTCACACACCTTCTGGCTTTTCTTTCACCTTGAATGATGTCTTACATGTTCCCTCTCTTGTTCGCAATCTTTTATCCGTTCGTAAATTCACTCGTGACAACTTTTGTTCCAATGAGTTTGACGCTTTTGGCTTCTCTGTGAAGGATCTCAGAACGAAGACCGTGATTTTTCGGTGCAATAGCTCCGAGGACCTCTACACCATTCCACCGCAGTCCAGTGCCACCAAAGTCTTCGCTTTTCTGTCCACCGTCGTCGATGCTGAAGTTTGGCACCGTCGTCTTGGCCACCCTGGTCGCGACGCCACTCTCTCTCTTCAGCGCGCCGGCATGGCTGAGTGTCATCCCTGCACCACGCCAATTGACACTCAGGCCAAGCTCTCCGCCACCGCCGGTCCACCAGTGGAGGATCCTTCTGCCTACCGCAGTATTGCTGCTGCTCTCCAGTACCTGACCTTGACGCGCCTCGACATCGCCTACACCGTCCAGCAGGTCTGCCTCCACATGCATGACCCCCGTGAACCGCACATGGTATTGATCAAGCGTATCCTGCGGTACATCAAAGGGACACTTGCACACGGGCTTCAGCTTCACGCCTCCACCGCTACTACTCTCACCGCGTACTCTGACGCGGACTGGGCGGGCTGCCCAGACTCTCGGCGCTCTACCTCGGGCTTCTGTGTCTACCTCGGCGACAGCCTCGTCTCTTGGTCTTTCAAGCGCCAGACGACTGTATCTCGCTCCAGTGCCGAAGCTGAGTATCGCGCCGTTGCTCATGCTGTTGCTGAATGCTACTGGCTGCGTCAGTTACTACAGGAGCTTCATCAACCTCTGCGCTCTGCCACCATCGTCTACTGCGACAATGTGAGTGCAGTCTATATGTCGTCCAACCCCGTTCATCATCGCCGGACCAAGCACATTGAGATCGACATCCACTTTGTGCGCGAGAAGGTGTCTATTGGTCACGTCCATGTTCTGCATGTGCCTACCGGTCTTCAGTTCGCCGACATCATGACGAAGGGGCTGCCGACACAGCTGTTTCTTGACTTCCGGTCCAGTCTATGTGTCCGGGATCCTCCCGCTTCGACTGCGGGGGGTGTTAGCGATAGGATTAGTTTCCTAACTTACAGCTGTATACGATCCTTTGTGGTCTTGCAATCCCTGATTTTGCTCCTTGAGCTTTTATAAAACCGGAACCCCCGACCATTGGGTTCGGTGTGGCTTCCCCCAAACTCTCTCTCAACTTCTACACACCTGAATACTCATGCTCTTCCAAGTTGTATTTGTCTTAATTTCTGCCGCCCCAAATATGCCAGAGTTTTAGCAGGTTTTGCAAGTTACGTTTGGTAATAGAGAGTGAAAATAATGTGCATGAGCAATAAATTCCCTTTTTGCTTGGTTTAAATAATTCTCCTCTTGGTCATCATCATGGTTCAAAAAATAAAATATCACCTTGGGAGCCGTGGAGAGGATAGCACCCTACGGATCGGTAGATTCAAATAATTATGCAGCCTAGCTATTGTTAGCAACCACATGCATGAATAACCCTCTTCGATATTTCTCACAACGATGGATCCACTGGTGGAATGAGAAATTAACGAAGTGCAGTAGTGGTGGTACTAGAACCTCAAACGTATTGGACCCTATTTATATCCCTGGATCTCTCTTGTTGAGATATGAGAAATAGAAGTTAATTTAATGAACGACAAACATGGCCAGAAGACCATCTTTAGAATGTGGAGAGAATCTCCAAAGCGAAGACTCTCTAAAGAGGTTGTGATCACTACAGGAAACCTGTTTTTTGCCGAGTGTAAGACACACTTGGCAAAACCCCTTTCGCTCTCGGCAAAGGGTTCCTCTCGGCAAATTCCAATCGGCAAAGAGGGGTTTGCCGAGAGCCGAATGTCGGGCACTCGGCAAACCTTTTGCCGAGAGCCCGTTTAACCCTCGGCAAAAAAAAGGTGGGCTGACGGCGCAAACGGCCGTCAGCCCTGGTTTGCCGAGAGCCACTGAGGCCAGGCTCTCGGCAAACCCTGGACACTTTGCCGAGAGCCCTTGCCTGGCTCTCTGCAAATTTTGGTCATTTTGCCGAGAGTCCTTGCCTGGCTCTCGGCAAATTTTGGTCGTTTTGCCGAGAGCCCTTGCCTGGCTCTTGGCAAATAAATGTTCCAGGTTGCAATAAAATGTTTATTTTTGCTACAACCTGGACCACAATCACAAATAAACGACACATATATTATCAACATCATCAGATTGTTGACGGTCCTTAAGTACCACTTTTGACCGTCAAGTACCTGCATAAAAGAAATAAAATAAACACCAAACATAGTGGTAGGAGTTTATTACTAACGATTTCCACGAGTGTTGGTGAATTTGTGAGTGCAGGTACATTTCATATCAAAAGGAGGGAATTCACATCAAGAAGGCCACAACACATCACTCCGAGAAAATCAGCACAGGCAGCCCAACAAGATATGGATCAAAAGTCATACAAAACACAACCAACTTGGGCCAATGCACGAAGATCATTGAACAAGACATCAAGGAGGACCCCTCGGCCAAAGCCCAAGGCCAAATGGGCCAAGGGGGGGTCGGCCGACCTGCTACAGTGAGGTCGGCCGACCTGCTACAGTGGCCAATCTGGCCCATCTTTCTCTGGTTGGTCGCCACCGTCTTCCTGATGTCGGTTCTGCCTGCATTTAATGCGTTGAGGCGGTGCATTGAGGCGGTGGAGGCCCCCAAACCGACCTACTCAAGACTATAAATAGAGGGGTACCCCCTCCCCTCAAGGACACACAAGAAGGAGAGCCTCTTGGAATCGGTCTGGCAGTGAGGACTTAATTGCCTTATTGTCACGTGACCCTAGGACTGGCATTGGGGACTTAATCGCCCTAGTGTCACGTGTCTTAGTAGGGGGGTTTGCCGGTAGGTGGTGACAGCCCTGCTGTGTTTACTCTTCCTTGTTCCAGATAGAACTTCATCCATAGGAATCCTCTCTACCCATACCTACCATCCTTCTTCGTGTCCTTGGACAGCTAGACTAGTAGATAATTCCACTCCGTTCCTTTGGGATAATATAAATAACGATACCCTTGAATACTCACGGGTGAAGTGCTACAACGGTATTCTCCGTACGCTTGCGGATTTATCTGTGATGTTAAGAAATACCAACACAGATACACATGTTTATCATCACCATCACCATCACAAGCATATAAAATGACCACAAACACTAAACCACATCACATTCATCTCAAGTCCACATAGAGAGTGTCACATAGTTCAAATACAAAGTGTCCACGTATTTCAAATACAAAGTGCTCGACAACGACAACTAAAAGTCCATGAAATGCAAGCTAGGGATAGTAGGTTCATGAAATAAAAATACAACTACAAGTTCATTGAGTTGGCCACCCTGCCCTAGGGCTTGTAGTCAAGATCGGAAAGTTGGATGCCTCGGATTGGTTCTGCAAAATCAAAAGATTACATGTGACACAAGATTCATAGAAGCTAAGACATTGGATATCCTATTGCGAGGAAAAAAATGAAAGTCCAAGTATCTCAAGTGACTCACCGGAGTGCCGGCTGGAGAAGCGCCGACGTTAGGAGGAACGCCGACGGGAGGAGGAACGCCAACGGGAGGAGGAACGCCGGCTAGTCCTGGGAATAGGTCTGGAGGCGGCGGTGGCACCCCGGTACTTTGAAAGTACGTTAACATCGACCTCATCATCGTCTCATACCTCTCCCGCTCTTCCCGCAACTTCTCCTCTATTTTCGCCTACAATATGACATCCCAATGTTACAATGCAAAGAAACATATATCAAAATCAATGAACGACGAATGAAACAGAAATAACCTAGACTTGCTCAATCTGGATCTATGTCGCGGCCAGCCGTGGGCGTATCGGCGGGGCTAAGTCCGTGCTCCTTGCTCGGATCTGCGAGAGGGTTGGAGTAGAGGCCGTGTCGAGTGTGTTGTCGCCAATCCAGTACCGCCCATGCTTCTTGCCTCCACCCACCCTCATCACGAGCTCTCCATCAAGGTCGTGGGTGCTCGGGTCCCAATCTTGCCCATGGATCTGCCTTGCCGCTGATGTGTACTGACGTATGCGACTGTGGACGGTGGCATTGCTGTACGCTGAGGGGGGGGGGGGGGTCCTCCAGGTTGAAGTTGACGTCGGAGCTCGCCTTGCCCTTGTGGGCCAAAGCAAACGCCTTGAACTGGCTGCAAGGCTGGCCACCATGTGCCGCCGACTGCAAAGAAAACAGAGAGATGATTAGAAATTATGTTGACTTGAAGAGTGTTATAATGAAGAAATGAAGTCACGTACCCATCTAGCCGCGTATTTGCTAAGGCTTTGGCTGCCTTGATGGTGTGCTGGCCCAGGCATCTTCAAACGCCGCTCCCGGGCAGCCTTGTGCGTCTGTTCCCACCACTCGGGGTCGCACCACCTCCTCACCAGAAAGTCCCATGTGTCGTAATGGGTGGCCAACCACGCCGGAGGCACCTACACATCATCAAGTATATAAATATGAGAAGTTCAAATTAAGCGTATTTGAGAAGAATTGAGTATTCATGTTTACCAGAAGGTATTGTGCTCGGGTCAGCTGCATGGTTCGTGCGTCATTTTTGGTCACCGTCGTCTTGTTGACCTGACCGGGGTAGGTTATGACGGCCTGGATCCGCGCCTCGTAGAACATGTCAGGAACGAGTTTCTAACATACTTTGTTCACCACACGAGCCGCCATGTCCTCCATGCATGGCTTGCATCTGAAGAAATCCTGCATAAAGTGCGATGCATATTTTCATTACTTCGATATTATCCAATAGAAGCGATGTATTGACAATGCGGTGCAACAAAAACTTACCCACAGCTCCATCATCACCCGCTCCGCCTTGTGGGCAAAACACCTGCCACCTGAATTTGGCAAATCCTGAGCGACTTTGTAGTGCTCCCACGTCAAGGCCGGCTCCTGCTTGCCTTTGTACTGCACCACGCCAGGGTAACATTGCCTGCACAAAATACCAAGGATGCCATTGGAAGGGCGATCGTGATCACCTGGAGTGATCACATGCCAAGTCCTGCCAAGTGAAAAGGACAAATTGTTAGTTTCTATTGTGATTTTGAACATATAATAAAATAAGAAATAATCGACAACATTTAAAGTTACGTACCTAGGCAGTACTGGTCGAATCACAGGCCGTCTATCCACAGGAATCAATCGACTCGAGAGTTGTGCAGGACCACGAGAAAAGACACTAGAAGGCTCCTGTGAAGCCTCCCCCTCCTAGTCCTCAGAAGACTCAGAGCCGTTCACGGAAGGTAGCTCCTCCCCCACCATGCGCTCCTCCTCCTCCCCCACCACCCGCTCCTCCTCCTCCCCCACCCCCTGTTCCTCCTCCTCCTCACCAGAGTCGTGCACGGAAGGAGAAGGAGAAGGTGACAGAGCCCTCGCAGCCTTCCCTCGACGCATGCCGCCACCTCTGCTGCCTCGACTCTTCGATGGACCCCTCCCGCCCCCGGACCCCTCAGCTTCATCGGTCCCCTTCCCAGTGGCTCTTGCGTAAATCGACTTCACCAACCTCACCACACCCTTGCCCACCATCTTTAATCAATCACCTGCAATTAAAAAGATTAAATCCATCAGTACTTAATTAGAAAGTAATATACAATTGCAAATAGTAAATAGATGCAAAATAAATAAAACAGATGTAGAACATAGTACTGCAAATATTAAATAGATGCACCATACATGTATTAGAAATAATCATCATCATCTGGATTATCTTGTTCATATTCCTCATCGTCACTATCACGTATGTCGATATCATCTTGCTCGTGCACCGAAGAGGGAATGTGGTCATCGTCGTCGATGCCTAATTGTAATTGCTCAAGTAATTTCAAGTCGTTGACGTTGAAAACCTCATCTCCAACTTCATCGTCGTCAACAACCGTTTCGTTGTCGACTTCCATTCCGATCTCTTCGGTTAAATCTATCACGAAACCCCCTTCTAGCCCATCTTCTTGAAAGAACTCTCCAGCATCTTTGTATGGCTCTGTATTGTAATCCTCACTGTTTGGTAAAGGTAGTTTACCGTGTGGCGATACCTTGTACACAACATCCCAACCCTTTAGACGGTCGTCGGTTTGGCACGGGTATGGGAGATAGTAAACTTGTTTAGCATGTTGACCTGCAATATAGACATCGTCTCCTGGGTAGACGGAGGACTGTCGAATTTCAACTAGCCCAATATTAGGAGTCAGTCTCACAACTTGAGGATCGAACCAATGGAATTTGAATGTTACAAGAGTAAGAGGTTTGTAACCAGGAAAGAAGAGTTCGTATATTTCTTCAACTCTTCCGTAATACTCCACCCCATCATCACCGAGCGTAAAAACTCCGGCATTAGTGGTTTTTTGATTGGGTCGATTTTGCTCATAGGTTGTTGTGTGAAAGCGGTACCGTTAACGTCATAGCTTGAAAATGACTTGACCTTATAGCGACAACCATCGGCAACCTGTCTCAGCTCGGGATTCATAGCCGCATCGGTATGGGCCTGCAAGCAAGCAGGACAGTTAGTTATATTATTCGCATGTACGAGCAACTTCTAATGTAATAATACAAAGAAAATGCTAAATACCTTTTTTTTTTAACCAAGAAATGAAATCGGGCTTTCCAGCTCCCGCACCACTTTTAAGAAGGGTATTATATTCATATGGGGTAGGTTCCCTTGATGCAGTCCAGAATTGCAAGTGAAACTCCTTGATGTAGTCCTCCACTTCTTGAAGGTTGGTCAACACATATAGCATGACAGTGCGCCACTCTTCATGTGTTAATTGCTTGTGGATCGCTTCACTTCCAGTTCCATGTTGCCCTTGGAAAAGGCTGAGGGTCGATTCATTTTCGATAATATTGTAACGAGAGGGTGGATAATGCACGCTTAGAAGGTTCTCAGAATAGTACTTCGATGTGAAGTTTGACACCTCTTCCAAAACGAATGCCTCTGCAATGAAAGCTTCAATTTTGCATTTATTTTTACATTTCGTTCGAAGAACCTTCTGACACCTCTCAATTGGGTAGCACCAACGGTTCTGCGCAGGCCCCCCCAATCGTGCCTCAGACGGGAGGTGCAAAATCATATGCACCATCAGGTGAACAAGACACGTGGAAAGATCTTCTCCAACTTACAGAGGAGCACGGGCGCCATTTTTTCCATGTCCTTAATAACGGTCTCAGATATCTTCTTAGCACAAAGCTGGCGGAAGAAATAGCTCAACTCTGCCAACACTAGCCACACATGATCAGGGAGATAGCCTCGAACCATCACCGGAAGAAGCCGCTCAAGCCACAAGTGGTAGTCATGAGTCTTGGTCCCGTTAATTCGCATAGCAGTCAAGTTCACTCCCCTACTCAGATTCGCTACAAACCCATCAGGGAACATTAACGTTTTGAACCATTCTAGTACTTCCCTCCTTTGTGGCCTCGTCAGGACGAAGTCGGCCTTGGGCTTTTTCCATGCCTTGCCTTTGGTAGGAGGCATCATGTTTAGCTTAGGTCTATCACATAATGTTGCTTGATCAAGTCTTGCCTTAACGTTGTCTCTTGTCTTATCAGCAATGTCCATGATTGTTCTGAAGAGTGAAACGCCAATGCCAAGTTCAGTGTGCATTAGATCGATGTTATGTGGAAGAAGAATGTCACCCATATAGGAAAGCCTAAACAAGCCCATGATCTGAGTGAAGGCATGCTGCTCACCATATCCCACAAAACAACCATTTGTTTCATCGACCTGGAGAGCATCTAACATAGCACGCACCTACGGACCTTTCAAGAACTGCGGTGGAGGGTCGTGAACTACGACACCTTTCATAAAGTTCTTTTTGTCTCTTCTCAATGGATGGTCAAGTGGGAGGAATTGTCGGTGTTGGTCGAACGAAGAAAACTTGCCACCCTTCTTCAACCAAATGAACCTCACAAGATGCTTGCATACTGGGCATGGAAACTTCGAGTGAACGCCCCATCCACAGAAACAACCATACGCCGCCATGTCATGCAGAGAGTATTGGTACCAAACATACATTCTGAAGTTTGTCTTTGTAGCTCGATCGCATGTCACTACCCCTTCCTCCCAATCACGTTCCAAATCATCAATCAGAGGCTCCATGTAAACAGACATATTATTCCCCGGGTTCTCAGGAATTATCAGCGACAAGAAAATGTTCTGTCGTTGAAAAAGGACGCCGGGGGGAGATTGAGGGGTATGACGAAAATGGGCCAACAACTGTACGGGGCAGACCCCATACCATAAGGATTGAAACCATCTGTTGCCAGTGCCACACGTACATTACGAGCCTCTTGAGCTTTGATGTCATGAATCTCATCAAACCGTTTCCAGGACCGAGCATCGGATGGATGTACAAGCTTATCAGGAGAGTATTGAACGCCATCTTTGTGCCATGTCATCTGTTTCGCGGTCTCCTCGGTCATGTAAAGACGTTGGATCCTCGGTAAGAACGGGAGGTACCGTAAGATTCTCATCGGGACCGCGAGCTGCCTCTTTTGACCATCACCACAGTCTACCTCCTGGTACCTAGAGGATAAACACTTTGGACAGTATTTTGCTTCTACATGTTCTTTCCTGAATAGCACGCATGCGTTCGGGCACACATGTATCTGCTCATATGGCATCTTAAGTGCACAAAGGAGTTTATGTGCCTCATACATGCCCTTTGGCAGAATATGACCTTCCGGAAGACGTTCCGACTCAAGCTGAACTGTGACTTTACGGCCATTAGGCGTGCAATAGCATCCAGTTTAGAAACCTTAGTATGCCCATGAAGAGGTTGTTGTGCAGCAGACAACATATCGTAAAAGGCCTTTGTGGTCTCCTCTGGCTCCTCCGCCCTACGTTCTTCATCAACACCGGCCTGTGCTTCATGACAGTCATCTAACATGTCTCCTACCCCGGCATCAGAATCAAGATCACCGACGCGTTGTCTCACGACCTCGTCTCTCATACGTGCGGCTTCAACATGGTAAGTCCAATGGGTATAGTTTGGCGTAAAGCCATTCTTAATAAGATATTGACCCATGATCCTCTTTGTATGTTGCCGCGTGTTGTTACAATGGTTGCAGGGACACCAAGTGACATTCCTATTCTTAACCTTGGTAAATGCTAGTTCCAAGAAAGCTTTGGTCTTTTCAATCCATTCACGTGTCAACACACCCTGACTTGAGCGGCCCGTATACATCCACTGACGGTCCGCCATCCTCTAACATATATGCGAGTAGTATAAAAATCATTTGCATCTACACGATGTTCCATTTCTCTACTAGGTGAAGATAGGTCCTAATCCCACCCGAGGATGCGTAGATGAGGTTCGTTTTCAAGGTTTACTCCGGTCCGAGACAGAATTTCGGCAGCACCTCCCCGTTGTTCTCCAAATACACGTCCTGGGAGGGAGATTGTGTATCCGGAGAACAACAGGGAGATGATGCCGAAACTCTGTCTCAAACCGAAGTAAACCATGGAAATGAACCCCATCTACGCATCCTCGGGCTGTCCAAATACGTGGACAATTCGAAACAGATACGGTCATAGATATGCAACCATCGGGCATATCTCCAACTGTATCTATTTCAAACGGGAGACGCCTAACTAAGTTACGCTTTAACTACAGACATGAATGGAAAAAGGGGGGCTTTTTTGTCTCACCTTGCGGTCTGCAAAGTGCCGAGTGGAAGACAGTGGAAAAGCCTCTCCTCTCCTGCAAAGAATGAAACATAAAGCCGTTAATTCAAAATTTTGACAGCACCTCCCCTGTACGGAGAGGTTCCCAAAACCTGCAATAAATTCAATGGCACGATGGCCGGCAACCACATCTACTAAAATAGCATCGGTAGCTCATCAATTCTTCAACTACGCTAACACATTTCAGTCCAACAATGTACACATTTGAGTCCAACAAACTAACACATGGTCCTTAGTCCATTTCATTTCCAAGCAATTTCACAATTTCATTTCCAAGCATTTCACAATTTCATTATTTCAATTCGAAGCATTTCACAATTTGCAAGCAATTCATATTTGCAATTCACAGCAACAGAAAAGACAAGGAAAAAAAAGCAACCCGGGCCGGCAACCACATCTACTTCAAAAATCAGTGCACATTTCCATTTCCATTTTCATTTCACACCATTTTCATTTCACAGCAACAGAAAAGACAAGGAAAAAAAAAGCAATTGGGGCCGGCAACCACATCTACTTCAACCACATCAGTGCACATTTCCATTTCCATTCAGTGCACAATTCACACATTTCAATTCAGTGCACACATTTGCATTCAGTGCACATTTCCATTTGAAGAGAAAAACAGAAAAAAAAAAAAAAAGAACAGCAGCTCGGGGCAGCTCACCTGCGGACGTCGAGGTGTGGTGGTCGGAGCAGCAGCAGGGCGCGCGGACGTCGAGGCAGCAGCAGGGCTCGGACATCGGGGCAGCAGCAGGGCGCGGACGTCGAGGCTCATCGACGGTGGCCGGGGCAGCAGCAGGGGTGCAGCTCGTCGATGTTGCCCGGGGCAGCAGCAGGGCACGTGGACGTCGAGGCTCGTCTGGGGAAGGCGCGGTGGAGGAGGTGCGAGGCGGCGCGGTGGAGGAGGGGCGAGGCAGCGCGGTGGGGGAGGGGCGAGGCGGCGCGGTGGAGGAGGGGCAAGGCGGCGCGGAGGGCGGCGGCGCGGGGTGGGCGTGGTGGAGGAGAGGCGAGGCGGCGCGGGGTGGGCGCGGCGGAGGAGGGGCGACGCGGCGCGGTGGAGGAGGGGCGACGCGGCGCAGTGGAAGAGGGGCGAGGCGGCGCGGTGGAGGAGGGGCGAGGCGGCGCGGAGGGCGGCGGCGCGGGGTGGGCGCGGTGGAGGAGGGCCGAGGCGGCGCGGAGGGCGACGGCGCGGGGTGGGCGCGGTGGAGGAAGTGCGAGACGGCGCGGTGGGGGAGGGGCGAGGCGGCGCGGTGGAGGAGGGGCGAGGCGGCGCGGTGGAGGAGGGGCGAGGCGGCGCGGTGGAGGAGGGGCGAGGCGGCGCGGAGGGCTGCGGCGCGGGGTGGGCGCGGTGGAGGAGGGCCGAGGTGGCGCGGAGGGCGACGGCGCGGGGTGGGCGCGGTGGACGACGCCGCTCTCGGGCAGGTCGTGGTCGACGGCGGCGGCGGGGTGGCGGGGCGGCGGTGCGCGGCTGCAGATCTGGCGGGGCGAGGAAGAAAGAGTGTGGTGAGGAAGAAAGAGGCTGGCGCGGCTAAGTGTTGAAATCGCAAAGTTTGCCGAGAGCCCGAGATCTAGCTCTCGGCAAACCTTTTTTGTTTTTTTTGTTTCTTTAATGTTTGCCGAGAGCACACAAGAAACTCTCGGCAAATGATTATTTTTGTTTTTTTCCCTTCACTTTCAAATGTTGTTTTCATTGACATTTTTATTTCAAATTAAAAATTACTCGACTACAAAGTTTCGTAACTTTTTTGATACCTAACACTTTTATTTTTACAATTTCTCCATCCGATCTCATTTTAAAAATTAAAATTTTCAAAATTGAATTTAAAAACGTATTTTTCATTGATATTTTGATTTCAAATAAAAAAGTTCAATAACTTGTCAACTACATAGTTTCTATAACTTATCAAGAGCTACAAATTACATCTCGACTATTTCTCTACCCGTGATTACCCGGAAAAATTCAAATTTTCGCTTTCAAGAAATTCATATGTATTTTTCTGTGACAAAGCAAATTAAAATTTCAAAAGTGTTCAATAGCAAAGATGTGTAACTTTTGAAGACCTGCAACTTCCATTTTGATCATTTTTTAATACGATATAATTGTAGCCACATTGTTCACAAATTTCAAATGTATCTCTTCATGTTTCTATGAACTACATGGGACGTTTATAGTTTGTGAACAAGTTTACTGTCACTTTGTCGAATGAAGAAATGACCAAAATAGAAACTGTAGATCTCTAGATTTAAGATAACTTTGTAGTTTCAAGATTTTCATTTGAATAAACCTAACGCATGAAAACATTCATTGAAAATAACTCTGCCGAGAGCCACTCTCGGCAAAGAATTGTTTGCAAAGGCACTTTTTTTTGCCTAGTGCCTTCTTTGCCGAGAGCCCTCGGCAAACCGCAGCTCAAGGCCCACATTTCTGACGGCGTCGCGAGGTTCGGACGACCGTCAAATGTTGCCGAGTGTCTGCGTTTTGCCGAGAGCCTTCCCCAGGTTTGCCGAGTGTATTTCTGAGAGCTCTCGGCAAACTTATTTTTTTTGCCGAGTGTTTTATTTTGCCGAAGGTTGGCTCTCGGCAGACGTCGTGGCGCCGAGTGCCACGGCTTTGCCGAGAGCTGCTCTCGGCAAACCCTGTGTTTGCCGAGTGCCCCGATGAAATGCTCTCGGCAAAGCCTCGGGTACCCGGCAAATAACCGGTTTCCGTAGTGGATTCGGCCATGGTACCACCAACGTTGATGCCCGCCGTCTACCTCTTACATTTGTGTTTTTATTAATAGGTTAGTTATATATTGGTACCTTCACAACATGATTTGTTTCTATTCACATAAATACTATTGCATATCGTCATGGTTGGTCATCTCATTAACAAATCAATGGAGTCGTGGATATAGACTACATCCATATAAAGGAGAGGGGCTATCACAATTCACATCGTGCCATTTACAGACCTTGTGGCTTTTCTGTTTTAACCTGATCCCGGTGGTTTTTAACAAGCCTTTGCATATCCACCGGTAGTCAGATGAGTGAGAAACAAATGTTTTATGTTTCACAATAAAAGAAAGAAACAAATAATTTTTGGAGGTATCAGGATAGACATGTAACGTGTGGGAATGGTAGGTATCACGATCTTCAGGACGACGTCGATGGAAGGGGGACGGACTTTATATGTGTAGGTGTCATATGTTTAACATATGATAGATGAGCCTAATAGCCCACCAAATCTGACCAGCCCAGCCTAACTCAGAGAGTCAACATTTTAGTTATTCCATTTCAACATTTTTTAAAAACGAAATTAACATTTTTTAAAAAAAATATTGACTAGTAACAACAAAAATGTTGACATAGTACAAACAAAATGTTGACGTAGTATTCAAAATGTTGACGAAAATTTTAAATTTTAAACATGTTCATATTGGATCTCATTTTGAAGAATTAATTGTAACAAGCACGTAGGTTCAAACGAATTTGAAAACGGAGTTACGATAGAAAAATGCGTTTAAAGTTTGAAATGTTTCTTTTTCTCCCACTCCTCACCCGCTCCAATCAGAGCGCGACACGTGTCGCACATCTGTGCTCTCCTCCTCAACCCGCAGCGTTTGCCAGCCGTTCCATGTCTGTCCGCGTAAATCTTAAAGGGTCCGATTGTAAAAATCCCTTAGAACGGGCTACGTATAGGATTGGCCGATGGAAGGGGCTACGGTGAACTATCAATTTTTGGAGACCCATCCGAGACTTAGTTGGGCTTGAATGTACCTAGCCTCAGTAGTTACTTTTGTCTATTCCATTGGCCCAGGAAGCCCATACCGCTTTGTAGGAAGGGGATCCGCGCACTGATCCTGTTCTTGTTTTCCTTTGAGCTGTTGTAAATTAGCCTTCTTTTTGCTGGTCGACCGATACATATATCACATACGCACATGAAGCACAAAAATATGAAGGAGCATGTTACTCTCAATCATCTGGAGTTCCTTTATTTGTCAAGAACAAGCTGCATGCCCCTGCTACAGAGGACTGACCAAAGAGGCATTGAAGTCTAATGACCACCTGCCACCCAACCTATCGGGCCTCCTGCCTGCGGGGATTGACCAGGAGGCGGAGGCGGCTTGCACATGTATGTGCATTGGCACCCTACGCGATTGCATCGGCCAGTGCCTCGGACACGGCTGAAGCAATTGTTATCGCATATAATGTTGTTGCATGTTCCGCGGAAGAGGATCTTGTTGCAGATCATATACTCCGGTCGGTACACCACGTTCGCCGCCGTTGCCGTGCATACGGTTCCTGTAATAAGAAGTGGTCCACAAATAATATATACATATTTCTTTTTGGCATCCATGAGTCATCACAAATAATTTTGACTATGCATGGTTAATAGTTACTTCCTCGGTCCCAAAATACTTAGCGCCTTTGACTTTTAGACATCAATTTTGACCACTTGTCTTATTCAATTTTTTTTGCAAACAACAAAACAAACATGTCATGGTTGAAGTATCTCGAATGTTTAAACAAGTTATTAAAAAACAAAAAACATTTGCGCAAAATTTTTTAATAAGACGAGCGGTCAAACGTAGTTTCTGAAAGTCAAAAACGCCAAGTATTTTAAAACAGAGGGAGTACCTGATCAGTGGCGGAGCTACGGGGTGGGCCGGATGGGCTGCGGCCCACCCCCAGTTTCGGCCATGAAGCAGCCCACCCCATCGTAGTTCCCATCAGAGCTGTGAACGAGTCCCGACTCCCGAGCCGAGGGAGAGCAGCGCGAACACACCGAAAAGAGAGAAGGAGCTAGGGTTGCGGCGTCGGCGGCCGGGGTCGCCGAGTGGCGGCGCTGCTGGGCCTGCGGCGGCCGGGGTCTGCGACGGAGTCTGAGAGGAGCGAGGTGCAGGGGTTGCGCAGCCTGCGCACGGCGAGATTGGGGGAGGCTCGGCGGCGGCAACGTTGGGCTGGGCGGAGGCACGGCGACGACGAGGTTGTGCTCTGCGCTGCACGGCGGCTCCCTGCTCAAGTGCTCAGCCATCTCCACTGCTCGAGCTCCTTATTCGATTGGAGTTGGTTGCAGTGCAGTCAGGTATACAGAGTTACAACAGTCAGACAGTAGATGGGTTGTTATTTGCTCTAGGATTTCAGGCATAGGAATTAGCTAAATTAATCTTACTTTGTGCGATTTGATTGCTGTGCGCAGTGGACTATTGAGCAATGAATTTTATCAAGAATAGGTTGAGAAATAGGATGAGGGATACTTTTTTGGTCTTTTGGATGATTGTTTAGTCGCTTTCATTGAGCGGGATATTATCTTGAAACATCTTTATATGAGTATTAGAAGGCATAGGCCGGACCGAGAGTAGTAGCAGTTTCTTATCTTGTTTTAAGCATTGTACTCATGTAACTTGTATTTCGGACACATTTTGTTAATTGCAAGTTGGCTTCAAATTTGTTGTGTCAAAATTTTTTTTTGACCGACCCACCCCCACTTTCAACCCTAGCTCCGCCACTGTACCTGATAGAACCAGCAGGGCACCGGCGAGGAGCAGTGCTGCTCTATGGCAGTTCCTCATGCCTGGTGTTCAGCGCACAGTTGTTTGCCGTTTGAATGTTGTGGTGGAGATGGCGACTGACACAGTTGTTTGTCGTTTGAATGTTGTGGCCGAGATGGCGACTGATTTATTGGCTCTCAAGTAGGAGCATGGTTGTGGGTGTGGTTCTATAGAGGATAGTTGATGATCCATCCTGGTATGCTTTTTATTATTATTTCCTGCCTCGTTTGGTTGTCATGCATTTTAGAGATATAATTGATTGTGTACTGCCAATTTTTATCAATTAATTAAATAATAACTGCCAACCAGGTTTTGCGTACATCCTGAATTGTGTACTGCTAAAAATGAAGGAAAGCAGGCCATTGTCAGCACTCTCAGCAGGGAACGGCGGTGGCTGCTAGCCCAACCGAGATTGGCCGTCTCAGGCACGGGAGTGATACTGCAGTTAATGAAAAGTATATGTCGATAAGTCGATATATGGAGTAGTGAACAGTGTTAGGCCCTGTTTGGATGTAAAGTATTTTCTAAGTATTAGCCAAATACCACGGTTTCAGAAAATACCATAGTTTTAGAGATCAAGGAGGTGTTTGGGTGCAACCAATTCCATGGTTTTGAAAACTGTAGTATCTCTAAAACTGAAGTTTTTTTGGAGTTTTGGAAACTCCAGTGCGGACCTCTTTTTTGTAAACCGAGGAGTCGATGCTGCCGCTGAATACGCCCGCACTAGCCTTTTTTAGTGCTCCGTATTTTTCGTCCGAGTCGAACAAGCAGTACCCGGCCACCCATACGTTTTGATTTTGATCTCTCCGATGCTGCCATGGCTACAAGAGCTCCCGATGCTCCCTTGGCCACAAGTAACGGATGTAGAGATCGACCGCTGCATGCTTGAACCTACCATCTGTTGCCTTTCTTTTCCCTGATTTACAGAGAAGGAACCCGATTTCCACAAATATATCTTCTTTAGGTAGGAGCGAAGGAGCCATCTAATGATGATTGCACCTACGAGATGTTGTCCACGAATCCACCTTTTTCCTTTCTCTGAGTTGGAGGCTTGGGGCGCAGGACGGCAGGAGCAACCAATCGAAAATCTGGATCATGATTTCCGGATTTGTTGTTTGATTTGCTATGGTTTCGTACTATTCTAGATTTGATGCACATACACGTGAGTTCTTCACATATTTTATGAGCAGGCACTGCCGAAAACATGGACTGAAGAAACATTCCAACGGGTAGCAAAAACTACAAAAATACTGATGTAGCCAAACAGGCCACGGTTTATCTCAAAACTGAAAAATACTCTGGTTTCCAAATACTATGGTATTAATTACCTGGCTCTAGTTTCTAAAACCATGGTTTTTCAACACTATGGTTTTTAAAAACTTCAACATCCAAACAGGGCCTTAGCCGTCAGGCCATCGATCGACTCACTCCATTGATGGTCAGATCATATCGGCTGCAATGTAAGCATCACTGAAACAAATTATAAGTTCATTCACTCATGCGTGAAGAAGATTAATGCATGGTGACTAAAAAAAAATTGTAGAAGATTGATCGATGCTGTCTAAAAAAGTACTATCTCCCTCGGATTTTCGACATGAATTTAGTATCAGAGGGAGGGAAGAAGAGGCGGATCAATCACCGGCGCCGTCTCCTCCGGCTCTGCCCTACGCACGCCGCGATCACGGGAGGCCACGGCATGGTGTACGGGCAGGTCGCGGATCGGAACGTCCGCTCCGGCACCGTGGCCATCGCCATCGTCTCCACGTCGACGGAGAAGAGCCACCTCCGGCCGCCGTCCATGACGGACAGGACAACGAAGCCCGCGCCACCGGCGACCGCCTCCACGACCCAGTGGAAGCGCTTCTTCGTCGGGTAACCCGGCATCCCGCGGCATGCTTCCGAGAGCCGGCGGATGCTGTGCTCCAGTACCCACTGGTCGTTACTGCTTGTCACCTGACGGAACACCTCGAGCTCTTGGCCCCTCACGTGGACGATGCGCGTGCAGGCCGCCTGCTTGTTCGGATCGTTCCCGTAGCTGTGGACCACACGGAAGTTGGAGTAGCCTGCTTCTTCTTCTTCTTCTTCTTCTTCTTCTTCTTCTTCTTCTTCTTCCTTGACGACGATACTGGTGGGCAGATCGATCTGGGAGAACTCCAGTGTGGAGTTGTCGAGGACGATCGCTCGGCCGCTCTGCATCAGCCCCATGCACAGCCGAGACGTGCCGGTGCCGTCGACGAGCCGGCCGGCGACGTGCGCCATGGTGAAGTGGTCGAGGCCGTCGTCGTCGTCGCCCCCCGCCGCGTCGAGCTCGCGCCAGTCGCCGCCCTCGGCCGTCGTGAACACGCAGGCCCGCGGGCCCATGTAGAACCTGTAGAGGATCCGAAAGCTCGACATGGAGACCCCGCCGGCGCCGTCCTCCTCCTCGCCGTCGAGGAGCGAGGCGTCGGCGAAGGAGTAGCCGGGCTGGACCTGCGGGTGCGTGATCCCCTGGTGCGCCCGGGAGACGGGGTCGCAGACGACGAGGTCGGGGAAGACGACGGGGTCGGGCTGCCGGAGCAGGACGAGGCCGCCGTGGCAGTCGGCCACCTCCCAGTGCCTGGCATTGGCGGGGAGGAAGTCGAGGGACGTCGAGAAACGACTGGCCGCCGGCGTTGATGAAGATGATGATGATAAGGAGGAGGGGACGAACTCCGTGGGTTCACTGCCGACGTGGTAGTACCCGACGATCGCGGGCCGGTGGATCGCGCGGGCCAGGCGGAGGAAGCCGCCGCCGGCGTCCTTGGACGCGATGATGCCGCGCCACCGCTTGCACGTCGCCGCCGAGCGGACGAGGCAGACGGAGGAGTCCAGGCGGAGGAGGACCAGCTTCAGAACCTTGTCGGGGACGTCGTGGATGTTCGTCTCTGAGGGCGGGGCCTTATTTTTCTTCTTGCGCCGCCGCAGCCGCCCGCTGGGCGTGCGGGATGAAGAAGCAGCCGCCCTAGTACCATACATGGCGCCGCCCGCGAATGGGGAAACATCGTCCTTATCGGTACGGTATATATAAAAAGTAGGTATACGTGCTGTCGCACATCTCTCAGTTTGCGCAAACACTACCTAGGCTAAGCTACGAACATTTATCTGTCTACGGTCCAATTTCATGCTATTTCTCAACAAGTTTGTTTATATCATCTTATGAATATTTACCTGTCTAATATCTACTCTATAGACGACAACTACTACGATTACATACAGTACAGAGACGGATTGCTATGCATTCATATACGTCTGTTTGTTACACTTGTCATCTACCTGCAGACAGCTCTATTGCTTCTGGGTTGTAGATGGAGTCCTCAGCCCAGTCAAACCTCCGATGCATCCGCTCATAATCATGCCGCCTCGTCACCTCGACCTGCTGCCACTCCTCCCACCGCTCAGCCAGGCCCTCACCTTCCAGCATCCGGACCACTTCTGACATGGACGGACGGTCCTCAGGTGATGCCTGTGTGCACAGCAATGCTATCTGTATCATCATCTCAAGCTCATCGGCATCATAGTTCTGATTCAGGTTGCTGTCCACAATAGAGCTAAGCTCCCCTTCTCTCTGTAGTTTCTTTACCTACAATTTCAAATCATAACAAAAAGGAATTAGATGGCATAATAGATGGAGCCCTTTCAAACATTTTGTAACTAAAGTGGCAAAGATCAAAATTATCAAAATTCAGGAAACAAAAAGAGGAAAGAAGGCTCACATGATCAAGCAATAACACATCGTCTTCTTCCTCCAAGCGTGAGAAATCAATGGCACGCTGTCCAGTCACAAGCTCAAGAAGCATGATCCCATATCCAAAAACATCAGTCCTTTCAGATGACTTCCCTGTGGACAGGTACTCAGGCGCTATGTGACCCATGGTTCCACGGACTTGGGTTGTCACAGACGTCTTCTGAACATCTACTAGCTTTGCGAGGCCAAAATCACCAACAACAGGTTCAAAATACTCATCAAGCAACACATTTGCAGCTTTGACGTCACGGTGTATGATCTTGGGGTTGCAGTGTTCATGCAGATACTCCAGGCCACGTGCTGTCCCTATAGCCACCCGTTTCCTTAGAGGCCAGTCTAAGATGGGTTCTCCAGGCTTAAAATCTGGATAATTTTCAGTGAAACATATGAAATGAGATCAACATCAAATATCAAACAAGAAACAAGGCTAAACAATGTGGGAAATTTGTTAGTCTATTCAATCCATGTCCCAATGGAGAAATTGATAAGCTAAAATGTTAGCTGCAAAGTTTAGATTCTAGAAAGTAAAGAAATTCAGGCAAAGAAAAGCGAGGAACATATGAGCAAACTAAATAGAGCAGTAGGAAACTGGAGAATGGGCAAATACAGAAAATAATACCTCGTAACCGGTAGGCAACACTCAAATTCTGCATAAATGGGTAGACCAGGAGGCGCTCTGTTTGTGTCGTGCAAAAGCCAATCAGCCTTAGGAGATTGCGATGAACTGCAACACTAATGAGCTCCACCTCACGCAAGAAGGCAGACTCCCCACCAGGACTCTCATAATCAGTAAGTCGTTTTACAGCAATCTTCGTACCATCTGGAAGAACTCCCTTGTAGACTTTCCCAAAACCTCCCTGTCCAAGAACATTTATTTCATTGAAACTATCAGTCGCAATCTGTAGTTCTCTCCATGCA
This sequence comes from Eragrostis curvula, assembly GCA_007726485.1. Lineage (NCBI taxonomy): Eukaryota > Viridiplantae > Streptophyta > Magnoliopsida > Poales > Poaceae > Eragrostis > Eragrostis curvula. The sequence continues at coordinate 48,094,313 of CM017439.1, forward strand.
AATCTTTTGAGCTGGCCAAATGCAATTCGTCGATCATCCTCGCCTGTGCATCATAAATTATTACTTTAATTAGTTTGATGTTTACAACTCCCATGCAAACTTGAAAACTTATTATAAAAGCAATGTCTAATCTCGGAAGGAAAATTCATGTGTTCTGATAATAAAGTCAAATTTTTATCACTGAAACTATGTGCCAATATATGTAAACAATTAACCTGCATCAAGAGATAGTTCTGACTGCTTTTCCTTTTTTGGTAGTTTCGAAGTATTATAATTTGCAAGATGCTGTAACTGTTGTATTAAGCTACTTATAAGAATATAAACTAAGAAGGGGACTAAAAAACACATAAATACAAGGGTATGCAACCTGCTACATCCACGAAAACTTCCCGCAGACGGCTTTTCTTCCTTACGATGCAGAGTAGAAACAGGGCCACTACAATGAGAAGTCCTATTACTCCACCAACTATTCCAAGTACTAGGCCAATTTTTGAAGCATGGGACCCATCTGAAAGATGGTAATATAAGAATAATTAGCAATCTTGCAACATATGAAGCAAAGTATGGCACACTGGTAATTCTATAAATATAGTAGTCCATACACAACTTACTCTGATAGGACACGTTGGATGCACAAGGGTGGGGGAAGTTGGTTCCGCAGTTTAATTGGTTACCAGAAAAGCTGCTCAAGAGAAAAGGAAACCTAATCACCCACTCAAGAGTAAAAAAAGACTTGCTTTATCAATTTTTTTAGATTTTTTCTCTAAAAAGGGGAACAATCCTGACATACTTGTAACGTGCTACTTGAAACAGTGGAGCTGGTATCTGACCCGACAGATTATTGTATGCCAGGCGACTGTCATAAAAGGAAGTTTTGTCAATACATGATGGCCATAATCAAATAAACTTGTTCTAAAAGAAACTTAAAAGGGGGTCATGCTAGCGCAAAAGGACAGTCTTACATATCTGTCAAGCTTGAAATGTTTGCTATGCTGTCAGGAATTGGCCCATCAAAATTATTTTCACTCAGTATCCTGGTTTTGAGACGAAAGGGGGAAAACATAAAAGGTCAAGTAAAATAAATTGTATTCATACAAGGAGGAAACAGAGACTTTAAATATAAGTACTTACAACAGCTGGAGCTTAGAAAGCTTGCCAAGAGAAGCAGGTATCTGTCCACCCAAAAGATTCCCTTCCAAATCTAAGCTTGTCAAACTAGATAGATTACCAAACTGCTCTGGTATGTTACCGGTAATCCTGTTACCAGCCAATGACCTGCAAGATCATATGCTACATAGTTTCATAACAGTTGGAGAGAAGAATTAGGATTTCATATTGTACCTAGCCCGGATGTTAATTCATGTTTACTCACAGATGCAGTTAATAGCACTTGAACCAGTACCAATAGTTTCAGAACAGTTTTGGCATTGCTACAAGTTTTCATCCTGGTTAACATGCATAGATGGCTCGCACGCTTTGATATTGTTTTGCTAGCAGAATCTGGTCAGCTAGCTACATGAAACAAAGCTACACTCAAATGTATCCAGTATCCACAGAGGCAACTCAGAGCAGTAAGACTCAAAGAGGAATTAGGAAAATTGACTATGCAGAGTTTTTGGAGGGCATGTAATCTTTCTTGGATGCACTCATGCTGAAAACTTATGCTTTTAGATATATAGTAGTTCTACAAAAGTAATTTCCATTTCTAGTAATTTAATCCAAGCTCATAAAACTACAGCAGTCAACATAACATCTATGACCTATGTGAGATTCAAAATTATTATTGAAATGGCAGAATAAGATAATGTACTCACAGGACAGTCAAATATTGGAGATCTCCAATTCTTGGTGACAAAACACCGGTGAATCCATGTGCAGCCAATGTTCTATGAGAGGCCATCAGCATAAAATCAAAACAATCACAGGAAGGTAAGCTAAAGAATCATAACTTCAACAAAGTCACCATAAAATGGACGCAAACAAAGATAAAAAGTCGCAGGGCTCCAACTCACACTTGAACAACGTTGTTGTTATTGTCACAAATCACAGAATTCCATGTGCATGGGTTAACTTGATTTTGATTCCAGTCAGAAAGCTGAGCACCAGTCACATTCAGTTTTAGTTTCATATCAATCAAGGCATCCCCTGGTGAAAAGAAAAGGTGAGACAGTCAGTTGCGACAGAAAAGTATTCGAATAAAAACAGACAAATCTTGAGAAAAGGAAATGACTTGAAATTAGTTTTCACGTGTTAATCAATTAACGCTTCACCATGGAGTAGTACAGTTTATGGTTACAATCAAATGTCAGAGAGAGGTAGATACTTTTGCATTCGTTTTTAACGTTTCTAAAGATAGTATGTATTCCTGCTGAGAACTAGCTGCAGTGAGACCATGAGCCTAAATGAAGACTGCCACTATCAGGTAAAAACTAGAAATTTCTAAACCAAAATCCCTTTCTATAAAAAGTGTCATTACTTTGAAATCAGTTATATATATCTTCTTATAAAAGATTAAAACTAGATCGCCCGTAAACGCCAACATGGTCCACCCAACAATAATACGTTTGTCGGCTTCCTTCACGCCAACTGAAACCGTGATTCCATTTACGGAAAGTCTCGTGCTGCGACGGTTACTACAAGTCACAGAAAGATATCCTACTATTATCATCAAGCAAGTAAAGGTAACCTAACTGAACATACAGCGCCGACATCAATACATGACACCAACACAGGGATGCAGCAAAGCAGCAGATTGTGGTTCACCACCGCATACAAATCAATCCCAATCAATCGGGCTCAAATTTCATAATCCATGTACGCCGAAGCCAGAGGCTTGGGGCGAGTGATACTGTGGACTAGTGGACTGAACACTAGCTAGCGTGACCTTGCAGGAGTGGAAGGGGAGGGGTTGTAGCACTACCTTGACGATCGGATGCGGGGAAGCACGGCAAGGAAACCACCAGAACCAGCACAAGGAGGCGCAGCTCCCTCATCTTGACCTAGATTTCGCTCCAGATGGATCTCCACTCCACTCCACCGCAGCGGCCCAGCACAGTGGAGCGGGGCAAGGTAGCAGCACTCTAAGAACCGCAGCGCGGTCCGGCGGGGCGGGCGCCGGATGGGGGGAAAGTGGGCGGAGGCCGGAATCGCAGGGTCCGGCCGCGGATTCGAGGGTTTCGGTGGGCGAATTGGTGTGAGCAGTCAGGAGGAAAGCGAAGAGAGAAGGAAGAACCACGAGCAGTTTCTCCTTTTCTGTTCTTTTTTCCCTCTTTTTTTTTTTGGATTATTCGGATTCGTGGGGCCGTTCACGTTTTCGCCGTTCGGATGCCCAGGCTGGCGAGCTCCTGAGCGCAGCTTCTCTCTTGGAGCCGGAGCCAGGGACAGCTCTCGTGCAGGAGCTTGGAAGTTTCTCCCCGCTTTTAGAAGCTGGGATGACAAACAGAAAGGCAGCTCCAAAACCGGCCTCCCTTCATCAATAAAAAAAGACCATCATCCCGGCCTTAGCCCAAAACTGGCCTCCCTTCGATAATGATCCCTACTCTCTTCAATAATCTAGTCCAAGTGTGCATCTACTGATCGACATTTTGTTGGAAAATGGTACAAGATCAATGAGGTCAGTTTTAGAGTTGCTCTGTTTATGTAGGGATAAAAATGGTCGGAAATTGCTTTCACTCGTATTTTTTCTCAGAATCGGCACAAAAAAAAATAATGTCAAAAACGATTACGGAATTAGAGATACTGGAAACGTCAAAAGCTAATTCATGTGAGCGGCATGTCAGAAATGCTAACACATGAATACTTTCTAATGTAACTATAGTATATCATGCAACCATATAAACAATGAGTATATGTCTCGACCATCAAACTTGATCTGTTGTGCAGTGGAGAGCAAGTCGTCACTGTATCAATGCGTCAGGCGGTGGTAGCGAGTAAGTGAGTTGAGGGAGGCAGAAGCTTCGGGATTGAACGAAAGTGAAAGTGGAATAGTTGAATATGCATGAAAATATCAAATATGGAACGATCAAAAGTACTTAAATGAAAAGCTTCTAATCAACCTCAAATCACGCATGTACAAGAATGAAATGCTTCTAAATTAACCCCAACTCACAGTTTCGTCATTTGGAATTGTCATGGGACAAATACAACAAATTGGTTGTTTCGGAAATTACCATTCCATTTTCAACCTAGTCTTACGCTTGGTAGAGATTCTCTGAAAGTGATTCTCCTAAGAAGCTTGTTCTCTGGCTGAAAGTGGTTCTCTATATATCTGTCTCTTGTATGAATTCTTAGAATTAGGGCTGAGAATCACTTCACATAATCAGGACAACTATTTTTTCAGCTCCCATCCTTTTAGTTCATTTCAGAGAACCACTTCTTAGAATTAACCTAGAATCATTTTTACTAAAAACAATGTTTGGTAGCTTCACAGATTCTATCTGAGGATCGGCTCCTTAGAGCTGTGCCAAATGGGCCCAAAGATTCAACTTATTTTAAGACTCTTCTAACTACTTATTTTAAGGCACGAAAGGTGGAAAAACTTGAAAACAAGAACTACCTTTTTGGCGCTAAAGGCCAGGAACCTATAGACAAAAGCAGCCGCAGTTGATTGTATTAGACGCCAATGTTTATCATCGTTGCGTTGCCCTGACACAAACTAGATGCTCTACGATTTCTGAACTCCACTTTGTGCCACATTTGATTTTTGTATTAGAAGAAAACATGACACTTGACAACTCCTACACACAAATGTAAATGTATAAAATGTGATCCTAACAATCAGGCCCTCTTTGGTAAGGCTTTTTGAACGGCTTCTCCAGCGGCTTCACTTGTTTGCCAACCAAAAGGGGTGTTTCCTCGAGTGCTTCTTCTTAAAAAAAGGAGGAAGCCCTATCCAAAAATAAGATGAAGCATGAAGCCACAAAATGGTAGTTTCATCGGCTTCTTTTCCCTACCATGCTCTCTTCTTTACAAATTTGTCCCTAAAAATAAGGAGAAGCTATCGGTACAGCCGTTTTGCCAAATGTTTTAGGCACAGCCATAAACAAAGCCAGCACAGCCAATTTTTCAGAAAAACCACAGCCACAGCTGAAGCCAGCACAGCCACAACCCTACCAAAGAGGCCCTCAGTATGAAGAAGCAAAGGCTGAATCTTTACGCGCAGTGCATCCTTTTAAATAATATTTTTGCAGTTCTAATAACGAAAAAGTTTGGTTGATAAAATTGATGGTTTCATGAAGCCATAAAACCTCGAAAAGATAGTAGGTACACAGCTTTTATTATGGGACATTTGCATAAACGGTCCACTTTTGGACGCCAATTACGTAATCGGTTCATTTTTTTAGACTTTGCAAAATTGGTCCTGTTTTTTGAACTTGAAGCTGCCGTTAGGTCCGGTTTTTGGATGCCGTCTGTTAAAGAGGATTTTTGGAATTAAAAGAAATAAAAAAACCTTTGGGAAAAGAGGAAAGGACCATGGTGCCCCTGGCCAAATCCCGTTCTCTCTCCGTGACCCACCCGACCTCCTCCTCCTCTCTCACTTCGTGCCCATGGTCCCCTCTCTCTCTCTGGCCAATTCCTAACCCTAAGGCGGCGGCGACGGATCTGGGCGAGCGAGCAGGCGGCAGGAGCGGCGGCGGCGCGCGGGGCTGCCTTGGCGCGGCGCGCTGGCGCGGGCTGCCTCGACGCGGCGCCGCGCTCTGGCGCGGGCTGCCTCGGCGCGGCGCGGCACGTGCGGGCTGCCTCGACGCGGCGCGGCGCGCGCGCGGGCAGGGTTGGCGCGTGCGCGGGGTTGGCGTGCGCGGGCGGGCGGGGTTGGCGCGTGAACAGAGGAGGCGGCTTTGGTTGGCTGAACAGAGGAGCGGCTTCTTTGACAGAGAAATGGCGACCAATTCGAGTTATGCAGACAAGATTGGGTATACATTCTTTCCTTTGATTGCAGAAACTAACAATTGGCCATACGAAATGTAGTAGTTGCGATTTAGCTTATTGTTCATGATTGATTTGTAGGTCGATTCGCAGGGAAATTAGTGTGGTTGTTAGAATGAGTGCATATTTCAGTATTCCTGATGGGTTACCAAAGACATACTGCAGAAGAACAATTCTATCACCAATTGTTGTTAATGCGAATAGCTATGGGCTGATGCAATTAGTTAATCATATAGCCGATCATTTTCTGTGGGGCTCTAAGCAATTTTTTTTTTTTTGTGGCGTGAATCTGAACATGATGACGATGTGCGCTTTCCAATTAAAAGTGATGAACAACTGCTTCAATGGATTGAGATGAATCTAGACAAAGGAGTGGTGCATATTATTGCTGAAATCAATGACTTTGAGGGTCCATTGCAGTGTTCACCCACTAAGCGTTCATTGCACCCCAAAGTGAGAGAGAGATTGTTAAAAACACCTAGTACTCCATCGCTGAATTTGGATCCACGTGTTGATCCCACACAACTCACACAATACACACCCACCAAAGAGAGAACCACTTCCACAAAAAAGAAAGTTACATCCAGCAAAGGTAGCAAAAAATCCATGAGTGACGGTTCAGTCGGTGTTGATGAGGAAGGCATGTACTCTGACACTGATTCTCTTGTGGCCATGAGTGACAGCAGTTATGACACTGATTTGGCTGCTTCATCTGACTCTAACATTGATCCCTCTGATGTTGAGTATGACACTGATTTTCAAAACATTGCAAGGTAGATTACATCAACAACAATCTCTCAGAATGTTTCAATAGCTGGATATCAAAAACCAAAGATAGACATGTTGTGCAAATGATTGACCAGATTAGGCTAATGATCATAACCAAGTTTCAAGAGAGACGGAAGGTTGGGCACAAAATGGTGGGAAGAATCATCCCAGATATTATAAATACTCTAAATGCTCAAAGCAAGAAAATCAATGACCATGAGGTTCTAATTTGTGGGAATGGTACAGCTGAAGTAACCGTTTCCATTGTTAGACATGCAGTCAATTTGGAAGAAAAGACATGTTCATATAGAGCTTGGCAAGTTTGTGGACAGCCTTGCAGCCATGCTTTAGCTACTATTGGCAAGGTTAGTTCAGAGGTACATATGGAAGACTTTGTCCATGAATACTTCTCTGTGGACAGGTTCAAGAAGGCTTATGAGGGTAATTTCAAACCAATGACATATCAAGAACAATGGCCACGGTTGAATTTGGCTACACACTAAAGAAGCCAAAATTGAGGAGGAAACCTGGAAGGCCAAGGAAATCTAAGATCAAGGCATCCGATGAGGTTGGCAGCAAGAGGAAGAGAAAATGCACCGATTGCGATCAGCTAGGCCATACGGCAAAATATTGCTAAGGAGGACCAACAGCTAGTGAAAGGAGAAGGCTTTCATCCTCAGAAATTGCATCTGGAGAGGGAAGCAATGAGCTTATACCCACACATACATCAAAGTATGAACGAAATTGTATTTTCTTTTCATTTATCTTGCTGTTTTTATTACTAAATTCTAACCATTTGCTTATTTCATACCTAGTGTAAGTGGGGCTGCAAGTGGAAGCGGAAGTGCAAGTGAGGCTGCATCGGAAAATGCAAGTGGAAGTGCAAATGCAAGTGGGGCTGCAAGGGGAAGGGGAAGAAGAGGACGAGGTACGGGAAGGGGAACAAGGGGAGGGAGACTTGCTCAATAGTTTGGGCTGTAATTCTATAACGACATGTAATGGAAGACCACCTACTATTTGTGTGCTTTTGAAGGACTTGTAATGGTGCTTTAGTTGGACTTGTAATGGTACCTTTGTTTCACACTTATGGATGGTTTTGTTGGACTTATGTGCTGCTGCATATGTGATGCTTGTTTGGTGATTAAGTGTTGTTTAAATGGTTGTCTAAAATTATATGTGATATTTGCTTGCTGCTCATCAATTATAGCAAAAAACAAACGAAGTTCTGTCAAAAGTTTTTATATAATTTTCGAAATTATTTATATTCAAATTATTTATATTCGGTCACAACTAATTTCGAAATCTTTTTTTGAAGCTGCATGATGTTTCTGCCAAAAACAGGACCAGATTTGCAATTCCTTCTTAAAAACAGGACTGATTTTGTAAAGGGCATCTTGGTCTTTTTGCAAGCCATTTAACACCGTTAACTGTTGATAACGGAATAGGACTTCCTCCTACCTTCAAGTTCAAAACACAGGATCGATTTTACAAAGTTCAGAAAAGTGAACCGATTACGTAATTGGCGTCCAAAAGTGGACCGTTTATGCAAATGCCCCTTTTATTATTTTCCTAATCATGGCCAATGTCGATGAAGGTTGCGTACATGGCTACACCGATCCACCTGTTATAAAATGTCCTATGCTTTCCAAGCCAAAGGTTGCAGAGCAATATGAAGGCTTTGCTGAGTAGTATTTAGAGGTATGAACAGAGCCTTCCACTGGGAAAAAATAAAATAGAAAAATAGATGTGAACAGGGCAGCTAGTTTATGCTTCTCTCTTCGTACTGAAACTTCTAAGAAAATAAAAGGAGGTTACATTGCACATTCACACAATTACTGTGCTCTGTGGATACAAGAATATCCTGAATGGCTCCTATGTGCCATATAGGAATGTGATGTATCGGGACTAAAAATTAGACCTGATCCCTTGTTCTAAGTAGCTTCTTTTCGACCATCATGGGTTGCATGTAAAATCTCCCATCTTTCAGTTGATGGTTCAGTTCCCTTTGGACAGTGATTATCACAGCAGAAGTTATTATGTCGAGGAATGGATGAAGGCCACGTGAGATTCGCTGAGGTTGTTGCAATTGGAACCGGGAACCAATCCAATCTCGCAGGGAGGAGGATCGAGAAGGACTTCGACAAACAAGAGGATCGGGATTTCTGTTTCGGGAGGAGACAGGAAGAGGAAGCAGATCGCGAATTCGTCGGGAGGAGATTGGGGGAGGAAGGCTGCCTTTAAACCAATTATTTTTAATTTTCAATTTATATTTAATCTAACAAAATCAAAGGCTGGTATCTGCCAATATTATATACTAAGGATGTAGCTTTGGCTTGAATGGCTGGTGGATGTATCGCAGCAGCAGTTCTTATGTGGCATTCAACTTATCATATATAACATTTCTTCCCCTTAAAAAAAAGATAGCATTTGCCCTCGAGTAGTACTTATGCATCCTTGTAGTTGAACTTTATAATCAGTTAGAAACTTGCTTAATAGCGAAGTAGCGAACTGATCGGTAGAAGTCATATTTTTCACTTTGAGAAGAAAACAACATAACAAACTCAAACATAAAAATTGGTGATGAAAACTACTAATTCTTTGTGAGCGCGAAACAATTACCAATTCTTTGTGAGCGCGAAACAAAGACCAGGAACCTCCCCAAAAGTGAAAACAGCAGCAGCTATTTCCAGTAGTTGTCTGGATGAGAATTGAGAACAAGGAAATCCGCCGTGCCAGTGACACAAAGTTATATATTGAGCAAATTTCCTATTTGCCATTGAAAGCTATACTTCTTTCTTATTTGCCATTGAAAATATAGACTTATCTTATCTGCCATTGAATCTAATTTTCCTTCTCCTATCTGCCATCAACCTCACTTGGCTGTCAAGTTGGTGTTAAGTGCTGCTAAGAAAGACCAAAGTACCCCTTTCAATGAGATGGTGTAATTTCAATATGGATAATTTCCATTTCTGCCATTGCACTAAGCAGACATGGCGTGAGTGAACAGAGCATATCTGAATGTTTAAAATTCACATATTTTGAAATTTTCAGTTGCACACAACCAAGTCTGAATTTGTTGCATGAAAAAAACACAAGTCTGAATTTTGAACGGATAATCAACATGGGCATATATCATTATACATAGAGACAACATAAAAACCAATAACTTGTCAACTTGGTTGCACCATCTTGCAATGCGACATTGCATACAGAAAACATCATTTGTGAAGTTAGTTTACATTACCCAAGCAAAATAACACGTCCAGGTCAAACACTAACAACCAAATACCTTGGTTCACCGTCAAGCAAAATATGGAGGCAGATCCATTGCAAAACAAAGGAAGGCTGCAGCTAAACATTTAGTCTAGGATTTTTCTTTTGTGTGATGGTCAATCACTACAAAGCTACTAGGAGAAGATCTTTCCACCTCTGCCTTAAACCTATACAGATTATCAAAGCTGCTGTCCCAATTTCCAAATAATTGCTTGTGTGCAAGCTCCTTACCTTTATATACTCTCTGGTAGTGCACCAATACCTTGTGTTTATCCTTGATCCTTCTCTGTAATTCAGTTGCTCCCAGACTTGCATCTTCAGTGAGCCAATCCTTAACTTGCTCACAGACCCACAATTTGCTAGCATTCTTCACTTGTTTGCTTCTTCTAGCACTAGAACAATTATGCAGACGAGGATTCTTCTTCACCTATCATGGCAGCAAACACTATGAGTAACAAGGCAGTAAACAACAATGGTCTGCAACAATGTCATCAATTAAAGACAAAAAAAAAACATGCACTTACCTTTATTGTTACATTGTCGTCCATTTTAGAAGCATGTATCCTCCATCTACACCCCTCCTCTTTTCTCTTTCGACAATAGGCCCTGAATCTCCCTGGGTCACTCTTTTCAGTGTTATATTCAAATTCCTTTTTGACTGCATGCTGAGCTAATGCCAATTTAAACACATCCATGTTCGGATAAATGCTACCAACACTCATAGGAGGATCATATTTATCGTAAACAACAACCGGTGCATGAGGTGGCAAAGGATCTTTTCCAACCAACCCATCCTCTTCCTCATACTCCTCATCAGAATCTGAATTAGAGTCAGAATCAGAGTCACTGTTTTCAGGGATTACCTCATTAGAAGCTGCAACTTGAGGTACAGTTGGTAAGTATAAGCCCTCCTCATCTACACCCACATGTTCATTCTCTGGTTCTGGGTTTTTTAGGTAATTTTGATCATCAAGCTCAGGCTCAGGCTCAGGCTCACTAGTTGTGGAAGGTTGGGTTGTATGCTGGGAGGACTGACTGGACTGACGTGTTGTAGTATGAGTTGGCTGGCTTGTTACAGCTGCTGGAGGTGGACAATCCATAGATGGTGTACATGGGTTTTCAATTTTCTCAGATTGATCGGCAACATTCCTCAGAGGACTAGGGCACTCAGGAACAAGCACGGTATCTGAAGGGTCAGTGTATACAACACTCATGTGAACTACCTTGCTATCAACATGTTTGGCAAACATTGCAAGCAAATCTTGGTCTGTTTCGACAGCAGGAGAGTTTTTTTTTGGGCAACATCATAGTAAAAAAGGTTCACGGCTTCATTATATCCATGAGGGAACTCATCCACAATTTCTTTGACAAAGTCCTTGAAATTGCAGACGTCGGAATCGACAACTTTACTGAAGCCAAAAAATGGACAATCCTTCCTACGTGTTTTAGCATGGAGTCGGATTTCCAACAAATAACTCGATTTAGGGTCCTTCCTGTGAATCAACACAGACTATCACGCATCCTAATCTCAGGAAAAAAGAATAAGAACACAACAATCCCACGGTTTGCTTACCCTGCAGGAAGCCAATCAGGACAGGGACTCGACTCCGGCATCGTCATCCTCACATCAACTTGCTGCTGCATCAATCCATCCTCCTCCTGCTCCTCTAGTCCACCGTCACCACGCGCCCTACTGCCAGTCGCCGCCGCCGTCGCGCCCTTCTGCTCGAGCTGCCCCGGTCCCCCGTCCTGCTCGCGGGACGCCGCCCTGCCCTCCTGCACGCGGGACGACGCTGGCCCCTGCTCGATCGTGGGACGTCGCCCTAGGTTTTGGGAGCTGTGGATTTTTTTTTCCTTTGTTCGTTCTGTGTTCAGTTCGGTCAAGGCTGAGGGAGGAAGATGAGAGCAGAAGGGTAAAATTGGCATTGTTGTCCATAAGGATCACGGTGGAATCGGGAAACAATTTTTTTACACCAAGATTTAACGGTGATAGCAAATAGGAAAAGGAAAATTAGATTCAATGGCAGATAAGATAAGTCTATATTTTCGATGGCAAATAAGAAAGAAGTATAACTTTCAATGGCAAATAGGAAATTTGCTCTTATATATTAGCGATGGCATCTCTTAGCATGCTGGGGCCTGAATCTCTCTACAGTTTGACCAAGAACGGCCCCAAAAATTTGACGCATCCTTTGTGTTTTCTGCTCTTGCAGGTTCAATAGAGAACGCTGAGACAAAGTACGTAGTACATAGGTCTCCCTATTCTCGAAACCTTCCGTCATTTGCAGGCATCGATGGAGGTGCATGGGAGCAGAGGAGGATAGACTTTGTTGGTTAGTGAAACAGAGCAGCATTCATAGACTAAGTAAACCGTTAGAGGACGTTAATGGTGGTATTGCCTACTTCTTGCACTGTTCGCCATTGGATTACGGGCATCTACTCTGCAGATGTCTCTGGCGATACGTTTACTGCGTGGTGACGTACGGCAGTGTTGGAGATGCCCCCTGCTACTCCACGTCGGCTCGGAGTTTGCGTAGGTGCTTGCATCATCGCTGCGGACCTGCGGTGACCTGGCACGAACGTGAGGTGACCTGGCACGAACGTGAGCGCCAAGGAAGCGACCAAGCCTTTTCAATTGTTTTTCCTTTTATTTTTTTCCCGTCTCGCATATAAACCCGCGGCACGGTTCATCGCGGCGGCGACCGTTCCCCCACCACCCACCCCCCCCCCACCCCCCCCCGCGCGCACGCGAGTAGGGTTCCCGAATCCCCCTTCTCCGTCGCAATCGTCTGTTGCAAACGAATTCCCCTCTCCGTCGCCGCCTATTCGAGCCGTCGGATTGCGTGGCCCGATCAGCTCGAGGAGAGGGCGAGAAGAAGAGGAGGAAGACGATGTCGGGGCGGTCGAGCCGGATCGCGGTGGTGGTGGAGGACCGGTGCCGGCCCAGCAAGTGCGGCCAGCAGTGCCGCCGGCGCTGCCCCGTCAACGCCACCGGTACGTTGACCGCGGCCCGAGAAACCCAATTCCGTTCCGTTCTGTCGCTGGTTTGTAGTCCCGGAGGTCACTGGGGAATAGTATGTAGCTAGGGCCGGTGGGATTACGATTGATTGGTGGAAGTATAATGGAGGACTGGAAAAAAGTCGAGTTTTGTTCAGGAATGTGGTAGTATTGGTGCTCTGCTCTGTTTTGCATCAGGTACAAAGAAACAGAGAATATACATTAGTCGGTTGTATCTAATAAAAAGAAGTGTAGCACAACTTGCAAACTAACTTGAAAATTAGCTTGGATCATTCACAACCATGAACCTTTACCTTGTGTCATTCCGTAAACTAAATCAAGTGGGCCCCTACCGCTCTACAACATAGGAATACTTGTTGAACCAAAATCTGGAATATTACTTGCACTTTTTACAACATAGGAATGCTCTGCTCTGTTTTGCATCAGGTACGAAGAAACAGAGAACATACGTCAGTTAGTTGTATCTAATAAGAAAAAGTGTAGCACAACTTGCAAACTAACTTGAAAATCACCTTGGATCATTCACGCTCACAACCTTTTCGCCATGTCATTCCGTAAACTAAATCAAGTGGGCCTCTACGGCTCTACAACATAGGAATACTTGTTGAACAAAAATCTGGAATATTACTTGCACTTTTTTAACTTATAATCTACATGACTCAGTTACCTAAGATATACATAGGTCAAAGAAGATGCTCTACTCCCATTGTCCCATGTCATTATTTCCCCAATGACTCGTGCAATGTGTATAGTATTCGGTTATATTCAGCTTAATTGGATTGCAGAAATAAATTGTATTAACGATGACACTTCAAAATTCTCACAGAAAAATGTAGCCAACTATATGATTACGAATCAGTTAAAATGTTTTATCTGTTATACAAGAAAGGGAATGTGTTTAGGACAATCTTTTCATGCATGAACCTACGTGTATTGCTGAACTTATCTCAGATTCTGATGTAGTTTTGGGCTTTGACATGACCTTTTTAACACGCCAGAGATTCTTTATTTCACGCTCCATCTACTCTACTGTGTGATGTTCTGATTGTGCTTGTTTATGTAATTCTGTTGTTTGCTGATCAGAATTTCTTACCCACATTGACAGGGCGTCAATGCATAGAAGTTACTCCATCATCTAAAGTCTCCTTAATTTCTGAGGATCTGTGCATTGGATGTGGTATTTGTGTGAAGGTTAAGGCCCTGTTTGGATACAAAGTATTTTTGAAGTTTTGTAAGAATACTACGGTTTTGCAAAATACTTTGGTTTTGAGAGGCATAGAGGTGTTTGGATGTAACAAGTTTTGCAGTTTTAAAAACCATGGTATTGCTAAAAGGGCAACCATTTTGGAGTTTTAAAAACTCCACTCATGACCTCTTTTTTCTAAACCATGGTTTTGCTTGGCTCTAGCTTCTAAAACCATGGTTTCTTAATACTTTGGTTTTGAAAAACTACAACACCCAAACAGGCCCTAACACTTTTTTCCCTTTTTGCATTATGTTAGGGGCATCAAACATAATGACAATATATAAACTACCTTGTATTGCTCATCTTGCAGGTCTGTCCCTTTAATGCTATCCAAATTATAAATTTGCCAAATGATCTTGGAAAGGAGACAACACATCGCTACGGACCAAATTCCTTTAAGCTTCACAGGCAAGCACATCCATCACCTCAAAATTTGTATCAGCCTTTTCCTTCTGTACTGCACTTACTGAACGACACTTATCTGAATTGTTGTGACAAAATAGAACTATGTTTCTCATATACAACTATCATGTTTTACAATTTTCGTTATATTTCATAGACTGCCTGTTCCAAGACCTGGTCAAGTTTTGGGCTTGGTAGGGACAAATGGTATTGGGAAGTCAACTGCTCTTAAAATTCTGGCTGGGAAGTTAAAGCCCAACTTGGGTAAATTCACAGTAAGTATTACTAAGCACTCTTGTTATTCTTTCCATATAATATTTTCGGGCTATGAAACTATTCTCATCCTTTGCAGGAACCCCCTAATTGGGATGAGATTTTAAGGCATTTTCGTGGATCTGAACTTCAGAAATACTTTACTCGCCTTTTGGAAGACAAAATGAAGGTACTTATTTTATTATTCATAAATATAGTACGTAAATGGTGGCCCCCCTAAAATGAACAATAATTTTCAGGTGTACTGTTGTTGTCTGGTGCTTCCTTGTTTTATTATTTTTCCTCGTCAAATTTTACAGCAGGAAAAAAATTCTGGACATCAGGATTTTTATTAATGTATTTTTGGTCCTGTTATAGCTTAAAGTTGCATTAGAACTTTAGAAGGTTCTGAAAAAAATATGAAAGATGCTAATGAACAAGTATTTCTTGGCCGTTTCTCTTATTTTTTTAGAACTTTAGAACTAGATGTCCCACATCCTTCAGCACACTGCTGTGCTGATCATTATTATATTAGCCAGCTTAGTCCAGAATGTTACTCCCAAATATAAGTCCTTCTGGGTTGTGTGAAGTCTCTTTTAACTTTGACCATGACTACAAGGTTCATGTTTTTAGATTCATTATGAAGATTACTTACACAATATATAACTTGTGAATAATACATATGTTTTTATATGGTTTTTGTTGGTCAAAATACGATATTGGAGACTATGTCTATGTCCGACATTTTGGATCAGAGGGAGTACTACAGTAATGCAGCATATGTTGAACTCTTGTGAACATAGGAACTTGTTGACAATTCTTACTAGTCTGGCATTCCTTTTATTTATGGCTGTACGTAGTAAGTAACAATACATTACATGTGTTATTATGACGTTAATGCGTTATAATGGCAGGCAATCATCAAACCTCAATACCTTGATCATATCCCAAAATCAGTTAATGGGAAGGTTGGAGATCTTCTTGATAGGAAAGATGAGAGACAAGTGAAAGATATGTTATGTGATATTCTTGAATTGAATCAACTTATGGACAGAAATGTCTCAGATCTTTCCGGTGGTGAGCTCCAGAGATTTGCGATAGTTGCTCGTGCCATGGAAGATGCAGATGTTTACATGTTTGATGAGCCATCCTGCTATCTTGATGTGAAACAAAGGCTGAAAGCTGCACAAGTTATCCGCTCTTTGCTTCAGCCCAAAAAGTAATGGAAACTTACATTTCAAAGAACCATAAGTCAGTTGAAACAGTAGAAGTTAATTTAATCTGCAGCTGACAAACCATTTTCCACATTTTGCAGCTATGTAATTGTTGTGGAGCACGATCTTAGCATTCTTGACTACTTATCGGACTACATATGCTGTCTTTATGGGAGCCCAGGAGCATACGGTGTTGTTACTTTGCCCTCATCTGTCAGAGAAGGAATCAATATTTTCCTGAATGGCTTTATCCCAACAGAAAATTTGCGTTTCCGTGAGGAGAAACTTACATTTCGAGTAAGAAGTAATATTGTGTTCAAACGCTTCTAAGAACGAATTTACATGCTGCATGTTCTAAATCTAAAGTGATATTGTCTTGCTTCTCAGGTTACTGAGTCTACTGAGGAGATCATAGAGGGTGAGACTTACCAAAGCTACAAGTATCCAACCATGGTGAAAACAAGATCTGGCTTCAAGCTTTCGGTCATGGAAGGAAGCTTTAATGATTCCCAAATAGTTGTCATGCTTGGTGAGAACGGTACTGGGAAGACAACATTTATCCGTATGCTGGTATTGTCCTTGTTCTTCAATTTAATTTTCTTGTAAAACTTAAATGTTAGTACTCTCACGTTACTGCTCTTCTAATTGTAACAGGCAGGACAAGTGAAACCAGATAAAGTTATGGATGAAGAAGTTGATATCCCTTCGTACACTGTCTCATACAAGCCTCAGGAATTGATATCCAAAGTTAGCTTTACTGTGAGAGAACTTCTACAAAAGAAAATACCTGGGTCTTGCAGCCACGCTCAGTTCAAATCTGATGTCATGAAACCGCTCAAAATCGAGGAAGTCATGGACAGGCAAGTTGCAAATCTTTCTGGTGGGGAGCTACAAAGAGTTTCACTTTGTCTTTGTCTTGGAAAGGTAATAATACTCCCTCCAGTTCTTTCCCCTGCACGCATAAATACTCTTTGGATTGCCACCTCGAATCATAGTTTCTTTAAGAGAACCCCTAGTACACATATTCATGTGCAAAATTGTGACATTAAAATATATTAAGAGAACCCCTTAGTCTTACTATACAGATCTAGTAAGATAGTTTATGGGACTCTGAATTCCCATATTCCATCCTGCATCAGCATCATGTAAAATTATGGGACTCTGAATTCGCATATTCCATCCTGCATTATGTAAATTTACATTGGAACTTATTTTTTTCTCATTTCATCATCCTCAACTTTCTGTTGCTCCCATAGTCCCATGAATTTTCCACCCATGCCTTTTGATATACTTTGTAATTAGTATTATCATCATCTACACTTTTGTTATACAAGGGCCAGTGTACTTGGCTTGTTTGTTGCTTATTGTGAATCCGCATTAGTTGTATAATTTTTAGAAGGAATATCTTCTGTTTGATGTTGCAGGCAGTAAGAAACTAATGATGCTGTAAGATGCATGCAACTTTGATACAAATAATAACCGGGCATAGTCGCATGCATATCATTTCAGGCATTACCTTTTTTTCCCCTTTCTCTTAAGGAAACAAGTTGGGTCATGATAGTATTATTATTTGACAAAAACATTGAAGCACTTACTTCAGGCTCATGACCAAAGCTTTGTTAGAGCACTTAATGAATGTCATGAGGTTTATGAAGCAAATATTTGAGAAAACATAGAGTTCACAAATAAATACTAAAAATAACTCTGTTTTCTACCAAATGATGGAACTAGTTGATTTAATAACTGAGCCTAGCTCAGTTGGTTAGGGGTGTGGGTACCCTGACCACCACCCAGGTTGGGGTCTTCTTTGATGCGAAGTTGGGTGCCTATTTCTTAATTAAACACCACCTAGTTCCTCCTAGGTTGGTCGAGTTTTTTCCTTTAATAGCAGGGGTTATCTACTTTCTATCATTTATGTATTATCCATGTAACGTGATACATTTCAATACATAAGAAGATACTGTAATCTAAATTGTTGAAGTAGTACTATTGTATTTCAACATGTGGTGTTTGGTCGTTCTTTACTGGGGCTTTTAACAAACTTCATCATTTGTTTCAATTTGCAGCCTGCTGATATTTACCTCATAGATGAACCAAGTGCTCATCTTGATTCAGAGCAGCGCCTTATTGCAGCAAAGGTTTTAAAAAGGTTTATCCTTCATGGAAAGAAAACAGCTTTTATTGTCGAGCATGATTTCATCATGGCAACATACCTCGCTGACAAGGTTATTGTTTTCGAGGGAAAACCTTCTGTTGACTGTATTGCAAATGCACCAGAACCGCTGGCATCTGGAATGAACCGCTTTCTGTCAGTAAGTTCAGATTGCCTGCCCTCCTTCCTCCCACCCTGACCTCCAGTACGCTGTCGGTAGTTTGGATGAAATAATTTGCTGACATATGCAAGAGATTTCTTAGACATTTGAGTAATATATAGACATAGTAGGCTACTAGTAGTTTGTGTATATGGGACGAAATGATCAGTACAATATATTCTAGATACCTCCAAGGAATTTTGATGGAAATTTCTTGACATTTTTTATCACCCATGTACCACAGCATCTGGATGTCACCTTTAGGACAGATCCAACAACTTACAGGCCGCGGATTAACAAGCTAGGATCTGTAAAGGACGCTGAGCAGAAAGCTGCAGGGTGTCACTACTACCTTGATTATTAACGTAAGTAAAATCACCCTTGTGAATATACTTTCATCAGTTCACAATTCCACGGTTACGAGGCCCTTGATATTGTAATTTGCATCTGCAGAAAGCTTTCGCAAAGGGCGCTTCTACTCTCTGTGAAAGCTTTGGAGCCAGACAGCTCAAACGCTCGAGCTATCGTGCTCATCGAGGAACGCACTTTCGCGTTGGCCACTGCTCTTGGTATGTTTTCCTTGGTCTTTTATGTTTAAACCACGCACATTTCCTTGTGATGAATGGGTCAAAACGTGTGTCCCTATCGTTTTGCAGGGCTGCATTGGCACCAGGGCCTGTCTTGGACATGAAAACTATGGAATGTCGATTGAAATATACATATATAAGCAAAGTACTATGGTATGGGAGGTAAATTTCAATTGATTCTTTTATGAGTAAAAATTGTGACCTAATTTTGCAGATTTTGATGGGTTTTTTTTTTTAACGAAACTACAGCAAGGGAGGCCCCTACTGTGTGATTTTGATGATTTTGATCCACTCGTCATTCAATTTTTGCAGGTCAGATGGAATGAAGTTCGGCATGAAGCTATTCCCTGGATGATTTGTGGCTTGATCAGAACAAGTGATGATAGGGGTTTGATTGGATGGTTGAAGCCTTAAAATAAGATGAAGCTGCTCATTACAGTTTACATTTATATTGAAGATTGAGTGAACTATTATAATTTTTTTCAGCAAACCTTGAATTGAGTTTTAGATTCTTGATTGTCGTTGATTCATCAACAGGTCACTGCAATGGTTTTGTTTCTATCAAGCATTCTATTACGGTATTACCTTGTTAACGTGTGAATAAAGGCTTACTCTATTATGGTTTGTGCCAAAATGCGTTTTTGCTGCCGTTGACTGCTTTCTAGACGCATAATGCTGCAACACGGCAAACTGTAGTACTTGTACACTCATCGGTTGAATCTCTGATTCTTCTTCAAAGCACCCACATTCTTTACAGTGATTACAGTGATGGTGTCAACCGATTAAATGGAAAATCCATATACGATGTCGATATGTGGCTACTCCAGCGACATTTTTGCAATGTTGATGAAATCTAATGCTTCATTTCGGAATTTAGGATGGCTTGCCTTGCCCATGATTCAAAAATACGTTTCTGCGGAATTTTGACATAATGGTTCGATCTAAGATTCATTGAAAAATACTGGACTGGCGTGTGCGTGTTCGAAGACATCAACAGAAGTACAAAACTTAAATCGGTTAGAACAAGCGCATGATTTTCGTGCCGATCTTGGGTAGTTTCCAAAATTATGTTGTCAATTTCAATCAATTTCATACAATGCCTTTCAAATGGCAATTTTCATTTCTCACACGGTCACACCTGTTTCCTTATCCCGAAAAACAAAAAACACAAATTCTCGGCTGTTTCCGATTTCTTACCTCTTGGGCCGAGCCCAGCTGAATCAAACCCAACCCAAACTGCGCACCATCCCACTGCCCGAACAGTCGCGCCGCCACGAAATCTTGCGCGTGCGAGGCAGCGAGGAAGAAGGCGGCGGCGCCAGCGGCGAGTAGAGAAGAGGAGGGACGAGATGCTCAAGTTCCTGTCCAAGGTGGTGGTGGAGTACTGCCCGCTGGACCCGCGCAAGGCGGCGGCGGTGGAGCTCCTGGCGCAGTGCAACGGCCGCAAGGCCAAGGACTCCAACCCGGCCTGCTCCGTCGAGCTGCGGCGCCTTCCATCGCCGACCGCCGCAGAGGAACCCAAGAAGCTGCAGCTCGCGCCCCCGCGCGTCCTCGTCACCTACCTCAACGGCGCCGAGGAGTCATTCGTCGCCGCTGACGGCGCCACCGCGCACGGCATCCGGGAACAGATCCTCGCCCGCGGCCGGCTCATCGAGACCGAGCAGATGTTCCGTGACGGAGGGGAGAAGTGGCCCGTCGTGATCCCTGAGGAGGAGCTCACCATGTCGTACCCGGGCATCAAGGTGCGAGCTTTTTCTTCTTTATTCTCATTTCACCATTTTGTCGAACACCCTGAGTGCGTGGGCATATCTTACTGAATTCCGTTGAACTGGTGGATCGAGCGTTGACACACTGTTTGTTTTGGTAACCTTCATGCACCTTGTGTGTTTTATCCTTGTGTGCGTTGGGTGATTATGTCGTTTCTTCGAACACCTACTTGATTGTGGCCAAAATTTCATGCTGGCCTGGAATCACATTGTCTCGGCAGGTTTCCTGCCATATCCGTAGTTAATTAGGAATTGATAACCACGTGCAAAAATTATTTCTAGCCACTCGACCCGCTACATAATATCATTACTTACTGTATTCTTTTCTTAGTAACCTTACTCAGGGTGCATCCAGCTTTATAGAAAATCTTTTTTTTTATTGCAAGCTTTATAGAAAATCATGAATTGGAGATCAGTGTAGGAAACTTTGACGGTAACTTGAGAAGCTAGGTTATATATGCATGAATGATAGTAGCTATTTGATTTTAATTCAGAGAAAAGTATAGCAATATCTGCCTAATAAACTTACTTAGCAGTTAGCAGCACCCTTGTGGCCTTACCTGTCCGTAAGTATCAAACTCAATGTGGCATGTCATTAGGTCATCAAGGAAGCACCGAAGTATCTGATGTTTTCCTTGTTTTGTACAACATTTGTTTTTTCTTTCAACTTGTCTATAACTCTCTCTGTGTAACTTCTACAAAGTGCCACCCAATCAGTATTTCTTGTAGAAGATATTTTTATTCCAACAGAATGCTCGAAAGCTGGCACATTATTGCATTTCTTATCTCACCTGTTCCTGGTTACTTTGCCTTTCTATCCTCTTTCGACTGAAGGTGAGGTGTAAAACTTATGTGCCTATGCACTATTTTCTAAAATAGACATAGCTAATATACCCTGCCTTACTTCCCTCTTTATTGTTCATGCAAGTTGCTTGTTGTCTCATGTAAGGGTTTTATGATCACTTTAGTGCTTTCTGTGATGTTTAGAAGTTTCGACTTACAGATAGAATATTTATGAGATTCTGACATCCTAATGCTAGCCTACAACAAGAAAATTAACTATATGCTGTGCTATGGTTGGCCAGAAGTACCGTAGCCGCAACAAGCGTCAACGTGCTAAGGATCGACGTTGCGGGCATCAGTTGGATTAGATTGAGGCTTCAGTCGGTTTAGATTTGATTGAGTTGTTAGCAGAATCAGTTACGATTGATAGGAGTTTGTTAGGTATTCAAGTCGTAGTTGCATTGGCTATAAATAGCCGGGATTGTAATCTCATTGGATTAAGCAAGAATAAAGAAGCCTCTCGCTCTCGCGCCCGTGTTCTGCCGTGTGCCGCTACGGCACCTGTTTGCCTGCGAGGCTGCAAGCCGCGGCCAGCAGTCTTGCACCCCTACTCCTGTGCAGTTCTCAGCGTCGTAACATGCTGTTTTTCGGCTTACCCTCAAACTCCTGGGGCCTAGTAGGATCAACCTGAATTGTGTTGCCCTATTGATAACCATGGCTACCAACCAATGAGATTGGCTTCAAGAACAAGTTATTTCATTATGAGCTTCATGAGCAAGCTTATGCTTATATTTCTTCACATTGCTTTATTTGTGAACATGAATCTCAGTAGATTTATGTTGACCCCAAAATCCGAAAGATCTTTATACTGTGCCCCTCAACTGTTTAACCAGATCAAATCTGTACCAATGGTATTATTCATGATGATTTTACAATGATATGGGTACATAGAACACCCGCATATATTATTATTGCTGACCTCTCAAGGGCCAGTGTGGCTGGTGTAGAAAATGGACAAAAATAGGGTGTCTATGAGGCATGGGTGAGGATAAGGAGATGACTTGGGGGTATATTTGGTGGCCAGTATGCCACAATGCTTGAGGGAAACTTGTCAGCAATAAATATTGTTACAGGAGAGGAAAATCCCACCATGAGTGCTTCCACTTATTCTGTATTTCTGAATTGAAATGCTTTTGAAGCTAAAGACTAATATTAGACTCCAATGGTAGTCTGACATATGTGGATTTCATGTGGTGGAAGGTTTTCATTTTGTACCATATATGGATTGTGCACACTGAGTTGCTTTGCTATGTTATTGTTCTTTACATATTTGGATCCTTTCACCAAGATGTTGGGAATAATTTGGTGAAATTATTTGACTCTACATTTTTCGAGGGAACCTCTGCATATGCTGTGTTTTGGGCCTTTGTCGTTGCGAGTTCAATTAGAACTAAAATTTAATGAGAGTGAAGCTTTATTTTCCCATTATTTATTAGGAAACCTGTTATCCTTAAATTAAAACAGATCTACTGATTGTTCTGCTGTTTTGGGTTCCATTATTTGTTGTAAGGTTGTTAGCACAAAAATTTCTGCTGCATTGAGGAGAATGCATGATACTTTGTTTAGACATGGCCCGCTTTTTTGTTTTGTTATACATTTCCTTCCACACTTTTTCGTATGTTTTGAATTGTTACTGACCAGATTATTATCTTTTTTGCTTGACAGCCTAAGAAAGCAGAGGAGAAGCCACAGGCATAGTGAACAAGCCAGATCTTTCTTCTCATATATCATCGGTTAACCAAGGGTTCTGTACTATTACAAACATCAAACCATGTCCTGGAAAAGCTCCCTGAATCATACCAATTGGAACGTGTGTCTTGAGCTGTTTGTTGAGTAGGTCTGGTTTTTTTTTTTTTCTTTTCATTTTCTCGCTGAATGCAATTCATTGTTAGAAGAACCCTTTCAGTTAGTGCTTTGTTCTCGTATAAATATCATTGGTGCTGTTGTCGGTGTGATAGTTTGCCAACAGATTTATTCAGAATAAGCACCGTCATTCTATCGAAGTCCTGAGCTGTGTTAAGAGCTACTGAGAGAGAGCAAGTTTGGTATTTGTGGGCAGGATGACGAATTTGCATGATTGCCAATTTCCGCTTAGGCTGCCTGACTTCAAAGCTTGTATCAGGTGAAGCACAGATTATGTTACTGTGGAATTTATTCAAATATGGATCAATAAACGACAAATTCAAAAGCTGATTGGACGTGGTTACATAGAGATGAAAAAGAGTAAATTTCACAAACAGATCAAAATATTGGCTTTATAGTCACAAATCTACCAAGTATAGTGTAGGTTTCACAAACCCACCAATAATTTCCTTTGTTCATCTATTTGCTCATTGTTTTTTAAACAGAAAAAATGAGAAACTGGAAAAGGAATTACTAATAAGAATTCGTGATACAGTTATTTCCAACTTTGAGCTATTTGCCAATTTTATTTGGTTACTTGATCTATTCAGAATTTCATATATACTGTTAAGAGTATAAACCAGAAAGGATCTGCAAGCCAAAGATAATATTTTTGTAAGCAACAGGAGGATGTGAAGGATAATATATCTGTCTATCATTTGGACTAACTCATGGAAACAGAATTGACATGTCTTTCGACATACTTATTTTATCATAGTGTACATCACAAACTAAAGTCAGGATCACTCTGTCACCGCATGCGGCTATCCAAGAGGATATAAAAGCTGGGAAAAAAATGCTAACTCATATATACCATAGTAAAATGTACGTTGTTACTCAATATGATATCTATAAGCCGCCTCTCCTCAGGGGCTGCTGTATTCCCATCAACTTTTCACAACCCATAATGTGCACCTTATCTATTTTAGCAATAGCGTTCGGCCCACCAATGGATACAAGATCTGGACAATTCCAAATCCTCAACTCCCGAAGTGAGACGAGACTATTACACCAAAGGTTGCCAGGAGCTGACACTATACGCCCACAATTAACTACCTCCAGAGATTGGAGGAGGGTAAGGTTCTTCAGGAAACCTGGAAACCAGGCAGAGAAATCACCGCAACTCCATAGGGTGAACCTTTGGAGAGATGATGGCAACACCATTCCACTTTGCCAATTGAGATGTGGACAACCTCCAATTTCCAATTCCCTTAGAAAAGAAAAGCTCCCAAACATTTCACAGTGCAGCCATCGTAACTCTTCGCAACCGCTAATAATAATTCTCTCAATTGCAGGGAAATATTCATGCGACAGGAGATCAATGTTCTGCAGTTTGATATTTCTAGTTCAGTAAGTGATGGGAATGTCCCAGAGCTGCTGCTGCCCCTGTGACGGAAAATGGTAGATTCTCCAATAAATGTAAGAGAGTCACACTTTGTTATCATGAACTTCTGTAAGGCAGGAAGACTCCACATTTCTAGGTGTAGTTTGGATGGTAGTTTCCCAGAATCTTTCAGCGTAAGCTTCTTCAGGCATGGGGCATAAAGACTTCCTGAAATGATATTTGGACAATCGCACACCATCAGTTCTTCAAGGCACGATACTACTGCAGATCCTAGTGATAACCTTTGGCAGTTTTCAACCACTATCTTTTTTAATGCAGGTAAAAAGGATGTTTGTAAAAATTCTTCGAGGGTCAATAACTTTTCACATCCTTCAATCCTTATCTCTGTTAATGATGAAAAAGTGCTACCTATTTTACCGTTATTGTTGTCAAATATTACTGTAGGTATAGGTACGCCATTTTGAATTCTATGCTCCACAGATCCATCATAACCATAATACCGTGATGTGAAGAAGGTTGGCAACTTGCCTGGACGAAACCAGTTTGGAAGGTGTTCACCTGGATAACCCATGAGGTGCACAGATTTGAGACTGCTGGGAGGATGTAGAGCTTCGATCACTTCTCTCATTGTGCTGTGGCGATCTCAATGATGACCATCCCAAAGTTAGATTATTCAGATATCCCATCTTCATAATATATATTCCCGCTGCATGATCTCTACTTATTGCACCAAGATTATATATAATCAAATCTTTGGTAATCTGATTTATTTTGTTTATCAACCACAAATTCTTTCCCCACTCCACAGCATCAACTTTCATTGTATGTCCCTCCAATGATACCTGTGCTTCAAACTTTTGTAGATTGATCAACTTACTGAAGCCACTGGGTAAGCTTTCAAACGTACATTTCCTAGCATATAAAATCTGCAAGTTATAGAGGCAACAGAATGATGAAGGAAGACTTCTTAAAGGGCAATATTTGGAGATTTCTAGGTACCGGAGATGCTTCAGGTTGCTAATATTCTTAGGCACTTCCCTCATTGAGGCACAAAAAATGACACGCAGGCGCCCAAGTTCGCTAAACCAGTGCACCATCACCGAAGCTAAAGCTCTATCCCTTAAATACTTGTGACAGAGTAGGGTTCGCAGCTTATTGTGTTTGCCTAGGCTCAATAAATTAGAACACTTAACGTCACTGTTTGTGAGTATTGACAGATGGCGAACATTTTGAGGGACCTTTTTGTGACACCCCGTGTCACTGATGTCCAGTTAGTGCACACCCAAATGGACAGAACATGCAAATTCAAATCAAGTTCAAAATTCGAAATCAACAATTCAAACAATTGTAAAATCCAAGCTTTTGAAGGAACTCAAATTTTTGCTCGACAACTTGGGAAGCTAAAAATACCACTCGATAGCCCTTCTGAAACAAGAATTTTGGAGAATTTTTGATGATTTTTGAAATTCATCTTGGGCTTAAATAAAATCCCCAAAGTTTCAAAAGTGCTCTACTTTGACCAGCTGCCATTTGAAATTCCTTTGGATTCCAGATGTGCATGTTGGCCAGATGGTAGAACTTTTCAAGAGCTTTGCAACAGTATCAAATTTGCGAATTTTGGAGCTTGTTTGCTAGGCCAAATTATGTTCCAAAGTTTGGGGAAAGTTCTGAGTTTGAATAAATCTGAAAAATCGGAAGATGCTGCCGGGCCCGCATGTCAGTCTCTCTCATCTCACTGGAACGAGCCGAGGTCGCCCGCCGTGTGGACGACAGCGTACGGCGACGCCGCGCGGCGTCGGGACCCACTCCGACCGCGTCGAGACACAAATTCGGCGTCCCGACATCCCCTTTGCCGGTCCGGACCATTTTCCCTCTTCGCCGCTTACCCTCACGCTTGCCGGCGACCCGCCATTGCCGCTGAGCTCGAGCTCCGCCGCGTTTCGCTGCCGTCGAGCCAGTCCCGGCACAGCCGAGCCCTCGAGTGGAGTCGCCATGCCGTCCTGGGGCTAGTGCCGAAGTTCTCTCCGCTTCTTCGGGCCGCGAATCCCAGGATTTGGTCGTCTTCCCCAAGTCCGGCCATGGGGTAGCGAGCTCACCGCCATCGTTTCCGTCTTCTCCGGTGAGCCTCACCCTGATTCCTCGTATCCTGAGGTGCACATCAACCTCGCGTACCCCCGGGTGCTTACCATTTCCCTTCTCCCGTAGCCGAGCTGTCGGAAATCGAGTTTTTCCCCTCGCCGGTTTTCACCACCGCGGAGAGCTCGTCGTCGCCGACCGTCTTCCCGGCTTCCTCGTCGTCAACCCGGCCCGTGCTAAGCTCCGCCGCAGTTCCGTGAAGCTTCTCCGCCAGATCCGCGCCGCCACCGAGCTCTTCTTTGCCTCCACGACCTCACCGGACTTCGCGCACCCGCCATCCCTCGACGCCGAGCTACTCTCCGGCCATCCCGCGACTCTCCGTTCGTCGAGGTGAAGCCGCCGTCGTATGCTCTCTCTCCCCATGCTAGTTCAGTCGCTTTTGGTCGCCGGAAACGCCGTTCCGGCGATGCGCCGCCGCGCTCCGGCGTGACGCCGGCCACCACGCCGGTGACCACACGCTCGGGATCGCGTGTGGCCACACGGGATCTAGTGTGGCCGACTCAGTGGCCCTCGGTGTGCCTTTGCACGCGAGTGGCCAGATCTTTTGTGGTCAGGCTCAGATCCGCTGCGGCAGGAACCCTATGGCCCCTGTATTGCTTGGATCTGATTGGCCGGCCAAATTTCCATTCCTTTCCAAATTTAGTTAAATCCACAGAAATTGGTAGAAACTAGTAAAATGCATAATAAATCGAATACACTTCAGAAAAGTGTGAATCCAATTTTTTGGATTCCTTGTAACTTTCTATGTCCAGGAAAAATGTCAAATCACATAATGCACATTCTCCGTTTTCTGTATAAATGCATTTAAGCATATTTTGTTTAATTCATAATAAATTCTCTGTTGCTCCATAAATCTTGAACTCCTGCATGCTTATAAAGAATCTAATAACAGACATACAGAGCATTTTTCCACTGTCATATGATGTCTAATCATTTTCTTATGATTTAAATCTTTCTCTGCATTGTACAAATTATTATAATTAATCTGTAAAGCAATACATCATCAAAATTCACCGTAAATCACTTCCAGTGGTGACTTTTACCAGAAAAGTGCCACTGGACATAAATTAAAGTTTCGAAATCAAATTATTTATTTAAATCGACTCAAGTTGATTAAATGGTTAAGTTAATTGAAAGTCAATAAAGGAAATACTTCAGATGAAATTAATTAACGAAGTTAATTATTTACACTTACAGTGTAAATGACTGTCCTATCAAGTAATTAAATCATTAATTGCATCATATTCTTGCATCTAACTTTGCATTATTCCTTGTCATAATGTGTAGTGACAGAGACGACTCCAGAGCCGCTCGACTTCCAGCTACCGGAGGAGCAGGCTCAGGAGGTGTAGGAGGAGCAGCCGCAGCAGGACACTGACCCCGCTGACCCAGTTAGCTACACTCCTGAGCCAGGCAAGCCCCGGTGCATGCCTTCCTATTTAGGATTTTATTTTTGCACTTGATTGGGGCTAGTAATTGATTATGCATTAGGTTTATTAGGAGTTGATGTGAAACCTTAGAACTGCATTAGGATTACCTTTCATATCCTACTTTGTGTCCTATTTTTGTAGATGTGGTCTAGGTTACGTTAGAACTTGCTATGCTTAGGGACTAGCGAACGGTAGAAGTCGAGTGGTAGGTCCCACTCGCATGATAGGAATCACCATGGATTGTACTAGATGGATTTAGGATTGTTGAGACCGGACGGGGAATTGTTTGTGTAGGATGGTTGGAGAAGGCTGGGCCTTCACGGTGGTAGCCCCGTCTGTGTCGATTGAGGACCATTCGTTGTTGGCCGTGTTAAGCAAGTTCGAACGTAGTGATCACATGCTAGTGTTTTTATAGGCCTAGTAAACCTAGTAGCCTGCGTCGCCCTGGATATCTGGTAGATACTTTACTCTTTCTATCATGTTACTTGGGAGAGGAAAGATAACGTCATGCGCAGTTGTACGTCTGGGACGGGGGCTGCGGCGGGAGACCCCTTCCTCGGGAGGAGTAGAATCTAGTACAGCTCTGGTGGTGCTTAGCGTAAACAGTTGCCGCATGCGACTTTTGCGCGCGTGTGGCGTGTGGTCAGGTTTTCTCCTGCATGATGTACATCGATGCCGCCGCTCTCGGTCAAGAGCAACCTTGCTCACTGCGTCACATCGTAGTGTGATTTGATTGATGATGATGCTCTAGTACTGTTATATCTATATATCTCATTACTGTTATATTGCTGATCTGATGTATTGTTACTTTACCTGTTTTAGAGATAAGTGCACTGCTTTATTGGTTAAGTACTTAATATAAAATAAAATATAAAAATAAGGACCAAGTAATTAGTGCGGTTTTATGCTTATGCGTCAGCCTACCCTTGTAGCCTTGCATGTTAGGAGTCGGCTGTAGATAGCCACGTTGACGGGTAAGTCTTGCTGAGTATTAGTTGCTTAGGGTTTGGCTCTTCATGTTTTATTGCAGGTAGCGCCTTTATCCCTGACTCTACGGGTGGAGGTGGACAGTAGGATGGCCAGCTTCTTTTTGGTTGGACAGCCCACTGAGAGACTGAGGAGTGATCTTCTCTCGAATTCGCATCTTCATGGCTTTGGATACGAATTCACTTGTATCGTGAGCGCGTGCGCTTGTATCTTTATTTCTTAGACTTGTATCGTTGAACTTCCGCTGTGCTACTCGTTATTTTAATTAGACTAATATAATCACTGTAAGACCTAAATTGTGCTTTTTATATGTTGTACTGTTGTGTCTGTTCATCAGCACATACTAACTCGATCCTGTGAAAAACAGAGACGCTTCACTTTTCATAGTCGGCCATGTTCTTTACAATGAAACATTCATCCTTTGAAACTAGTTGTGCCATGTCATGCATCAAGTCATGTATTACGTATGTACCACGATGCTTCTGGAAGGACAGATTTACAAGCTCTTCAAAGTACAGATCACCAGTATGTTGAAGTGGAATGTTTCCTTGAGGTTCAACGAATCCTTCTGCGATCCAAATTTCAACTAAACTTGCCTTCTGAAAATTGTAATCTTTTGGGTACACAGCACAGAACGAGAAGCATCTCTTCAGATGGAAAGGTAAATACATGTAGCTCAACCGAAGAGCTGGCAAAATGTCAGTCTCCTTCTGGGGAAGGTGCCACAGCTCACTGTTTAGTATATCATTCCAGTGATCGGCATTAATGCTCTTTCGTAATAGTCTTCCAATAGTTTTGGCAGCTAAAGGGCTCCCCTTCAACTTGGGAATTATGCTTCTACCAATCATCTCTAACTGTGGCTCAATATTAGAATTCTCAGACCCAGACACGCATAATTTGAAAAAATCCCAAAAGACTTCAGGTTTCAAGCCCTCCAGTTCAAAGGACTTCACTGTGCCAACTTTATCAGCAACCTCTACGAACCTAGTGGTTACCAACAACATGTTGGCCCAAAAGGATTGGTTTCCATTGTCTCAGCCCAATAAGGATTCATGGGTTACATATATATAGAGTTCAATATAAGGACCTAAACGCAAATAGATAAAGATAGGGGTACTACACTCAAAGACTTATTCTTTCATTCTCCCCCTAAGTCTTGAGTGGTAGTTGTGCCATCCCGATCCTAGACCGTAGCTCCTGAAACTTAACCTTTCCAAGTGGCTTGGTAAGAATGTCAGCGAGCTGATCTTGGGTGTTGATGTAGTCGGCCTTGATGCTTCCCTCCTCCAGGCAGCTCCTGATGAAGTGGTACTTGACCCGAATGTGCTTGCTGCGCTCGTGGAAGACGGGATTCTTGGCCAACGCAAGGGCAGACTTGCTGTCCACCCGAAGCTCCACTGCCTTGGCGTCTCGACCAAGGAGGTCACCAAGCAGTCGTGCTAGCCAGAGACCTTGGGTCGAAGCAGAGTTGGCGGCGATGTACTCGGCCTCACAGCTGGATTGGGCCACCACCTGCTGCTTGATCGACTGCCAACTGACAAGGCACTTGCCAAGGAAGAAGAGCGTCCCGCTCGTACTCTTGCTGTTGTCGATGTCGCCGGCGTGGTCGCTGTCGCTGTAGCCGATGAAGTGTGCCGCGCCGGGACACCTCGGGTAGTGCAGGCCGTAGTCGAGGGTGCCCGCCACATAGCGAATGATCCTCTTGACAGCCTGCATGTGCTCCTGTGTCGGTCGCTGCATGAACCGACTGACATACCCGACAGTGAACGCCAAGTCCGGCCGCGTGTGGACGAGGTAGCGAAGGCTCCCCACAAGGCGCCGGTACTGCGTGGCGTCTTCCTCCTCAGCGGTGCTGTTGCGGCTCAGCTTCAGCCGCTCCTCCATGGGTGTGTGAGAGGGGTTGCAGCCGGTGAGGCCGCCTAGCTCAACGATGCGCTTGGCGTAGGCGGTCTGTCGAAGTGTGATGCCGGAGTCGTCCTGGTGCACCTCGATCCCCAAGTAGAAGGAGAGAGGCCCCAGGTCACTCATCTGGAAGGCGGTCTTCATCTCAGCCTTGAACGCCTCCACGTCAGCTTCCTTGGCTCCAGTGATGACCAAGTCATCGACGTAGACGCCCACCAGCAGGGCACAGCCTCCTCGGCCCCGCCGGTAGACGGCCGCCTCATGCGGGCTTTGCTCGAAGCCCATCGCTCTGAGGGTGGCGTCCAGCTTGGTGTTCCATGCCCGCGGCGCCTGTCGCAGGCCATAGAGGGCCTTGCGCAGCCGCAGAACCTTGTGCTCCTGGCCGGGGATGACGAATCCTGGCGGCTGGTGCACGTAGACCTCCTCCTTCAAGTCGCCGTTGAGGAAGGCCGACTTGACGTCCATGTGGTGGACGCGCCATCCCTCCTGGGCTGCCAGCGCGAGGAGGAGACGCACGGACTCCATCCGTGCGACAGGAGCGAAAGCGTCGTCGTAGTCGATCCCCTCCTGCTGGACAAACCCGCGCGCCACCAAGCGCGCCTTGTGCTTGATCACCGCCCCGGCCTCATCCTTCTTCAACTTGAAGACCCACTTCAAGGAGATAGCACGGTGGCCAACGGGAAGATCCGCCAGCTCCCAGGTGCGGTTCTGCTTGACGGAGTCCATCTCCACCTTCATCGCAGCCCGCCAGGCCGCATCCCTCTCCGCCTCAGCGAAAGAGCGGGGCTCGCTGTCGCCGTGCGCTAGGTGCAGCTGCTCGTCCGCACCATGCTGCACCAGTCCAGGTGCTGGCTGCTCGCCGAGAATGTTCTCCATGGTACGATACCGCAGCGGCTCGTCGTCGTGGAACGCGTCGATGCGGTCCTCGTCGTTGGAGAGCGGCGTGGCAAACTCCACCGGGTTCGGCTCGCTGTAGACCGAAGCTGCCGGCGCCGAGCCTGGAGGCGTGGGTGCCGGTGTAGGGGTACGGGGCGAAGCCGGAGGAGTCGGTGCAGGAGGACTCGGTGGAGGTGGTGGTGAGCCCGGAGACGAGGAAGGCACGCTCGGTGAAGGAGAGCTGCCCACTCCCCCGTCCCTCTCGAAGTAGACGTACTCAACGGTGAAGTCGCTGGTGGTCGAGGCCGTGCCGTCGTCCACCGCCTTGCCCCACGCCCAACCTCTCCCTTCGTCGAACACAACGTCACGTGCCACTCGCACGCGCTGTGTCTCCGGGTCAAGGATGCGGTAGCCCTTCACGCCGTCTGCATAGCCGATGAAGATCCCAGGCGTACTCCGGTCGTCGAGCTTGCTGACGAGGCTGAGCTCCTTGACGAACGCCAGGCAGCCGAAGACGCGGAAGTAGCCGACCGCTGGCTTCCGCCCATGCCAAGCCTCATACGGCGTCTTGCCATCGAGTGCCTTGGTGGGCGAGCGGTTGAGGAGGTGAACTGCTGTCATCACCGCCTCTCCCGAGTAGATCGCCGGCATGCCCCTCTGCTTGAGGAGGGCACGCGCCATGGCCACGACCGTCTGGTTGCGGCGCTCGACGACGCCGTTCTGCTGCGGGGTGTACGGCACGGAGAAGTGCCGCTGGATCCCCTCGTCGACGCAGTACTCCGCGAACTCAGTCGCCGTGAACTCGCCGCCGTTGTCCATGCGCAGCACCCGCAGCTTGCGGCCACACTCCTTCTCCGCAGCAGCTTGAAGATGCTTGATGGCGTCCGCCGCATCTCCCTTGGTGTGGAGGAGGACCGCCCACATGTAGCGGGAGACGTCGTCGATGAGGAGGAGGAAGTAGCGCCTCCCTCCTGGAGTGGCTGGCGTCACTGGCCCGCAGAGGTCGCCGTGCACGAGCTCAAGCCTCTCCTTGGCTCGAAAGCTCGACTGGCGAGGGAAGGGAAGTCGCCGCTGCTTCGTCAGCACGCAGGTGTCGTAGAGCTGCTCGACGTGGTCGATGCGCGGCAAGTCCCGCACCATCTCCTTGGCCCCGAGCTGCTTCAGGGCCTCAAAATTGAGGTGCCCAAAGCGCTCGTGCCACCGCCATGCCTCGTCGTCCCGCCGGGCTGCAAGACAGAGTGGCTGCGCCACGTCGACGTGGAGGACGTAGAGGCGGTTGCTCCCCCTTGTTCACCTTCGCGAGAAGGCGGCCACGAACGTCCCAGATACGCAAGAGGCCATCCTCGATCTCCACGCGCGAGCCATTCTCATCCAGCTGTCCCAAGCTGATGATGGAGTTCCTCAGCGCGGGGATGTAGTAGACACCAGTGAGCAGCCGGTGCTCGCCAGTCTTGGCGATGAAGATGACGGAGCCGGCGCCCTCAATCTCCACAGCGGAGGCGTCCCCAAACTTGACGGAGCCTCGCACGGTGGTGTCCAGGTCGGAGAAGAACTCGCGTCGACCGGTCATGTGGTGGGTGGCGCCGGTGTCGAGGTACCATCCGTCGATCTCCTCATCGCTCGAACCCTTCCCGAGGAAGGCGTGAGCGCGAGACTCGTCGAGGTGGAGGAGCGCAGCCGCCGGGCCGGGAGTGGAGTGAAGCTCGACACCCCCGTGCATCAGGAACAGCGCCGGCTCGTTGTCGACCTGTGCCTGCGCGACGTGAGCCTGACCGCCGCGCTTCGGCTGCCTGCAGTCCTTGGCCCAATGGCCCGACCTGCCACAGTTGTGGCAAGTGTCATCCCGGGTCGCCTTGCGCTCGCCGTCGCCACCACCCTCGGCGCCACCGCGAGGGGGAGGCGCCTTGTCCTTCTTCTTGCGTGGGCGGCATGCGCGACTGGAGGACGATCCCGACGACTCCCCCTTCTTCTGCTCACCCTGCCGAGCACGCCACTGCTCCTCGGTGAGAAGAAGCTTGCCTCCCGGAGTCGCCGACTCGACGGGAGGGTGGTCCTCGCGGTTGTCGACGGCCTTGAGCCGCCCCGTCACCTCTTCGATCGTCAACTCAGAGAGGTCCAGCAACGTCTCGATGGAGATGGCCATCTGCGTGTACTTCTTGGGGATGACTCGGAGAAACTTCTCGACAGCTTTCTCCTCGTCGATGTCCTCGCCGCCGTACCGCGCCATCTGCTGCATCAGGCCGGAGAGGCGGAGGGAGAAGTCGTCGATGTCCTCGCCTGGCTTGAAAGCCAGACGGTCCCACTCCTTGCGAAGCTTCTGCAAGGTGGACTTGCGAGCACGGTCGCTGCCGACCCGTGCTGCAGCGATGGCGTCCCACGCGTCCTTCGCGGTGTCCTTCTCCGCCAGGCTCGCCGCCATCTCCATCGGAACCGCAGCGAGCAGCGCCTCCAGCGCTCGCCGGTCCTCGTGGTCGTCGACGTCGCCATACCGCACGGCCTCCCACATGTGCCGCGCCTGCAGCTTCACCTTCATGACCGCACTCCACTCGGTGTAGTTGGTCTTGGTGAGCATCGGCCACTGCGTGCTCCCGCCGGTCTCTCGAATGACAACCGGGGAGCCTCGCCGACCATGGCGAGGGGAAGGTCGCCGCTCATGGCGCTCATGGCGCTCACGGTGCCGCTCCGGGGAAGGAGAGACACGTCGACGCCGTGGAGGTGTACGTGTGCCACCGGTCCGGTCGTCTTGGTCGGAACCGGAGTCGTGGGCGCTCCGGCGCGCATCATGGACCCACCGCTCCACCTCCGTGTCCCGGTCCTCCTCTGGTGCCGCCCGCTGGTTCTCCCGCTGCTCCAGCGCAGCGAGGGCCTCCCTAGCCTCCTCCGCCACTTGCCGCTGCACAGCAGCAGCAGCCGCAGCAGCCTGGCCGCCGCCGCGGCCTGCCGCTCTGCCTCCGCAGCGCGCGCAGCCGTCGCCTGCGCCGTCGCCAAGCGAGCAGCCCGCGCAGCCGCCTCCTCGCGCTCCTCCGCCTCCCTGCGAGCTGCGCTGGCACGGCGCGCCGCAGCAGCCTGCCGCTCGGCGTCCGTCGCCGCCGCAGCCACCTCGTCCGCCGCCTCCGCTGCGCGGCGCCGCGCGCTCGACCGAGCCGAGCCGTGGCTGCTCGCGCGCGAGGCGTGGGAGGGGGTGCGCGCAGCGCGTGCTGCCGCGCCGTCGCCGCCGCGTCCGCCATGGAGGTCAGGAGAGAGAGGGAGTCAAGAGCAAGCCGCTGCCTCGCTGCTTGCCGGAGTTGAGGAAGGGGAGCGGGTCAGAAACCGAGCCGCCGAGCCGCTGCCGCCTCTGGTCGAGCTGCCGCGAGCCCGGGACGAGGAGGACGCGCCGCGTCGCTGCCTGCGTCGCGCGCGGGTCCGCCGCCGTCCGCGTCGCGCGGGATCGAGCCGCCGCCGCCGTCGAGCCCGAGCTGGAGCTGCCGCCGCGCCGGATCGACGCAGCTGGAGATGCGCCGCCGCCTTGACCTCAAGCCGCCGCGCCCTCAAATCGGGACCTCCGCGCGCCGCCTCCGCGGGAGCCGCGCCCGCTGCTGGAACCGGAGGGCGGGGTAGAGGTAGAGGGCGACGGGGAGAGCTGCTGCGCCGCGTGACGCGTCAGGGAGAAGCTCACCTGCGCGGATCGAGGACGAGCGGGATGCGCCGCCTCTGCAGTCGCACGCGGGATTGGGGAAGAAGGGGTGAGTGGCAATTTTGTAAATCTGGAGATTGGAACCCTAGCTCTGGATACCACTTATTGGCCCAAAAGGATTGGTTTCCATTGTCTCAGCCCAATAAGGGTTCATGGGTTACATATATATAGAGTTCAACATAAGGACCTAAACGCAAATAGATAAAGATAGGGGTACTACATTCAAAGACTTATTCTTTCACAACATACTTCCATGAAGTACATCTGAAAGAGGTGCACAAAATTTCCTCCAATACAGACCATCCTCCTTCAATACATCTGGCCAAATGTCGTCAAGGATGAGTAAGAACCTTTTTTTGCCCACTTCAGCAAGAAGATCTTGTTGAAGATCATCGAAATTATCCGCAATTGCCTCTTTATCGGATAGAGATTATATTAGAACTTTGGTAAGTTTCTCTACATCAAAGTCATCAGATACACAAATCCAAATGATCTTGTCAAAGTAAGATTTTACCCTTTTAAGCGTGGTAATCTCTTGTGCCAAAGTAGTCTTTCCAACAC
The DNA here is from genome assembly GCA_007726485.1 of Eragrostis curvula. NCBI lineage: Eukaryota > Viridiplantae > Streptophyta > Magnoliopsida > Poales > Poaceae > Eragrostis > Eragrostis curvula. Next base: position 48,130,731 of record CM017439.1, read on the forward strand.
CTCCCATTCCAACTATTGGCAAAACAGGAACAGATGTTATCCTTGGCTCATTGTTGGCTGAATTGGAATTTCTCTTCCTCTTGGAAGAAGGCCTGCTACTATTGATCGGCACACCAAGCAATCTGATCACCTCCACCAGTTCCTTCTCACGACCAAATATCTTTGGCTCGGTGCGAAATGATTAGTTGGTTGTGGTTTGGTGGTCGGAGATAGGTTTCAAAAACCGTTTGAATGGCAGCTACCAGACCAGACTATATCCCAATAAACCGATCGATAAACTGTGCAAAGCTCAAAAATGAATTTGGACAAGACAATTTCTTCTTTTCAGATGATGTCACTACATGATAAAATCCTGGCATTTATGTAAAATGCACCTGATATATGCCTTTAAAATTGAGTGTGACAGGTATTTATATATCAAAACCTAAAGGAACTGAAAAGAGCCACATATGGGATTTGAAGCGAAGCTTGCCGCCTTACTCGCAGCTTAATTTTGAAGGTCGATCCGTTGGATTAGATTGGCTTTCTTCTATAGTGATTAAATACTTATAATCATGCAGCAGGGCTGAATGAAAGGTAAAGATAGAATGACTGATCATGCAAAAATGTTGCACTGGCCAGCGTAAAAATGAAGTACTAAATCAGAAGAGGACAGGCTTACTGCTGGATCGATTGCCAGGAAGCATCTGACGATCTCGATCCCCAAGACCACGGCAATCAACTCAAATTGGCTTATTTGCTAAGAGGAGCCTCGTCTCCCCGCTTACAGCTCTATCTGAAGCAATTGGCTTATTTGGTGTCTCACTTGCGAGGATCTATCGGTTGAGCAGATTGCCTTGAGGTTGTCGCGGCGGAGTCCACGGTGACGCGCGAGGAGGCGGAGTAATGCAAGGTGCGTGAGCAGGGGCCAGCAGAGGGAGTAATTCAGTAGCTGCGGTTGTAGGAGGAAGCCAAACGAGATACCTCGGTCTGGACGCCCGCCAAATGGGTCCAAGAACTGCTTTGGTATTTCCGACCAGAATTTGTACCCCCTGGAGCTAGGTGTAGCGTCCCTGCGAGAAACATGCGCGCTACAGAGAGAATTTGGGGTAGAAAGCAGAGGAAAACTTGGGTAAGGGGAAGAACAGCAGGAAGATTAGGATTGACTTCTGTTTACTTTTTGCATAAGCGTTTCTGTTACAACGGCTTGGGATATATAGGGCGTGATTGGTTTCATGCCCGGGGCAGCCTGGCTCCCATGTGAGGATCCTGTCTCCAACAGACCAAACTGACCACGTACAGGGGCTTTTGTTTGGTTGGGCTTTTGTGTGGTTGATGTTTTTTCTCAGCTTGGCAGTGAGAGTTTTTTTTTTTTTTAACTTCTTAATCCTTTGTATAAATGTAGCATCTGTTCGTGCACATACAAAACAGAAACATCATAAACACATACCACGCACACGAGCAACCTACATCTATACACAACTGAAAAGACGTGTCCATCGAGAGATCATCAGATCCACATGACCCGATGCGCGACGAGGAGCGTCGCAGTCCCTTTGTGTCACCACACGTTGAGAGGTGTCTGAAGCAAAGCCGACGAATCCACAGCCCTACTAGGCCAAAGATCCACCGACGATCTCTCCTATGCAGCGGCTTCTCCACGAGCTCCACGACGACGCCGGAGAAGAAACGTTGACGAGGCAGAAGAAGCTCGAAAGAGCTTATTCCAAAGAAGCACCGCTGCCACCACCACACCGATGCACCCCGGACCAATGCACTTCCATGCCAGGAGGACGACGCCACAACCATCGCCGCCACCTAAGAAAATGACATGGAAAAGAAGCTTATCCATCCGAATGGAACAAGGACAAAAAAACATCAAGTCTACACCGCCAAGGGAGGGCGACTCCTCATAAGAGAAGCCACACACACAGCCACACACACCCCAAACCGGAGAAGACGACGCCCATCGACGCCACCTTCAGACGCTGGAGAGGGACACCACACTGAGCAGCTGTGGCGGCGGGATCTAAAGGACGACGACGGCCACAGAGGCATAGAGCACTGGCCATGCGCCGACGAACTGCACCCACACCGGACCAGCTCCTAGCGGCGCGACAAACTTGGCCATGGACCGCGCCGCGGCGATCCCGGCTCCCGGGTCCCCTCCCCCTCCGGCGCCGGCGAGGCCGCCGGAGGGGAGGGCAAGCAACGGAATCGGCGGCTTTTGTCCGTTCAGGTTGAGGGGAAAACAAGCGCTGGAAATACCATTGAGAGTAATTTGATTGGTTGTGTGTATGGTGCATGCGCCAGCAGCTTTTCCTCTCTTGCTTGATTGCTCCGACGCTCAGCCATGCACCAAGCCAACCAGGCTCTCCGGTGAGCCACCTCATTTTGCACCGCCTGGGCCAGGCCCAGTAGCACGTCCAGGCATCCAATCAAGCCGAAGTTGCATCCGACCGACGGGCCTGGTTGAAGGAGAACCAGCCAACCAATCACCCCCATAGCCGCTCCGACACATGGGACGGGATCCACTCACTCCACACCTACGGCCCAAGGCCAGAAACATGAAAACACATTCGCGCGGCAAATATCCCGCCTCTTCACACATCGCCGTTCTGCTGGTCTCCTTCACTGCCGACGATGATAATGCCCACCCCTGAAGAACCGATTGGTCCCTAGACTGGTGCAAAGGGAAAACTAGCCTTCAATGAGTAGTAATCCTCCCAAGAATTCGCAGTGTCCGCTGTCAGTCACGACCAGCGTACAAGAATTTGTGTCACAACGGCATTCTCGCGCTTCACCCGGCGATGATCCAATATCTCTTTAGGTTGAAGGTCATCAGTGTCTGACAATAGTGTAGCATGTATGTCGGAGAACACAGGTGTATAGTCAGGGACGTGTTGCTTCAGTTGCGACACATGGAACATCGGGTGAATCAAAGGATGCTCCAGAATCTCAAGTTTGTATGCAGCAGCACCAATTTCCTCTAGGATCTTGAAGGGGCCAAAGAATTTGAAGGACAACTTGTGGCAAGATCGATGAGCATAACGTTTGAGCTTCAAAAAGACCATTTCACCCACTTGAAAGTCTCTTGTAGAACGATTCTTATCAGCATAATGCTTCATTTTAACCCTGAGCGCTAAGATTTCAGCAGAGACAGAAACTGTTCTTTCAACACTTCTGCAGCATCAGAGGAGTTAATTGAAGTATGTTGAACTAATGTTCCCAAATGTGGCTCCACTCCATAAAATGCTTTGAAAAGAGAACATTTCAATGAAGAATGGAAACAAGGAATGTACCAAAGTTCAGCAGAAGCTAGCCATTTGTGCCACTTCTTAGGGCTTCTGGATCCAGATCCTCCGCAGTCGGTCTCCGTGCAGTCGCTGTGTGCAGTCAGCTCTATCACCGTCCGATTAGAGAAGCCGAATCCTACGGCGAGTAAAACAACTCCTTTCTTTTTCCAAGCGTGCATCTTTCTTCTTCAGCACCAACCGCTAGGAGATCAATCCCCGACGGTGAGGTCCGGTTTGATGGATGTTGATGACCACCAAAATGGATTCGCTAGGAGATGTAGAAGACAAATATGTGATCGATTTTGTTCAAGCTCATGAATAATGTGGTTAATTTTGCGATTTTTAGGCTAGGGTTTGGAATGAGGAAAACTCTGAAATTGAAGAAGAATTCAGTTTATCAAAACCAAATCCACCGAAGCTTGACAAAGGGAAGAGACGCCACAGCCTACAGCCTTTCCCAGCCCCATCTTCGATCTTGAGGATAGCGAGGAGGAAGATTGAAGAAGCGTTCGGCTCTCTGTTCTCTTGTCCCGATGGCTGGTGCCTTGCCAGCCGTAGGATTTGTTCTCTGGGATCGAATGGTGGCAGAGGCGACTGCAGGAAGACCGACTGCCGAGGATCATGCCAGATCCTCCGCAGTCGGTCTCCGTGCAGTCGCTGTGTGCAGTCGGCTCTATCACCGTCCGATTAGAGAAGCCGAATACTACGGCAAGTAAAACAGCTCCTTTCTTTTTCTAGGCGTGCGGCTTTCTTCTTCAGCAGCAACCGCTAGGAGATCGATCCCCGACGGTGAGGTCCGGTTTGATGGATGTTGATGACCACCAAAATGGATTCGCTAGGAGATGCAGAAGACAAATATGTGATCGATTTTGTTCAAGCTCATGAATAATGTGGTTAATTTTGCGATTTTTAGGCTAGGGTTTGGAATGAGGAAAACTCTGAAATTGAAGAAGAATTCAGTTTATCAAAACCAAATCCACCGAAGCTTGACAAAGGGAAGAGACGCCACAGCCTACAGCCTTTCCCAGCCCCATCTTCGATCTTGAGGATAGCGAGGAGGAAGATTGAAGAAGCGTTCGGCTCTTTGTTCTCTCGTTCCGATGGCTGGTGCCTTGCCAGCCGTAGGATTTGTTCTCTGGGATCGAACGGTGGCAGAGGCGACTGTACGGCCGACTGCAGGAAGACCGACTGCCGAGGATCATGATCCCTTCTTAGGGGTGTCATGGACAACACACATAAGGTACATCTCTGGTTCACTCTCTCTGTCTGACCGTCTGTCTGAGAGTGGTAAGCAGCAGACAGATGCAACTTAGTGTGTAGCAAATTAAACAACTCCTGCCACAAATTACTTGTAAACACCTTGTCACGATCAGGCACTATTGAGTGAGGAACACCATGTAGTTCCACACAATATTGTCAGACTAAAGCTTGGCCACCCTAGATGCAGTAAATGGATGCTTGAGGGGCAGAAAATGAGCATACTTGGTTAAGAGATCCACCACAACCAGAATGACAGAAAAGCCATCAGAAACTGGTAAGCCTTCGATGAAATCTACAGATATCAGCCCAAGCATTCTTACGAATAGGCAAAGGCCCCAACAGACCTGGTACTTTACAATGTTCATGTTTGGCCTGCTGGCAAACCTGGCATTGTTTGACAAAAGCTTTCACATCTCGTTTAAGACTGCCAAGTAAAACAACTTCTTGATTCTCTAATAGGTCGCGTGGACTCTTGAGTGTCCTTCAACAGCAGAAGAATGAAAAGTTGTGAGAATTTTAGTATGTAAAGCTGAGTTGTTTCCCAAGTCCCAACCAAAGCTGTTTTTGCCTGTAAATCAACCCATCCTTCAAAGAAAACACACTTGCATTAGGGCTCACAATAGACAGTTCAAGTAGCAGTTGTTGAGCATTTGAATCAGACACATAAGAATTTTGTACTTCGTGCAGTGAAAAAGGTATACAGATAAGGCAGGAACTTCCATCTTATTAACCACTCTAGACAAGGCATCAACTGCCTTATTATCCACACCTTTATTTGTATTGGAATTTAAATTGCAGACCAGCCAGCTTGGCCGTGGCCTTCTTCTTCAGGTCAGTAGACAGTGACTGATCCTAAGGATAACACAAGATTTTATGTTCTGTTTTCATGATTAAAGGACATCTCTGTAAATAACACCTCCACTTATCATTGGCCATTGATATAAAAATGAACTCCTTCTCATATATAGATAGTTTGTGGTCGACAACCCCCGATGCTTTACTCTAGAAGGCTACAGGATGACCATTTTGAGAGAAAACTGCTGTATCACAAGCACCAGTTTCCACCACAAACTGATCTGCAAAATTAGGCAATGCCAACACAGACCGATTTCAAATTGTCAAAAGCAACCTATGTTTCAGCAGTCCACTGAAATACCTTGTGCTGCAACAGACCTGTCAGTGGTTTGGCAGTAACATCATAATCGTGCACAAACTTCCTGTAATAGCCTGTCACCCCCAAAATCCTCTCAATTCAGTGTGATTAGATGGGGTTGGCCATTATTGTAGCAGTTTTAGAAGGGTCAGTAGCTACCCCTTTATCAGAAATAGTGTGGCCAATATATTCATTCTGATGTAGAGCAAAGGAGCATTTACTTAACTTGGCAAACAGCTTATGCTCTTTTAGAATACTGAAACCAGTCTTAAGTGCTCTTCATGAGATTTCAAGTGAGGGCTATAGACAAGAATATTATCCATGAATATCATAACAAACTTCCTCATATAAGGAGCAAAGAGAGAGTTCATCAAGCATGCATTGAAAGGTGGTAGGTGCATTATTGGTAAGGCCAAAGGCATAACATGAAACCGAATATGTCATATGATGTGTTTTAAATGCTGTTTTCAACTCATCATGTACAGCCATTCTAATCTGATGAAATCCAGATCGAGGTCATATCAAGCTTAGAGAAGTACTTGACACCATGTAACTCATCCAAACATTCATCAATAACTGGCACAAAAAAAATTGACAGTGATATCATTCAATTTCCTATAGTCCACACAAAAGCACCAAGATCCATCTTTCTTTTTTTACCAAAAGTACAAGAGAAGCAAATGGGCTCACTTTAGTGATAATTCCAGATGCCAACATCGCATTGGCCTGCCTCTATATTTCTTTTTTTTTTTGTAATGGAGAGTATTTGTATGGTCTGGAATTAACAGGAGCAGCCCCAGGAGTTAGAGATATAGAGCGATTATATACACGAGAGGGAGGGAAAAGTAGAAGGAGTCTGAAAAACCTCCTGATATTCCTGTACCACTGCCTGTATAGATGGTGATGTAGTGTGGTCAATAATTTCAGTAGATCAGAGATGGTATACAGAACTGCCATTGCCATAGCCCAAATTTCATTTCCTCTACTACATTTGTCCAACGGTTCTGCAGAAATTTCAGACAGCAATTCAGGTTCCTGAGCAAGGAGACCCTGTAATTTAATAAGAGAGAATAGAGTTTTTTACATTTGAAACTCACTCATCGAAATAGCATTGATAAGCATGCAAACAAACTATTTGCCATCATAATGTACATTGCAAACTAAATCACACCGCATGTGACCAATCGAGAGAATCAAAAACCTTGACGAAAACAATAGAGCGTACATACATACCATAGCGAAGTGTGATGAGTCCACTCTCAGAATAGCCGATGTATATGCCACCTCTTCAGGGGCTGCTCTATTTCCATCAAAATTTTACAACCGCTAATGTGTACAAACTCTATGTTTTCGATTGCGTTTGGCCCACCAACTGATACAAGGTCTGGACAGTTCGAAATCCTCAATTCCTTAAGTGATATGAGTCCACTGCTCCACAAGTTTTCTGGAATTGACACTATACGCTCACAAGAAGACAGCTCTAGGTACAGAAGGGAGGTAAGGTTCTCCAGGCACCTTGGAAAGCAGGCTGACAAATCCCCACAACTACATAAGGTGAGACTTCGAAGGGACGCTGGTAGCACGATTCCACTTTGCCAGTAGAGACGTGGGCAGATCCTAATCTCCAGATCCCTTAGAAATGGAAAGCTCTCAAATCTTTCACCATGCAGTAACCGTAACTCCTGACAGCTGGTAACACGAATTCTCTTAATTGCAGGTACACGATCTGGTTGTATAAATTGTTCAAGGCTTGATAAGTATTTGCACCCATCAATTATCAGCTCTGTTAATGATGGAAAAATGCTAGCCACCCTTCCTCCAATAAATGTAAGAGAGTCACACCCTACAATCACGAGTTCCTGTAGAACTGGTAGACTCCACATTCCTGTTTGGATGGACATCAGATTTGAAGATGATAAATGCAAGTAAGTGAGGGAGCAACACTCAATATTGTCTCCAAGATTCCCAGAATTTACCAGGTCGAGCGTATTTAGGGATAGGGAAAACAGTTTTTGTGATTTAATATTTGGGCAATCAGACACCTTCAGTCCTTCGAGGCAATTGAATGATTGAAACCAACTCGGAATATATTCACCTGGATAATCCTTGAGTTGCACAGATTTGAGACTGTTTGGAGGATGTAGAGCTTCTATCACTTCTATCTCATTGTGCTCTGGAGCTGTCGACGAAGACCATATCAGAGTAAGACTGTTAAGATAATCTTTGGTCCGAAGATTCATTTCTACTGCATGATCCTTGCTTATTGCACCAATATTACATATAGTCACATCTCTAGTAATTTGATTAGTATTTCTAATTGAATATATTCCCTTTCCCCAGTCTACAGCATTAACTTCCTTTGCCTGTATCTGTAGCGGTACGTGGGCTTCAAATTTTTGCAGATTGATCATCTTACTTAAGCCATTTACTGGTAAGTTTTCAAACAAGCAGTTCCTAGCATATAAAATCTGCAAATTATAGAGGCAACAGAATGATGAAGGAATGGTCCTCGAACTCATACGGCAAGCTGTGGAGATTTCAAGGTACCGGAGATTCTTAAGGTTGCCGATACTCTCTGGTGGTTCCTTCATGTAGGCACAAGAAACGACACGCAGGTGCAGAAGTTCACTAAACCAGCGATCTATGACTGAAGTCTTACCCCTTAAAGACTTGTTGCAAAGTAGGGTGCGCAGCTTTGTGTGATGGCATAGCCTTGATAGGTTGGACAAGTTGACATCACTGCTTTTGAGTATTGAAAGATGGCGAACATTTTGAGGAACTCTTCCATAGTCAGACGTATTATTTATAATGAAGCATTCATCCTTTGAAACTAGTTGTGCCATGTCATGCATCAAGTCATGTATTACGTATGTGCCACGGAGTTTCTGGAAGAAGGACAAACTTACAAGGTCTTCAAAGTACTGATCACCTATATGTTGAAGTGGAATGTTACCTTGAGGTTCAATAAAGCCTTCTGCCATCCAAATTTCAGCCAAACTGGCCTTTTGAAAACTGTAATCCTTGGGGTACACAGCACAAAATGAGAAGCATCTCTTTAAATGGAAAGGTAAATACATGTAGCTCAACCGTAGAGCTGGCAAGATGTCAGTCCCATTTTGTCTAATCTGCCACAGCTCACTATTTAGTATATGATTCCAATGTTCAGTGTTAAGGTTCTTTCGTAATAGCCTTCCAATAGTTTTGGCAGCCAATGGACTTCCCTTCAACTTGGGAAGTATGCTTCTACCAATCAGCTCTAACTGTGGATCAATATGAGAATCCTCGAACCCAAACACACATAATTTGAAAAAATCCCAGAAGACTTCAGGTTTCAGGCCTTCCAATGCAAAGGACTCCATTGTGCCCACTGTATCAGAAACTTCTGCAAACCTAGTGGTCACCAACAGCATACTTCCCTGAAGTACATTTCTGAGAGGTGCACAAAATTTCCTCCAACACAGGCCATCCTCCGTCAAGGCATCAGGCCAAATGTCATCAAGGATGAGCAAGAACCTATTTTCCCCCACTTGAGCAACAAGATCTTGTTGAAGAGCATCGAAATTATCAGTTGTTGCCTCTTTGCCAGAAAGTGAATTTATTAGAACTTTGGTAAACTCACATAATTTGAAAAAATCCCAGAAGACTTCAGGTTTCAGGCCTTCCAATGCAAAGGACTCCATTGTGCCCACTGTATCAGAAACTTCTGCAAACCTAGTGGTCACCAACAGCATACTTCCCTGAAGTACATTTCTGAGAGGTGCACAAAATTTCCTCCAACACAGGCCATCCTCCGTCAAGGCATCAGGCCAAATGTCATCAAGGATGAGCAAGAACCTATTTTCCCCCACTTGAGCAACAAGATCTTGTTGAAGAGCATCGAAATTATCAGTTGTTGCCTCTTTGCCAGAAAGTGAATTTATTAGAACTTTGGTAAACTTCACCGCATCAAAGTCATCAGAAACACAAATCCAAATGATCTTGTCAAAGTGAGATTTGACACTTTGAAGTGTGGTGATCTCTTGAGCCAAAGTAGTTTTTCCAACACCCCCAATCCCAACTATTGGCAAAACAGGAAGAAATGATGCCCTTGGTTCATTGTTGGCTGCATTACTAGTTCTCTTCCGTTTGGAAGACGACATGTTACTGTAGTTCGGAACACCAAGCAACCTGACCACCTCCTCGATTTCATTCTCACGGCCAAATATCTTTGGCTCAGTGCGGAATGAAGTAGTCACAGGCCTGATACATTTATCAAACCGTGGAGTTGCTTCATGCAAACCCATCTTCTCGAGCTGGTTAGATATGTTACTGAGCCGATTCTGAATATCATTCACTTTGTTGAAGCTGCCTCGAGTGACACTGTGAAAGAACTCAATAAGAGGAGATAGCTGGGTCGCATTGCCTTCTATTGATACTTTGAGCTCATACGAACTAAATTCATCCAGAAGGTCCTCCGCATCATACATTGCATCTTTGAGTTTTGGAAGGAGCTCTGCTACACATTTTTCCTGGCTCCTCCACTCTGCTCGGTCAATAAGGTTGTACATTGCAGGTAGAGTTTCACTGAGGCCTCGAAGATCACTTTTCAACTGAAGCACCTCATGTTCTTTAACTTCTTGCTCCTGCATTCCGTTCCATTGGGACCGCAGGTATGAGATAGTCGATTTAACCAACTGGAATAAATTACCAAACTCATTAATTCCACTAACGACTCCAATGGCCTTCGATATGCTCATGTGACTGGACAGTGAAGATTTTGTTTCGTGCTTTGTCCTGGATAAATGTTGCCACATTGAACACATTAGATTTATGCCAAGGGTACTACAAATATGACAAGTCAGTTGGTAAATTAAATGTTGCTTCCTATAGACGAAAAGATCAGTTACCCCCTTCGCAAAAAGGAAAAAAAGAAGAAGAAAATATCAGTTACCCCAGAAGATTAATTAGTCTAAAAATGAATAGTTCATGACCGATAGATCATGATGATGTTTATAAATATATTACAGATTGCTAATATAGAGATTTTTCTTTGCAACAAGTTCGTATATACCTAAATGGGAAACAAGTTAACACCTGTAAAACACCACTAGTTATGCAATTTTTCTACTTATTTGAGATATTATTCTCTGTTATAGAAGACTAAGGTTTTTGTTTTGGGAAACATATAAGACTAAGGAATTATCTAAACCTGGCCAAAAAAAATGACAGTCATACGTGAAGGGAAGTAAAAGTAAGGATCGGGGGTGTAAGTCAGTTGCTCCAAATACTCGTGCTGTCTGCCTTTTGTGATCCTCTGCAAATCGTCAATAGTCGTGGGCCTTAGGTCTTGGTGCTTGATGGATCAGTAGCAGAGAAATCACCTGCAGTTTCTTGAGACAAAAGTATGGTACAGTAAGAAAACACGAAAGAAACTGAAAAGGTAAATCAAAGGTAGTCGATATGGTCAAGCTACCGTTAGATCGCGGAGCTTTCTTGCTTGCCGTGGAGACGGAGAGTTAGCTAGGACATTTTCAGTAGTTGAAGCAACTGAAGATCAGAGGTTCTGCTGAAACGAACAAACCTTTGTCAGAGGAACAAAAGGCTTAAAATATTTCTTTTGAGGAAACAAAAGGCTTAAAAATAGGCTTGCCGACCAGAATTTATACTTTTTCCTTCTGACAGGAAACTTCCCAGTAAGAAAAATTAATCAGCCTGAAACGTTTAAACGAAGTAGCTCCTCCCTTTTCTGAAGTTACTGTAATTAAATAAAATGATTCTTTGAGAAGAATAGCCACCGGGGAGTCAAGGACATGACTTGGAAGCCATCTACGGGGAGCCAGGGTTCATAAACGATGTTTCCTCCTTTCCAATAACGAATACTCCCTCTGTTCTGATTTATGTGATGTTAGGATAATGGTTTAGTTCATACAAATCAGAACAAAAGCAGCTGTCCTAACATCATACAAATTAGAATGGAGGGAGTACAAAAATATTTGCTTGGATGCATGTTTAACTGAAGGATTATTTGCATTAACCGTAGGGCAGAAAAGGCGCTGTGCGATCAGATTAGTGTTCCTGTTCACATATTTATAACATTTAAAGGAAAATATAATATTTCGTGCATTATTTTTCTTTTTGCCTTACATTCATCTTTGCACAGAATGTATGGAAGAACAGGTGCAATGCTGCAAATCCCTATCTACCTTTTTACCTCTTGACATGTTATAAATATGTGGTCAGGTTGACAGTTACCCTTGTTAGTTTAGAAATGTATGTTTCTACTCCTTTTGCGGCAGAGTAACGAACAAAATTTCACTGCAACTGTTAAAATAAAGATGTTTACTTTGCTATGAGTGTTGGTATGCTTGAATGGAAAACAACGAACCATAGAAATATTATAAAAAAAAAACTTAAACTATGCAACAATTCACCCTATCTGTAATCGATACAGCAGATTGAATGATGCAAATCTTGCAGGCTGATCTGACAAGAGACAGAGACATACATATTGATCTGTGAAGTAAGAGACGTCAGATGTTTATGGCCTTGATCCCGCCGCTGTCTACCATCACCGATCCTGTTGCTGTGTGCCCGGAGCTTGCAACTGACCTGGTGACCAGATTATACAGTAGGCAATCCCCTATCGTTTGTTCCGAGTACCATCAGAAAAACTAGCAAAGACCAAAGTAAGTGAACAAAAGGACGGACCGCCGATCGAGTGAGGCTGGATTGCTTGCCGGCTCGATCAGTCAGAGCAGATTGCTCGGTTTGCTTTTGTCTCCCCGCGGACGCCGATGATGCCGTGCGAGTTTGTGTGCTCCGGGGGCGAGGGATTGGATGGACGGGGTTTGGTGTGGGCGCGGAGGGATTTGATGGGACGCCGCGTCCTTGTCAGCCAACGCGGGCGGCGGGTTGGCGGATGTTCGCCGTTTCCTCCCCGGCTGCTTGGATCGGGGTGTACTGCTTGGACTTTTCCTCAGCCTAGAAGGACTGGAGGGGAGCAGGCTATCCGCTGTTGGAGTGAGTAGGATTTCCTCGTGCGGAAAAAAAAAAGAATAGGAGTATACTTCGCATCTCCATCACTTAATGGCCGACAAGAATTTGTGCTTTTCTACGGCTTTGTATCTGTCTGTCCCTTTGACAAAAGGTCCCTTAAGAGCAAGGCCAACGCGGGGTCGAATCGACCGCTGCGTCAAAAAAAAAAAAATTCTACGTGAAGTGATAAACATGCTCTGACAGCTAGGTAGTCGCTCTTGTCCGCGACCGTCTTTGCCCAGCCATGCATAGGAAGCAGTGAGATCCACGTGAGATAAAAAAAAGCTTTTTTGCAGCTTTAGCTCAGCGCATGCATTGAACAAACTTGGCTGAACGTTTGTCTAGAGGACTAAATTCGACAACAGGGTTGGCCTTACTCTAACATGAATGTGTGAATAACTTTTCTTCATCCTGGGGTGAGGGGGGAGGTGGGGTTGGACATGCATCTTTTTAGTTTAGTCCTCTCAACTTTGGTTTTAGGTCCAGTTTTGTCCCTCATCTGAGATGGCAGTGATCCATGTCTGAGGTGCATTGTCTTGATCATGTACTCAATATTACCTTGATCATGTAATTTGTATCGTCTTAATCATGATGTGCACTCATAATGCAATCGATATGTTTGATAAAAAAAAAGAGATGAATGAATATAGAGATTCTCATTTAGAAGTTGAAGTGTGCTCCAAAATAAAAGATAAAAACAGAATAAAGGATCTTCTATCTAAAGATAGAGGATGAAAAATAGAAGACCGGTTAGAGATGCTCTAACATGACTTAGCAGAGGACGGCCCTCGCTAGCTGGACACATCATATGAACTGTCATCTTGAAGTTCAAGGATGAAATTGAGGTTTAGTAAAAGATGAAGGATGAATTTGGCTATTTCCTTCCCAACCAGCTGGCATGGTTCCGTTGAGGCTCCTTTTCTACTTGGGCGTTGGGAGCATGTCGACATGACTTGGTAGGCAACTTTGCACCATTGCCTTTTAATTATGGGAGCGTATCCTATGAGAACCAGGTTCGTGTGAGAACTATGAGAATTTCAATCTGAGCCACATGATCTTGATTCAAGGGGGGCGTATAGGGAGAGGTGGGAGGGGGAATTTGCAAAAGTATTATTAAGTGGGCGGTGATTTTGCAAATCCACCCTCCCACCTGAATTCATACGCCCCATTGGATCAAAATCATGTGATCCAGATTGAAGTTCTCATAGTTCTCACACGAACCTGGTTCTCATAGGATACGTTGCCTTTAATTATTTAACAAAATAGGTCATTAAAGTTTCCAAAACAAAGTAAAAGCACAAACAGAATATATTGTTTACTATTAAATAATTTAGACGTAACTTTGTTCCAAAGAAAGTTTTGTCTGACTTAAGAGCAGATACAAATGCTACATGTAAGCTAGCCCGTCTTATGCAATGTCACATAACTTTTTATTTTTGAGACCATCCACATAAGATTTTTGATGAGGTGGAATAAAAAGAGGGTGGTGAGGGAACGAGGTGGTTGTTTCGTGAAATAACCACCTCATGTGCTAAAATTGTACGAGTTATAGTTGTCATGCAACTCATAAATATTCTTTTGTTCATACCAAAATTAAAGAAAACGATGCAATTACTACGAGACAACTAAAAATATCACCCATTGTAGAGGTGGTTTGATAGAACGTCTGAAGATTACGTGTTAAGTAGTACTTGTCCTAAGAGGATTGTTCTGTACGATCCAAAATATGTTCTTTTTCTTTATTTTGTTCCCGCATGGACTGATGAGTAGGTCAAATCTTTTCTTTTTTTAGTTAGAAAGATACAAGTAATTCTGAAATACCGAGCCAATAATTTACAAGAACTTTTACCTTCGCTGAAAAGTTATGGTACCCAGTACATCGGGATCGGGCAGTATTAGCCTTCCTTCAAGGCAGAAAAATCCCATGTCCTAAGCTTCCTTCTTTGCTTAGAAGAGTTTTTTTTTCTCTTTCTCCCCCAAAGACCGCTTGGAGTTTTTTTTCAGATGTTATAAATTCCCTACCGCTCCCAACTCCTTCAATTCTTTTTGTTGCTTAAGAAACAGATCCATTTTGTGAATTATTTTCTTCCTTGCGTTGTCTCTTGTTTGAGTAGCATGTTCTAGAGTGTGATATTCAGTACCAAATTAGCATGCAATGACATGAACACATTGATTTATAGTTACAATATTCCACTCTAATGTAGTAACAAAATAATCACAATACAGAATCAAGTGAAATTCAATCAACAATATTTCAGAACAGTGAAATATGGTTATTTATGTCTTTCTATTCTATACCATTTTTTTTTCTGTTCCATCAGATCCATTGTCTAATTCCAAATTTGAGCCTTAAAAGAGGGGAGACCCAAATGGACAACTTCAATGTTCCTATTCCAAACAAACACCAACTTTGGAATCCCCTAATTCAGACAAATATCATGTTTCTCTGTTCCTAGTGAAAGCGTATCTGAAATGTGTACGAAATGGCTCTGCAAACTTGGTAAAGCTTTCAACCCAGGAAGATAACACAGAAATGTAATGGGAGATTGATACACATGTTAAGGAACACTACTTGGCATCGGTTCCCTGGTCTCGCTAAAATCAACACAAGAACAGAGCCAGAAGATGTCAAATGCTATCCTGTGTCTTCGACATCTTGAGAGACTCTTGAATGGCACATGCAAAGGCTACTAACTGTGCACTTTGAAGCAACTCAGCAATGGGAACAACTGAAGCAAATCATCGCGGCTCCTCCTCTGTCGAAGGGTTCATATTAGGAATTGGAGATAACACAAGACAATAACCAAAGAAAAAGTGTCACAAAGAATTCTCAACTCCTCACCTTAATACCAATACATCCATTTACATTGAGAGTGGTGAGACTGCGAGAGCATGATTTCGACAAAGCCTCCAAACAGGCATCAGTTACCCCAACTACTCCAAATAAACTGCATAGATGGCAAACAGAACATTCATAAAAACAATAAGACACCATGAATTCACTATCTTTAAGGAAATAGTTCTGCATTACCTTAGCAATTCAAGCGAACGGCAACCTTGTGCAATAGCTAAAACTCCAACATCAGTAACACGTACACACCTGTCAGACCATGATGACAAAGGTTAACAGAGTTTCATATTACATACAGTAAAAACAAACATTTTCTCTTCATTTACCATGTCAAATTGAGATATGTCAAATCTCCACATCTTGATATACATGCAAGACCATCGTCAGTTAGATTCTGGAAATACCGAATTAGTAAATGACCACAAAATGGCTTGATAGTTCAAAGTAAACATGAAAACAGTTACCTGGGCACCGCATAAGTCTAGGAATGTCAAATTAGTTAAAGATCCCATCTCTTTGTAAACCTTGTCAGTAAAACTGCATCATGCAAGATCGGTGGTTAGATACTAACTGGCCATTGCTAGATACATCTACTATTATACTGTTCATTTAAATGTTACCTTGAGAGGGCATAAAGGTTCAAGCTTTCAAGAGAAGAACATTTCTGAAGCACCTCTTGCAGCCCATCATCAGTCAACTTAACACACCTAAAATGGATATCACATGTGATACTTAGATGTCAAATTCTGTGTCTACCCAAGCCCAGTAATTTGTTTGTGTGGAAAAAGAAAAGATTGGTTAACACATAGCACATGTTAAGAATGGTTCACTTTGTGATGGATGTATTGGGGACATCTAAAAATACCTGGTTATGTTCAATTTCTTTAGTCCTTGATAATTGTTGGCAATTAATCGTAGACCTTTGTCAGAAATATTCTGCATTTGAAAGGACAAATTTTAATGACTCAATGTGATCTCATATGAGCAAAATTTACTGCAATATATGCACTTACTGGAGCAAAGAGACAAGAAAACACTGGAAAAGAGATATTGTCATATAAGTAATAGAATGCTACTATTCATGCTCCATTACAACCATGCTCTGTTCTAAATGAGGACAAGAACTTGTATGGCATAGTATTCTATTCTTAGCTGCGTTAAGTTGGCAAACCATGCAAGTCATACTGCTCAGTTCTAGGTTTTCTTTTCAGCATAATAAGCACTTTTGATCCGGGGCATATTGTATAGTTCCAAACTATGACCATCATATAACAGGAATCTATTTTGCATGTCCTTATGAACTACAGATATAGCATGTAGATGCCTGCCCCGAAACGAAACATCCATAGTAAGAATACTAAACAAGATAACGCAATGATCGCAATGATCCGGACTACAGGAGGAAGGCCGCCGCCGTGCGAATTTCGTGCTCTTCTGACCTTCGGAGCCGAGAGTCGACACTGACACAGCAGGCCCACAAGAGTATTTACGTCCAGGTCCACAGCAGTTTATTTTCTGATACTAATTCACAGCAGTTTCTTTGAACCTTGTATTATTAAACCACAATGTCTCATAAAAATACATTCCCTCCGATGTCGAATATATGATTTTTTTTGTGCATAATTTGGGTTGTAAATAAATATTTTTCTTGTAAAAAAGTTTTACAAACAATCAGAAAACATGTTGTAAAAAAACACTTGAACATAGAATGTGGCAATGCTATAATGAGATAAAAAAATTTGGTAGTTGTCTTTTCCCCGGCTATAGAGTCAAATAGATAAATGTCACAAATTCTCAAATGTCTTCAGCTAAAATTAGATTTCGCATTGCGTTGTGACCAAAACCAACACTAAGCAATGTTCCACAGCAAAATTTCCCCTTAAAAATTCAGCTTAGTTTTAGTACTTTCAACTTCTTCTTTTTTTGGTTCCTCTTTTTCGTCTCTTTCGAAAGTTTGTATTGGAAACTTACATACTTGCACATTCACATCTCTAATCTGTTAGAGATATAGTAGTAGTTGTATAGGACTCTAATATAGAGTCCTTATCCTAGTCTATATTGAGTTATGTAACCTTTTTCCTATATAGAAAAAGTCTATTTTACTCCCATAAACAATTCATTTTGTCTGTTTCACCCTCTAAACAAAATGATGGCTCACTTTACTCCCTCAAACAATTTCATTTGGTGCAATGTACACTTTATTGAAATTTGTTTCTTTTGTTTCTCATTCTACAAATAGAATTGGAAGCTCAAATTTTGCATGATGTTAGCTGCCATAATAATCTATGTTTAATTTTTTTTTTCTGATATCATATTTATGCATATAACGTTAATTTCTATTGAACTATGTAAATAATATCATAATAATATGTCATAATTTTTTTAATATAGTTTTTTGTGTGAATAACCATCTTGCAAAATTTGAGCTTCAAATTTCACTTGTAGTCTGAGATACAAAAAAGATAAACTTTAAAAAAATGTACATTGCATCAAATAAAATTGTTTGAGAGAGTAAACTGAGCCGTTGTTTTGTTTAGCGGGTGAAATAGACAAAATAGATTGTTTAGGGAAGTAAAATAGACTTTTTCCTATATTGCCCCCTGGGGAGGCTATTACCAATACAATTCACATTCCTAACATGGTATATAGAGCTGGCAGCGATGGGCAGGCTTGAATTTCTGATGAATCCTTTCCAAGCGGAGATCGTGGCGTGCCTTCAAGGTGTCCAAGCTGCAGCTGATTTGGAGGCCACGAATGTGATTATTGAAACAGATTCGCTCATGGTCAAACAGGCGTTAGAGTCAGGAGGCTACATGATGTCAAGCTTTGGCGGTTTGATCCAGGAACTGAGAGATGCTCTCCGTTTGAATTTCAACAGTTTTGTATTTTCGTTTTGCTTCTAAAGACTGGAATTTTTTTAAAAAATAATATTTATTTTTCTGAGAATTACAGAAATAATACCAAAAATGGAAAAATTACAGAAATAATACCCAGTCGTGCATCGGTTGCACGAAAATAGGACAGTCGTGCGCTGGTTGCACGATAAACAGGTTTTCGTGCGTTGAAAATGCGAAATACAGATTTTTCGTGCGTTGAACACACGACTACTAGTTTTCGTGTGTTCAACACACGACTACTAGTTTTCGTGCATTGAACACACGAAAATATGATGTATTTGACGACATTTACGCGTACCGCCTTATTTCGTGCGTTGGTCGTTCGAAATTAAGGAAGTCGTGCGTTGAATGTACGAAAATTGGTAAATTAATTTTTTTATCACATGCATTTTTGGTTTCACATATTTTTAGGATTGAGAGTCAATATTGTGTGGTTTTGAAAGTTTTTTTTACGTGAGTAATGCAATAGAAAAGGTGAACTGAAAAATAACTCCACTTTAATAATGATACACATACACAGAGTGAACTGAAACAATGACGTGTTTCGATGCACATGACAAAGCTACGTGTCCATCGATCTACTCTTAACACGTCTTAGGGAAATAAATTTCACTCACAGTGAACGTAGTACAAACTATGAGGTGGAATGACATATTTGGTGCACACAATTGCTGATAAGCAACATGGAAATCAAAACACTAATCGTCGCCTAGGTTAAACGACGCGTATCCCTCGTCGTCCCCTTTCGACTTAGATGAACCTCCTCCGCTTTTCTCGCGCAGCTCGTCCAACCTCAGATCTATTTATCCTCAGTGTCTACTGAGTGCAACGGGGATATTTCCCCTTTCTGAAGGCATCAGGACCTGCTGCCCTAGCGCGGCGAGCTCTCTCGCGCATCCTCTCCCTTTCGGCCTCGCGGGCCTCATAAACAAGCCGATCTTCCTCTTGTTTGCGCCTTCGTTTCGCCTCCTCTCTTTGCTTGCGTTCCGCTTCGTACTTACGTCGACGCTCTTCCTCCTCCTGCCTCATCTTCCTGCGTTCCTCCTCTCTCCTTTCCTCAGCTTCCATATCAAGCCAATGCCTTCTTGCACGTTGAGCGACATGGTAGACATGGGCTATATCCTCTGGTGTCTGCTCAGTGTCAACATACTCGATGAACTCACACAGAGGCGGCGGGGACTGCAATGTTATGAACGTATTAGTAAGTAAAAATGAATGGTGGAAGCAAAGAATGACGAAGTACAAGTAGTTACCCTTGATCTCCCATCGGAAAAGTAAAGACGTTGCGAATGGTCATATTGGTAGTTCTTGCACATCCAAAGCCTTTTGCCGTAGTCATCACCGAGAACGAGTGACTTCACTAGCCTGCATGGAGTGCCACAGAGGCACATAGGAGCGATGAAGCCATCTCCGAGAGGTAACGTCTCTTTGTTGTGGGGTGGGTCGTTGGGGAACTCCATAGCTATGTGAGAAATTTCGGTGTTGGTTAGATTGCGAAGTGGCTGAGTTGAACGGACAGACGATGCGTGCATTTTATAGGCATAACTAACATGGTCTATAGACAAAGACTACAAAGAAAAGAAGAGGAGATGTCATCGGATGCTCTGCAAAGTTGCCCGTGAATGGATGTGTCGCCATGCGAAAACACTAAATGCGTGTCGTCACGACAGTAAAAGTGGTCTAGTCATGTCGCAGTTGTCTAGTCATGTCGCGGTGCAGAAGTTAGTAATAAAAAATAGCTCATGCTTAAGTTCTGAATATTACAAAAACGAAATAAATCTACTAGTCAAGTAGTCAACCCTGACCCCTGCCCTGACCGTGACCCCTGGCTCTCCCACGCTTTGGCCTGCGTGCGGAAGGTGGGACCTGTTCTTCATTGCCCTGAGCACCATGAGGACGATCGTATGCCGACGGAGTGTAATAATTCGGTGGACCCCGCTCGCGTCTGCGGAGCTGGCGAAACTCCATGTGACCCACGTCTGCTTGCGTCTGCGTCTCCTGAGTGAACGGAGGAGCCCCGTAGGCCTGTGTGATCACGTCAGGTGCAGTGTCTGTGTCCTGAAACATGGACCCACTAGACACTGGTGACGCACGCGACGTCTGTCCGCCAGTACCCTCAAAACGGGTGATCCCTGCATTACATCATGTACAATTGATTAGTTATTTAAGTAATAAATGAATCCATTGCTTATATTAAAAAAAAAATGACATACCAGGTATAGGTGTAAGGATAGGACCATGCCAACCGGACCCACCTGCTTCATCTGGGTGTGGAGGTGGTGTGCTGTAGAACTGGCCACCATAAAACTGCTCTGCGGTACCTGACGGGGCTCGCGGGGGTCTCTGAGACGCAGAAGAGCCACGACCAGCAGCATCCACCTTGCGGCAAGAAGCAACCTCTACAATACGCCGGCCCTTCGCGGCCAGACGTGAGAACGCAGCTGTAATCTCCTCAAGGGCTATCCCACACCCTGGCTGCTGGCTCTCTCGGAGGCGGGATGCCATTCTGTCTGCCTCTGAATAGATCTCCCTGCCCAAATCAGTCTGCCATGGAACACTATTAAGCACACATGGTTATGGTAAATAACAAATGACTAGTAAGAAAGAAAATTACGTACCGCCATGTGCAAGGCCATTCCAGCATGCCCAGGGTAAAGTGCGTCTGAACCAGCTACTAGCTGCTGTGGCGGGTCCTGTACGCGGATAAGACGCGTGCGAGTCCGTGCACAGTACCAGTGCAGGTACTGCTGATACTCGCTGTGGTCGTAAGGTGCCGGCTCATCGATAACATCAGTGGTTGCCTGCGCCCACTCCTCAACCCAACGTGACATCCTAGTGGTCAAGAGCGTCAAACTTTCGCTTTTGGTTCTGGCTACACAACCTCTTGAACATGTCCATCAATGTCTTGTTCTTAAATTGCTTATAGAAATTAGCACCCATATGACGCATGCACCACCTACTCTGCAAGTCAGGCCATGGATACGGCTGATCCGGCTCCTCTTGCAATGTCTTGATGGCAGATAAGATCCCAGCATGACTGTCATGTATGATGCAAACATTAGGTCGATCACGAACAACTCCGGCTTTCAGGTGCCTGAAAAACCAAAGCCAGCTTGCCTTGCTCTCTCCCTCAACAAATGCAAATGCCAAAGGAAGTATCTGGTTGTTCCCATCAACTCCTATTGCAGTCAGTATTTGACCTTTGTACTTGCCAGTCAAGAACGTGCCATCCACGCAAAGTACAGGGCGACAATGCTGGAATGACCGAATACACTGACCCAAAGAAAAAAAGGCACGCTGGAATATCCTTGGTTGATCATCAGCGAACTCAGTTTCTTTGAATGCGATATATGTCCCAGGATTTCTTGCCTTCAGAATTTCAAGCACACGAGATAGATTGCAGTATGAAGCCTCATAAGTGCCCCAACGTTTCTCTAAGGCCTTCTGCTTTGCCCTCCAAGCCTTTTGGTAACTAATCTCATACTTAAATCGACGTACGATGGACCGTTGGATGTACGAACATTCTGTGTCCCTCTTCTGGATAATCTCGTAGAACAATTCATTTGCTACTAGGGAAGCTGTGAGGTTACGGTACTTTCGACCAACATTTTCCAATGTGCAACTATGTTGGACAACTCTAGAGGCCACCCAGTGTGTCTCGTGCTTCGGCTTGTATGCATGAACATAAAAATTGCATCCACCATTTCTGCACTTCACGCTGTACTTAACTGGGCTAGAGTTCACAACATACCCCTCTCTAAGTGATGTCACTGCTCAACGTGCCACAGCGTCTTTCAGTTCAGAACGATTAGGGAACACCTGATTCAGTTGAATCATGCTTGACCCATACTCCCAACGAGAACCATGGTTGTCCATAACTTCCATCCTCGCTTTATCTTGTCTGTTCCATTCATCTGGGATGGGATTATTCGACCAATTTTCATCGTCGTCATCGTCTTCCTCATCATCGCCGTCATTGCCAGAATTAGCTAACATATATTGCTCATGCATTGCATTACGATCCACGCTCTCAAGTTCTTCAACTATTAGTTCATTGTCCTCACCCGCGTCGGCCTGCCCCTCCACAACCTCAGGAGGACCCATGTGCCTATGCTCAACAACCTCCACCTGCTGCCTAACTTCGTCCGCCGCCCTTGCAGCTTCATTACGAGTATCTTGTCCGATCTCTAATGTTGCACTGCTATGTGACACTGCAAAATCCTCATCATACAATTCTCTTGGACATGCTTGCACTAGCAGAATGAAAGAAGCATGTCGTTTCCGACACCAATTCAGCCAACTCAACCACTTCTCCGTCCGACGAACTTCCTTCAGCTCCCAACAAATTGGATTTATACTACGACTCAACAAGCATTGCACCTTAACAGAATAAACCATCGGGTCTAGTTGCATAAATCGGGTCAACCAGGTTCTTATTTCTATCATCCTTGCGCCATCAGGGTTAGGATGCTCTATATCCACAAAAGGAAAATTACTCAAATCAACACCATATGGACCCTGTCGGATTTCCCCACTGCCGTAGTAGATTCTAAGACTTGCCATATTCGACGGACCGCGTCCTATGAAATCAAAGTAACGCTATTAATTAATTATATGAATATACATAGCCCCATAAATACTATACATTTTATCAACTAATTATATCAATATACATAGATGACTAATTTGGATGTCACAAAAACAATTCTTAACATATAAATACACATCAATACTACCTATTTCTCATTTAAATAACTAATATCTATTATATTTGTAAGAGCATTGCTGACTGTAAATTAGTGCTACTTTCCAACCTCAAATGATTCCCGAAATGACAAGTAACCAGATTAGCATAGCACATTGTAGATCAGGTAACCAGAAAAAAAAGAAAAAAAAAATCTCTTCTTCTACCTTCGGCCTGCCGGCAGGCAGGCGCCTGCTCTTCTCCTCGCGCGCGCGGTGCGGCGCGTTGCCTGCCGCCCACCAGCCGGCGCCGCCCCGCCGGCTCCCGCCGCCGCGTCGGGTCCCGCGCCGCCGCGCCTCTTCAAGCCGCCGCCGCGCCTCGTCAAGCCGCCGCCGCGCCGGGTCCCGCGCCTCCCACGCGCCGCGCCGCGCCTCCCACCAGCCGCGCCGGGTCAAGCCGCCGCCACCGCCGCACTCCGGATCGCCGCCCGCTCGCCTCCCCGCCCCGGTGATGTGAAGGAGAGAACGGGAGAGAGAGAGAACGGGAGCGGGGGACGCCAATAATGGAGTTGGCGAATAATCGTGCGATGGTTGCACGAAAATAGGTAGTCGTGCGACCGTCGCACGAAAACTCTGTATTCTTATCGCATCCGTGACTCGACAACGAATTGTCGCACGACCAACGCACGACTAACCTATTTTCGTGCGTTCGGAGCACGAAAACTCTGTATTTCGAATATTCAACGCACAAAAACCAAGTTTTCGTGCAACCACAGCACGACTACCCTGTTTTCGTGCAACCAGTGCACGACTGGGTATTATTTCTGTAATTTTTCCATTTTTGGTATTATTTCTGTAATTCTCAGAAAAATAAATATTATTTTTAAAAAAAATTCCTAAAGACTGTAACAAAGTCGCTCATACTTTAGCAGTGATTGGTTGTGTGGCATCAACGGAGGACAATCCGATTGTGGATGTCCTTCCGTACTGTATTCGAGTTTTGGTTGCCAGTGATATTGCGACACCTGAGTATATGGAAGTCCCTTTCCAGTTGTTTTTTCTTAAAAAAAAACATAGTAGCTGCGGCCCATCGCCTCTCGTCCCTCCCCGTTGCTGCGGCTTGTAGCAGAGTTCTTCAATTCGTCCGTGCGATTGATTTTGTCGCACAACATGGATTCCGCCGCCGCCGTCGCGGGCCTCGCGGCTCGTGTGATCAGCCGGATCGTCTTCGTCAGCTTCGATCTGCTGTCCTCTGCTTATGCTGGTCTGCATGTTCTATGGGCTCACGTGGGCTGCGTATGTGGGCCAAGGTGCTGATGTCTCCCGTCAGATGCTTTGGGGGTATTTTCTTTTCCTTTACGCTGGTGCTGATTTTTGCCTGCTAGCTATTTCATCGTTTGTCTCATATTCCGCTGCATCCATCCAAGTCCAGTTTATATGAAAATCTCAATTCATTAAAGCCATGCGTGTCCACAAAACTTTTGTCAGTCAGCCATCTTTTTTTTTAATCTTTCGGTTAGCTCAGACCCATCAATCTGGCTAATCACATCATAGGAGGTGTTCGTTGCATGAGGTCTAAAATTTAGAGGGAAGAATCTTGTTATTTAAGAGTATTAAATAAAGTTTAATTACAAAACTAACTGCAGAACCCCGGTCTAATTCGCGAGACGAATCTAATGAGGGTAAGTAAGCAGAGATTAGACGACGGTTACTGTAGCATCAGTGTAGCAAAACATAGATTAATTAGGCTCGTTAGATTCGTCTCTTAAAGATGTATCTATCTATGAAAAGGTTTTGTCATTAAACTTTATTTAGTACTCTTAAATAATAAGATTCTTTTTGATATGACAGGTCTAAAATTTAAAAGGGGACGCAACGAACGCACCCATATTCTTTCACTATTTGCCATCGCGATAGTGGATCATATCATCACATTACTCTCCATCGCGGTAATACATCACATCATTCTACTACCTGCCATCGCGGTAGTACATCATATCATTCCACTACCTGCCATCCTGTGGTAATGCATCATATCATTACACTATCTGCCATTTGTGAAAGTGCATCACATCACATTCCGCTACTTGCCATTTGCAGTAGCGTTTTTTTTTTTCACTATATACCATTTGCTGCAGTGACATATTCTCATTGCTTGCCATTTGCAGCAGTGATTCTTTCATTTTTTTTAAACTTGACTTGACATATCTCACAATATGTCGGTTCTACATCGACATTGTTCAAGAATTGCAGGCTTCGACGATATCTACATGATCAGGCTTTAGATGTAATTTTATTTTAATTAATGTTTAGTGTTCACTCTTTTAAATGCAACGCTACTGCATATGTCTTGCATTTAAAGAGGTATAGTAGTTATTGTATAGGACTTAAATATAGAGTCCTTATCCTAGTCTATATTAAGTCATGTAACCCATATATATTGCCCACTGTGGAGGCTATTACCAATACAATTCACATTCCTAACATAATCAACTCACCACAAGAATTTTGGCCTTCCTGCCAAACAGAATAGGTTTTAGGAGAAACACAATGAAAGGATCCTGCACAACCAATATAACAGAACTGAAGTTTATGTACAGAAATTTAAAGGGCTTGGGCCCAACACACTATCCAAAACCCTGTTACCAGGAGCTAATTAAATAGCATATACAATTTCTTCTTTGCCCTGCGGATACCCATGGCAAAACCGAATTTGAGGCCATCCAGGTCCAAAACAAGGTAGACTGATATCTCCTTTCCGGGTCATTCCATTCCTATACACAATTGCTTGGACCAAAAGCTCTTCTAAACAGAACTAGTTGAAAGAATGTAAAAATTAGACGAGAGTTTCTTCCACTTGCTGGTGACAGAGCATCTGACATCTAACCAGCATGATTTTCTCATTTTTTCACACATTGAGATCATTCCTCAAATGTTTGCAAGATGATCGATGACCACCAAGGAATGTTCAGTATTTACAACTCGGTCATTTCCATCGACATCTCAGTTTAGTCAGCATTATACTGTCTTTCACTTGATATGAGAAAGACTGGTAAAAAACTATAGATACTTTCTCAAGTAGCATAACCATCTTTGAAAGTTATGCAACTACTGAGATTACCAGTCTTGGACCCATTCTGGAGCAGTAAAATCATCTGACTCTTCACTTGGCATGGAAGGAGATGCTGCTAAGTCCTCTGTAAGACTTTCTACATAGCCATTGATTCGATCAGTTATTTCTTTAGGCACTGCAGATTTTCCGGCTGCTATTTTTTCCCAGTCAATGCCATCAAACCAGGGGTGTTTTTTCACAGCTTCAGCACCCGTGGTCCCAAGGCGTTCATTTTCATCTACCATAAGTAGCTGTACAAATGAAATAAAAGATAAGAAGTAGTGTTATTCTAGGGATCCACATAAGCTGTAACTAAATGAACTGGTGAAATACAACCTTGGTTATAAGATCAACAACTTCTTTGCTGAAAGTCGATGGCATGATAAGGCACCCTTTCAAAAATTTTGCAAAAGGTTCCAGCTCGCTCTCCCTCCAGGACCCAAAGGGCATGTCTGATTGCAGCATGAAATAGATCAACACTCCAAGTGCCCACCTGATATACAAAATCGAATGATCATGTCTTACTTCCCAATCAAGAATTGTGTGTCAAACTAAAAGAAACTCAAATGTACTGTACTCTCCACAAAGAGGCTGGAAACTTTTTTCATTTTTATAAAAAAACTAATGTATTCGCAGCTCAAATTTCATGAATTTTCTTTTCAGGGTGCATATTTCTCCATTAATTTTTTCTTAAGGCGAAGATATCCAGTGCAGATTAAAATAAGCCCAGATTTGCACAGGCAGCTGATACAAAATGCTAAGAATATTTGTACACAATCAATTTCTCAAGGTCAGATTTTTTTTTTTGGGGGGGGGGGGGGGTTGATGATGATCATTATGTTTGATATTTTTATGTGCGACCTGGTTGGAAATTCATGCATTGCTTGGACATCACTACACAATCACATTAGTAAGATCGACAGGAAGGAAAAACAATTTTTTTCAAGGATAAAAAAAAGAAAGGTACTGTTATATGTCATTTTAATAAGAACTCAGAACACATGGGCCCTACAACGACATTGATGTGGAAAAACCACTTACCAGTCAGGGGCAAATCCATGGCCCCTACCAAGAACTATCTCTGGTGCTAGAGAGTCAGCAATCCCACAGATTGTGTATGTCCTTTCACCTTCCAACTTCTTTGCAAACCTAAAATCCACCAGCTGCAAATGACCTGATCGGTCGAGCATAAGAATGTCTGCTGAAACACCTCTATAAAGAATGGACTTCTGAAAAGATACAAATATGTGTGAGCATATACGCCATGAGAAGCACCATGATATATACTGGATTAACTCATTAAAAGAAACTGAATAGATTAGTTTCATGTGCTAATTACTCAAAGCAAAAACAAATACCTGATGAAGCTTTTCTAGAGCATCAACAACTGAGGCTGCAAAGAATTGTGCACATGACTCATTTAGAGGTGTATGAACTACTGAAGCCAGTGAGCAACAAAGGCAACAATTCAGCAATATTCCAAGGTACGATTGATCAGCACAAGTACATAAAACTTCCGGCACAAAAGGTGATTGGCTCAAGCTTTTCATTAGGTCCCTTTCATCAAATACTTGTACTTTCTTATGAAGGTCTTTTACTCTCTTGATGTAAAACCTTTTAAAAGTTCTGATCTTGTCTGGTCCATGAGCATGACCAAAAAAAAAAATGCTTAATTAGAACATACATATGTCTTTCAGTAACATGACTTATCCACTAGCAAAGATCAATCAAGTAGAATCGATTATTGTACCGGAACTATGTAAGTGCGAATTAAAAAAATAAAAATCATCGGCACAGTCGTCAATTTAACCTTGAAAAGTAAGGCAGTACTTGAAATTTATATTCTTCAATTGAATTTCATTAGCTAATCATTCTATTTTGGATATCCACTTCAACAATATATACTATCTTACGCACTTCAATTTTCAAAAAGGTGATTTCCTCTAGCGATGGTTTGGGCAAGTTCGGAAGCACATTATAATTACATGTATCATGTCATATAGTTTCTAAAACATAGTAGTATTTTACATATAACACACCTAGACGCGCAAATGTGCGTGCCACCTTACTACTTTAGTAAGTTGAATTACTACTGTGAAGATGTCAAACGAACATAACTTGTGAAAAGAAACATGTAACTCCCTGTATCGCCTTCAAACTAATAGTCGTAAAAGAACTGTTTGAGCCAAGTCACATATAAAAAGGCTTATATTTTTTTGGTCAATAAAAAGACTTATATAACACCTTACAAACAATATATACTAAATAGATTCATTTAAAATATTAAAAGTGCAAGAATGAGATTCAGTCATAGAAGAAAGCCCGAACATGACTTAGCATAGGAAAAAGAAATATGAACCCACTTCTCGTAGAATTAGCCCATCCTGAGACCTCAGAGGCTGCCTTTTTACTTCAACATTGGACAGTCGTCAATGAGTATACCTTATTTCCACAGGAATATGACGCCTCTCCTCAGAGGCTGCTGTACTTCCTTCAAGTTTTGACAATTACTTATATGTACAATCGCTATGTTAGCAATTGTATTTTGTCCACCAATTGATACAAGGTTCGGACAACTCTCAATTCGCAATTCCTTGAGTGAGGCAAGATTACTGCTCCACAGGTGCCCTGGAATGGAAAATGTGCCTTCGCATGAGACCATATGCAGATTCTCCAGGGAGGTCAGGTTCTCCAGGCAGCTGGGTAACCATGTAGAGAAATACCCACAACAGTGCAAGGAGAGCCTTTGGAGAGACGATGGTAACACCATCCCTCTTTGCCAGTTGAGACGTGGACAATGATGAATGATCAAATCATTCAGAAATGGAAAACTCCTGAATCTTTCACCCGGCAGGGACAATAAATCTTCACAATTTTCAACTCGGATGATCTTAATAGCAGGGAGATATGCTTGTGTGAGGAGGTCATCAAGGGTTTGTAATTTACTGCAGTTGGAAATTAGTAACTCAGTAAGGGATGAAAAAGGTCTAATGCTACTATTTCCCCAGTGATGAAAAAGCTTAACGAAGCCAGGTTCAGTTCCTCTAATTGATGTAAGAGATGGACAGCCTGCGATCCTGAGCTTTTGTAAGGCTGGAAGGCTCCACCTTTTTAGCTGGATGGATGTTAAACCAGAATTAGATAAATCCAAGTCAGTGAGGGACCTGCACTCAATATTATCTCCAAGATTCCCTGAATTTAATAGCTCGAGCTTCAGTAGGGACGGAGCCGACAGTTCTTGTGATTTGATGTTTGGGCAATTAGATACCTTTAGTTCTTCAAGGAAATGCATGTCCACAAACCTTGAGGTTGGTAGTGATACTAATTTTTCACAATGCTCAACTAGTATCTTCTTGATAGCAGGTACATAAGCTGGGCATAGACATTGTTCGAGGCTTGATAACTTTTGGCATTTTTTAATGGTTAGGCCTTCAAGGGATAAGAAAATGCTACCAGTGTTATCATTATTGTTGTCAGCAAGCACTGGATGCCCAAAAGAAGATGGTCCACTACAACTGCCATCCGATGTTAAAATGTGTGTCAAGCTTCGTGAATGAAACCAGCTGTCAAGAGATTCACCTGGATATCCCATGACAACCATACAGCTGGGATGACTTCGACAATATTGAAGAGTCTCTGAATAAAATGTCTGTAAGTTGATTAACTTGTACATTTCTCTGGGCAACCCTTTTAGATAACATTCGGTAGCATAAAAGAACTGCAAACTGTAGAGGCAACATAATCCTGAAGGAAGGCTCTTCAAAGAGTGACTTGCGGGAATTTCAAGGTACCGAAGATGCTTCATATTCTTAATGTCTTCTGGAAATCCATATTCGGAGGCACAAGAAAAGAAACGCATGCACTGAAATTCACTACACCAGCGCTTCATTACCTCATCACCAGAAATCCTTTTAGTTAAAGGCTTGCTGCAAACTAGGGTGCGCAGTTTTCTATACCTGAGTAGACTCAGCAATAAGCTGGGGCCGTTAATTTTTATGCTTGAAGCTATGGATAGATGACGAACAGTTTCAGGAACTTTGTGCAAGTCAGTCTCCTTCTGTAAGATAAAGCATTCATCCTTTGCGACTAGCTGTGCCATGTCATGCATCAAGTCGTGGATCACATACTTATTAGAAACTGTCTCTTGAAAGAAAGACCGACTAGCAAGTTCGTCAAAGTACCTATGACCAATATCTTTAATTGGAGTGCCACTTTGATGTTCAACAAAGCCTTCAGCAACCCAAAATTCAACTAATCTGTCCCTGTTGAAATAGTGATCTTTGGGATACACAGCACAGAATGAGAAACATCTCTTCAAATGGAATGGCAAATATGTGTAGCTCAGTCGAAGGGCTGGCAAAATGTCAGTATCCTCTTGTGTTAATTCCCACAACTCACTCTTAAGTATCCTATCCCAGTGTGTAGGGTGTAACCTCATTCCTAACAGCCGTCCAATAGTTTTGGCAGCTAACGGAGAACCCTTCAACTTTGGGAGTATTTTTTTTACCAATCTGCTCCAACTCAGGATCATTGTTAGAGCTATCCGGTCCAAACGCACAGAGCTTGAAGAAATCCCAAAAGATATCATCCTTTAAACCCTCTAACTGAAAAGATTCAATAGTGCGCACATGGTTAGCGACCTCCAGGGACCTAGTTGTAACCAACATTATACTACCCTGGAGTACATTTGTAAAAGGTGCTTTAAACCTCTTCCAACGCTGCCCATTTTCTTTCAAGGCATCATCCCACATATCATCAAGGATAAGCAAGAATCTTTTTCTCTCAATTTTTTTTGCAAGAGCGCCCTGAAGAGAATCCAAGTGATCAGTGACAGTTTCTGCTTCACATCCAGAACATGATTGTATGACCTCTCTAGTTAACCTTTTCACATCAAATTCATCCGAAACACAAACCCACATTATATGGTCAAAGTAGCGAGAATTATCGTGCAGATGTTTGCAAATATTTTGGGCTAAAGTAGTTTTTCCAACACCCCCGATACCAACTATGGCCAAAACAGGAACACTTGTTATCATTGCTTCATTACTGTCAGTGGCAATACAAACTTGGTTGCTTGTGGACAAACCAGCTCCACTTCTTCTTCTCTTGCGTCTGGAAGGAGCCCTGCTACTGTTTTCGAGCACACCAAGCAATCTGATCAGCTCCTCCATTTCATCGTCACGGCCAAAAATTTTTGGCTCAGTGGGGAAGGAAGAGGTCTCTGGCCTGATTGATTTGTCAAACCGAGGAGTTGTTTGAGGCAAGCCCATCTTCTCAAGCTGGCTGGAAAGACTGTTCTGTCTGTTTAGGATATCAACCACTTTGTTGAATCTACCATGAATAACACTACGAAAAAAGTCAATGAAAGGAGACGGTTCGGTCTCATTGCTCTCTACTAATAGCTTCAACTCATACCATCTGAACTCATCTAAAAGGTCCTCCGCGTCATACACTGCATCCTTAAGTTTTCGAAGGAGCTCTGCCACACAGTGTTCGTGGCTCCTCCACTCTGCTCGATCAATGAGGTTGTACATTGCTGGTAGATTATCACTGAGGTGTCGAAGGTCACTTTGCAACTGCAGCACATCATCTTCTTGAATTTGTTGCTCCTGTGTTCCGTCCCATTTTGATCGCAGATATGAGACAGCAGAGCTAACCAACTGGAACAAATTACCAAACTCGTTGACGCCACTAACAACTCCAATGGCCTTCGATAGGCTCATGTTAATGGCTTTGGCTCGTCCTTTCTCCTAAAAAAACATTAGAGATATATATTAATCAAAATCCGTATCCATCATGAATGTTACGGATCGTTTGCTCTATAATGGACGATCCGAATTCAAACAACTAAACACCTCCTGCAGTTTGGTCACAGGAAAACCAGATAAATATCAAATTAATACGAAAAGAAACCGAAAAGGGTGTTTTGAGAGCTATGAGGATGGTCGGCTTACCGGCTGGATTAGGAGGATCGACCCGTCGGAGCAAATTTTCCACCCGCGAAGCTGCTGGGTGGTAATTCTGCTAACAAATCTTGCGGCAGGCAGCAGAGCCGAATGAAATGTACCTAGGATGGCCTGTTGGTGTGAAACAATAAGCAGCCACCTGGATCTGCGCTCTTGGCGAATGTAAGGAAGAAACACAAGAAATGAGATGAGGGATCCAGGCTTACGGGCTAGATCGATTGAGAGCAGGAGGCCTGTGATCTCTTCATCGGAGTAGGCAGTCGGTCAACTCTACTCCTCCCTGTGTTGTTGGTACAGTCGAGTGCGCAGCAGGTGGCGATGCGATGAACCTCGCCTTCGAAGAAAGAAAACCCAGCTGGGTAATAAAACAAACTTTTTTAGAAGAAAAAGGTCGGATGAAACTGAAGCTTTGCTTTAGCCACTAAGAGCATCTCCAAGAGAGCTCCATAAACCTTCATTAAATTTAGTTATTGAGATTTTAGGGAAAAAATCATCTCCGACAAAGCCCCAAAACAACCCTTACCTTTCCATAGCCCCTAAATTCCCCTCATTTATAGCTACAAACAGGGGAAGAATTTGGGCCCTCATTTCTTCTTTTTCACTACAATTAATATTTTTATGGACCCAAATGCTGATGTGATCCAATCAAATTTGTTTTGATCCATTTTTAAGGAGAAATTGTCGAAAGAGGGAAGACAAATTGCCCCTTATAATTTTTTGATTGCTCTTAAAAACAAGTTTATGAGACTAATTTTATGGGGTTCTTTTGAAGATGCTCTAAAGGCCTATTAGCACAAAAAATGCCCGCTCCTGAGTTATGTTTTCATTCTTCTCGAAATTGAGCTGTTTTCGATAAAATCCGCTACATCCTCTGACATTTCTGTGTTCGAAAAGGCAGAAAGACAACTGAAAAAAAAACTTTACACAGCTGATGAGGGGCAAGTGTAACAGTAATATGGTACAATATATTATAGTGCCTTAAAAATCAAAGAAAAAGAAACTAACCAAAACTTAAGGGCTTAACTTCTATGGTTTGAAAACCTACAAGTCGTCAGGAGCGCTTGCGGCCATATTCACCCTCGCTATGTGCGCCGGCTCAAGTATCACTGCTGTTCAACGGCGGGCTATCCAAACCGGCGAGCGCAGTACTCAGGTTACTGATCATCATACTGAGGTTACTGGTCATAAACAGCTACGATGAACAGTAATGGTTTCTTCTGAACCGGCTTGAACAGGCCAGCCCTGTATCACCCCTGCGATACCATCTCGTTGGTGGCTTCACCATGATCCGTTTGATTAATTGGTGCTCAACTACGGGTACAAATTCTTTAGGATGCGCATCACCGACACCGGCGGCATCGTGACGAACATGGCGGAGATGGTGTTTGCGCGTCACCTCCTAGCTAGCTAGGCCACGAACGCCGATGACGGCCGAGACATTGTACGGGTGGAGCGTCATGATTATGCCGAGCACGACGCCGGCGATGCTGGCCATGCAGATGACGTTGCTGCTGTGTCGTTGATCGAGAGGCACCGTACGTACGTGACGCGCGGCGCGTGCGACCCGGCGATCGATGACGTCCCGGGCACTGTTGATCGCCGTGACGCGGTCCAAGTCGTGGAGCGAGCGAGGTCGACTGCGCTCAGCCGGCCGCGGCAAGGCAAGGAACCAACGATCGAGGTTGCCGTGGCGTCGCAGCGCGTGTAGTAGTCCTTGCCCAGCTCCGCGCGGCCGAGGTCGTCTGCTCGCTTTGCAGCCTTGCAGGAGCTAGCCTCCTCACCCCATGATACTAGAAAACTTGGTGGCGGATTCAGCTCGCGCTGCGGGCGCTGGTGGATCGAGCTCGTGCACGGTCAGCCTCCCTCTGCGGACCGTCTCCACCGAATTTTCCTCACCCACGTCGCCGCCCTACTCTGTTCTCTCCGGCGGCGGCGCGCTTTTCGCTAACCAATCGCACCGGCCCCCGCTGCAGGGCGCACGCCGTCGATGCCCACCTGACCTGACGCCGTCCCATCCCATCCCATCCCATCTCCAGACCCCTATTCTGGCCACGAACCGCCATCGATCGGCTATTCCCTCCTCCGCGCCCGTCGCTCCGCAAGCTTCCTCCCAGGTCTCCCCAGTTCCCCAAAACCGAAGCCCACCCTCTGTTTTGCCCCAATTCGAAGCCGCCGCCGTCGATCTTTCCGTCCGACCACTTCTCTGCTCCGGTGATCCGCTGGCGAGCAACACCTGCCCTTGCGCGCTCTTCCTTCCAAGTGCCTCACCTTCCTCTCCCTCATCATATCGCATCACGCTCCCGCACTTTTCCCTTCTCCCATTGCCTGACCGAGCTGCCAAAATGCTCATCCATGTACCTTTGTTGAAGTCCTGGAAGAGAGCATGTACTATCATGTATGTCGACTCAAATCCATTAAAGTCACCTGTCCTCACAGGCTGCTCTAATTCATTCAGGTTTGGGCCGCGCCAACTCTTACCCTCTTTATGCCTGCAATAGTATTGTCTTCTACTTCAGTGTTTATTGCATTTTACTGCTTTGTTTTAACCTATCCTCCCCACTTTTGGTTCCCTTCGCTAATTGTTGTGAATTTCATCTCCAAAATTAATGCACCGCACAAAATGATTGATTTGTTGCGGAAAGTAACTAAAACTGATATATCATTGATCATGGAGGTTTGAAAAAAAAAACTGAGCATATAGTTTCATTATATTTTTTCTCAACATGCAGGAAAACGCATAGCAGTGCACAATATAAAAGAAACTGGAGTGGCTCTCACGAAAATTTTTATAAAAAAAATGAGATGGTGCTCAAAGTTCAAACAATTTAACCAGGGGGACAACTGGAACCGTTTCTCACTCCACTTATTCCACACAAACATAATTTGGGTACTGAAATATACTGCATTAGATCCCACAAGTGACGTCATGACATGGCCTATCTTCAAGTATTTGGAACAACGAGTAGCCTCATGTTTCAAAAAGACTGCAAAGGTGTAACATCCCCTTTTTTTTCTGGAAACCCTAATCATGGTCTAAATCCTCGGTTAGTGCAAATTGATCACAAATTTTAATGATCATATTGGAGAGAATAAATTAAAAGCAAATCATTTGAAAATAGTCAAATATGAGCTTGAACTAGAACTTCAAAATTTTGTATACAAGTGGGCCCATTTAAAAATTTCCTTGGCATCCAGGGGCAAAAAGAGATTTTTGGAGAGTTTTGTGGATTTTTCTGCAAAAGGAAATGGGCTCAAATAAATCAAAGATCATTTGTACAAAATATGTCTTAACTGAATTTTAACTCAAAATGTAAATCGAATTAGGAAACAATGCAATGAGGGAAGTTGTTCAGTTTAGTGAGAATTTTCAACCCTGAGTTTTTCAGATTTTTCTGAGCACAGGAGCATTGGAATTAAATTGTCGCAAATCAGGACGTGGAAAATCATTGAAAATTCGGAAATTCTACTGTAGCGCCAGGTGTCAGCTTCTTCTTCCTCGCCTCTCTGTCTGCCCATCCCGCCGGACTGTGGCCGGCGTCACTCTAGCACAGAGCCGGCGGCAGATTCATCACCCCTTATCTCCTCCCAACCCTTCGGTCAAGAAGTCGTCGTCGCTCTCATTCTCTTTTCCATCGACAACTAACCGCCATGAACCCCTCCCTGTGAGCTCAAGCTCGCCGCCACCACAGTTCCTTTCCGAGCTCGGCCCCAACTGAGAAAAGGTGCACAAGGAGTCCCTCTAGCCTAGCCACCGCAAGAACTCCAAGCTCCCCAACACTGCAGAGAGATCGACCTAGGATTTCAAACATGCCTACCGAGTGACCACCGTCGACATCGCCGTGAAATTCTCCGTCCACGGTGAGCTTTGTCTCGATTCCTTGCAATGATAGCTTCCTCACATCCCTAAGAATCGATTTGGGTCATCTTCCGTGCGATTCCACCACTAAAATCGGCGGATTTGGAGAAGTTCTGGCCGCCGTTTTTGCCTCTGTTGTTTTTGCTGTTCACCGTTAAAATCCAGAAAATGTCAGAGATTTGCTTATAACATGAATAAAAACTTTGTTTTTGCTTATAACATGAATAAAAACTTTGTTTCAGATTTGCCCTCTAGATTCTGTCAGTATCCCCTCCAAATCTGTCCACCAAGTGGAGTTAAATTTCAGCTTCGACCAGATTTTCCAGAATCTGTCTGCCATATTCAAAATTTGATATCTGTGGTTTTGCTTGTCCGTTTGAGGAGTTTGAGCACCTGTTGGAAAGATCTGGAAGTTATCTACAAGTTTCGTGTTCTGAGCTTTCTCGTTTGATGCCTACAGAGGTGCCAGATTTTAGTTTTGTGACTGCTGCCTGAAATCAAGATAGATTTCGACCTGTTGCTTTGAAGGAACATTGCTCTCTTGTTTTTGCTTGAATGGATGTGTGTAGCTACTTGCTACGACCATCCAGAAGTCCCCTACCAAATTATCACCCTTGTTTGGCCTGGTTACCCTTTTTGGAGTAGGGTGTGACATTTTTCGTTGTTTTCCCCGCAGATGGCTGAGAACGTGGAGTACAATGGTAACGATTGGATTCTTTCAACCGTCTTAACAGGCCAGGCTTCCCTTCCATGTTTTGGCGTGTTCTTCAGCACTTTGGTTATTTGGAGCCTCCAATGTACGTGGGAAGACAATTTATGGACAGGGGAATACCTTCGTGCATCATCCATGTGGCCATTCCAGCAACCCCAGCACACCCCGCATGGGAACCTTGGACTGTGAGCGCTACAGGATCAGAGATACGTGCTACTTGGGGTGTTGCTGCTCTCAAGGCTCTCACGCGATTCTGCGAGGATCATCAGAATGAGATGGAAGGAACCCCGTTTGCCATTCAGCCAGTTAATGACCAAGCTAACCCTGATTGGAGACATCGCATGGGTATGCTACTGAATGTTAGACACCCACAATACAACCCTTATTTGGCTGTGCCCGCGTACTACTCGGCAAACCTCCATGCCTTGAACCGTGAACAGGAAGAGGAGAGAAGCAGGTATTTAGAGGCGATACGATACGACTTGGCAATGAGCGAGATGAAGCTAAGGATGCTCTACTTGACATGAGAGACGGCCAGATTGTTGAGCTAGCGCTACAAGTGCAGAACCAAGACAACCAGATCGCGGGACTTATTGAAGAACGAGTTGCAGCCCAGCAGATGGTCGCACAACTAATGGCGGCCTAAGATCCTCATGCTCCACCTGAAGAACAAGTACCGGCAGATGTCATCAACCTGCAGCATGGAGAGCAAATGGAACAGTGAAGAAGATGCTTGAATAGTTGTAGTTGTTTCGGCCAGATCCATCGTGTAGTGTGTTGTTTAGATGTACCCTGTTGTTTGATTCGAGCTAGTGTAGTGATACCGTAGCTAGCAACGTGATCCCTTGTATTCGTGTTGTAATCTTACCGATGTACTTTGAAGCTGCATGTTATCAAGTTGTCTGACCTTGACTTACCTCGATGGATGGAGTTGTATTCATGTTGAACCATGACCCCATTTTTTTGCATCATGAATACTTTTGCACTTTTATCTATCTTGCTTATATGGAACCCCTCGACTTGCCGCTGTTTACCGTTGTTATTGAGCCCTACACCAGAATTTGTTCCCGCAATTGATATCCTTGCTAGTTGCCCACAAAATATGGAGAAGGTTATACTAGACCTTGATAATCTTCTCCTTGATTAGCCTCGCTTTTGTGATACTCATTTTTGCTCAATTATTAAAATTTGAAAACATGCATGAGCAATGCACCATACCATATGCATTGCAACCTACCACTTGCATTGCACAAGCATTTGCAATCTATCATCATGTACATATCCATTTATGCATGTCATACCAGGTGCATCATACCATATGCACCATGAGCAATGCATCATGTCAATTGCACCATTATGCACCATAGCATGTGCACCATATCATAAATATTTTCATATGCATCATATATCATATGCACCATGCAACGTGCATCATGACATACATTTGCACTCTTGCATGGGCACCATCACCTGTGCATTGCATCAATGAACGCACGCAATGCACCATGAATATTCATCTTACTCATTCTAGAATAGAATAAATAGATGCATGAATAATCACCATAAAGAGCAAGAATGTGGAAGTTGTATACTTTGACTACCTTACCGCCATCTTGTGCCTACAAATCCTTGGAATCCTACTCCTTGAATACCACTTTGACTTCTTCCTTGAATATCGCTAGCAATCCTAAGAAACAAATGTTTGGCCGATCCTTGTACTCTTGTCAGTCTTGATGTCTCTTGAGGTGTTGTTCGACTCCCATCACCAGTTTGTGGCCAAGTTTGTTTCGCTTTTCTTTGTTGACCGCGTCGAGACCTGTAGTGTGCCTAGACGTTGGCTAGAGCCTGTAGAGATACCCGTGGTATGTAGCTAACCTGATGTTCGTTCCGCCCCTTGTCAAGCACACGTACAGATTTCAAATGCGTTGTTTCAAGACGTCACCCAGTGAGCTAGAAGAGCAGAAGGTTCAGGTCAGTAAGTTGTGGAAATGTTTCGGACAACAAACCCGTCAGAACTCCGATGTCCAACACCGTGGTGAAAGAAGTGGACTTGCTTGCTCAGAAGACTTTCGATCCAGCTACGCAGTAATGGTTATCAGTGCAACAATCATCGGAAGGAATGCTACCCGAACTCACCAGGAGGACAAGAGTCTTCCACCCAGCTTCACTCAGTCAGAATCGTTTAAACGTCAGAAATGATGGTTGGAGATGAAAAGGAAAGAGGACCAGTGTCATCTAGTTGCAAGGCACGTTTCCCAACTCTCCATTTCTCGGACTTTCCGCTTGCATGGAGTGCCCAAGACCATAATTTCAGCTCAAGACCGCAGTTTGATGGTCGTTTCGAGAAGCAAGTGCTCCGCAATTTAGCTGATCATCCGCAGACCGAAGGCCCGACTGAGAGGTGAATCATATTCTTGAAGACTTGCTTCGTTCTTGAGTGTTAACTCGCAGCGAGAATTAGGAGAAGTGTCTGCTGATAGCAGAGTTCTCTTATAACAGTGGATATCAAGAAAGTATCAAGATGGCACCGTTCGAAGTTTTGTATGGATGTCAATGTGGTACTCCACAAAACTGTGTTGAGTCCAGCGAAAGAGTCACTTTTGGACCAGACTTTATAGCAGATGCAGAGGAGAAAGTACACGCACTCAATCCAAATTGAGAGCATCCCAGCCTCGATAGAAGAGCTTTACGAACAAAAGACGTCGATCAATGCTATTTGCAGTTGCTGACCACGTAAACCTTCGTGCCTCCCCACGAAGAGTGTACGTCGGTTCGCATCCGAGGAAAGCTAGCGCCAAGATGCATTCAACCGTTTCGGATAGTTGGACAGTGTGGACACATGGCTTACCGTCTGGAGTTACCACCAAATCTCTCCAGTGTCCACAACATCTTCCATGTGCCGCAGCTGCGGAAGTATTTGAAGGCCCATTCAAATGTGCTAGTCAGTGATATGCAGCAGTTTGAGCCAAATCTCGCCTATCCCGAGCAGCCCATCAAGGTCATGGATCAGGAAGACAGAGTCACCAAGAACAGGACGATCAGATTCTATAATGCTGAGTAAAACAACCACTTCGAGGATGAGGCCACAAGAGAACGCGAGGAAATTCTCAACACTCCCGTTCGAAGTGTGTTTTCGTCGTACTTCGTTACGGCACTGCTTATTTTTCCTCCTCCTTAATCTCGGGACGAGATTTCTTTAAGGGGGGAGGGCTGTGACACCCCGTGTCACTGAAGATCGGCATCACGAACATCGCAAAAGCAAACTGAACTGAAATGCAAATCAAGTACAAATTCGAAATCAAATAATTCAAACATTTGCCAAATCAAAGCTTCTGAAGGAACTCAAACTTTTCCATAACCACTTGAGCAACCAAAAACACCAGTGGATGCAGGTCAGAGAGAAGGAAGTCTGGAAAATTTTCCATGATTTTAGAAATTGGTTTGGTTGCCCAAATAAATCATTAAAGCTTATAAAGTACCCAACTTTGACCTGCTGCCGTTTAAAATCCACTGTGAGATCAGCTGTGCATGTTGGCCAGATTGCAGAACTTTTCAAGATCTTTCCAAAGAGACCAAATTTTCGAATTTTAGATCTCATTTGCTACTCCAGTTTGTGTGCACAACTTTGAGGAAAATCCAGAGTTTGAAAAATTCCGGAAAAAGAAGATTCCTCGCGGGCCCCGCTCGTCAGCCTCACTCCTCTCACTGAGAGCGTCGGAGGCTTGCCGCCGCGTGGCCGTCGACGACCGGCGACGCCGCACCGCCCCTCGACTGCCTCCGGTCCATTGCAGCGTCAAAGCAGAGCGCCTTCCTCCTCCCGGTCCTTTTCACCCCCATTTCCCTCACTCCCTGGCCGCCAACCCTGGCTCCGCCATTGCTACCGGTCAAGCGAGCTCGCCGTCCACCGTAGCAGCGCGAGCCCCGGCCGAGGTACCCCCGCTCCAGCTTCGCCGTGACCCCCTCGAAACTCCTTGGTGGCCGCCGACCCTTCTCCCCCCCCC
Source organism: Eragrostis curvula (assembly GCA_007726485.1). NCBI lineage: Eukaryota > Viridiplantae > Streptophyta > Magnoliopsida > Poales > Poaceae > Eragrostis > Eragrostis curvula. The sequence continues at coordinate 48,171,511 of CM017439.1, forward strand.
CCCCCCCCACCCCCCTCCCACCGTGAGGCGCAAACCGAAATTGTCCTCCTCAAGCCCGGTCACCGTCGTTCGGCTGCCGCCGTGGTCGATTCGTTTTCTCTGGTGAGTCTTGAGTCGATTCGCCGCGCCGCGAGCTCTTACGCGATGACTCGCATCCCCTGACCTCCTTGTCTCTGCGTTTCAGCAGCTCCACGCGACGCCACCCAACTTTTCCCCGCCACTCGTCGACTGCCGTGGACGCCTCTCCGTCGAGCCTCGCCCTCTGAACTGTCTCGTCGTCGATGGTGTCCGCGCCGAGTTTACTCAATCCACTGTGAAGCTTCAGAGCCAAGAAAGGAAGTCTCCCGTGCCCTGCTTTGACCCCGTCACGCCGCCGAACTGCTCGTCGCCGCCGCTGCTCGTCGCCGAACCCTCTTCGGTCCTTCCCGAGAGGCGTAGACCTCTCCGGTGAGTTCACCGTCTCGTTCCGCCTCTCCCCAGCCCTTCTGGTCGTCGTTCGACCGCCGTATTCAAACCTCCGGCGAGCGCGCCGCCCATCTCCGGCGACGCCTCCGTCCAGCGCACCATGGGTCACACCATCAAGATCCCGTGTGGCTGCGCGTGATCTGGTGCGGCTGCTCGTGTGTCCCAGTATGTGTCTCGGAATCCGATTGGTTAGATCTGGTGCGGCGTAGCTCAGATCCTGTGCGGCCCAAGTCGTGTGGCCCCCTGTGTGGCCCCGATTTGATTGGTTCGCCCATTTTCAAATCCTTTTCGAATTTGTTTAATTCTCCAGATATTGCCAGAAACTTGTAAAATGCATAATAAATTGTACACACCTCAGAAAAATGCGAATCAAAGTTTGTTGGATTCCTTGTGCTTAGATCTATCCAGTGCCGGTACCAAATTACCTAAAATGTTTTCTCTGTTTCCTGTATAAATCCTTTTGTACAGATCTCGTTTAATTCCTAATAAATTATCTGTTGCTCCATAAAACCTGAAATCTTGCATGCTTGTTAAGATACTATCAACACACGTACAGAATATTTTTCCACTGTCATATAATGTTTAATTATTTTCTTATAATTTAAATTGTGTTTTGCATTGTTTAAATCGTTATAAATAATCCGTAAAACAACAAATCATCAAACTTCACTGTAAATCACTTCCAGTGGTGACTTTCATCAGAAAAATGCCACTGGATATAAATTATTTTTCCAAAAATTAATTCACTTATTTAATCAACTCAAATCGATTAAATGGTTAATTTAAACAAAAGTCAATGAAGAAAATACTTCAAACGAAAGTAATTAACAAAGTTAATCATTTGCACTTACAGTGAAAATGGCTGTCCTATCAGATAATTAAATATCTTAATTGCATCATGTTATTACATCTAAGTTGCATTTCCTTGTCATGGCATATAGCTCTCGAGGTGATTCAAGAGCGCAGGTGGAGGACCAGGATGCTGAGCTGCTCAGGAGGAGCCATTGACTGATCCCTTGCTGACTGTTCTAGTGATAACGTCGTTCCTGAGCCAGGCAAGCCCCGGTGCATGCCTTCCTATTTAATATTTTATTTTTCTCACTTGATTGGGGCTAGTAATTGTTTGTGCATTAGGTTTATTAGGAGTTGATGTGAAACCATAGATCTGCATTAGGACTACCCTTCCATATACTACCTTGTGTCCTATTTTATAGATGTGGTCTAGGTTACGTTAGAACTTGCTAGGCTTAGTGGATAGTGGACGGTAGAAGTCGAGTGGTAGGTCCCACTGGCATGATAGGAATCACCCTGGATTGTACTAGCTGGATTTAGGATTTGTTGAGACCGGACGGGGAATTGCTTGTATAGGATGGTTGGAGAAGGCTGGGCCTTCACGGTGGTGTAGCCCCGTCTGTGTCGATTAAGGACCGTTCGTTGTTGGCCCTGTTGAGCAAGTTCGAACGTACTGACTCACATGCTAGTGTTTTTATGGGCCTAGTAAACCTAGTAGCTTGCGTCGCCCTGGATGTCTGGTGGATACTTTACTCTTTCTATCATGGTACTTGGGAGAGGAAGGATAACGTCCTGCGCAGTCGTACGTCTGGGACGGGGGCTGCGGCGGGAGACCCTTTCGTCGGGAGGAGTAGAATCTGGTACAGCTCTGGTGGTGCGTAGCGTAAACGGTTGCCGCATGCGACTTTACGCGTGTGCGGCGTGTGGTCAGGTTTTCTCCTGCAGGATGTACATCGATGCCGCCGCTCTCGGTCAAGAGCAACCTTGCTCACTGAGTCACCTCGTAGTGTGCTATGATTGATGATATGATGGTGCTAGTTTATTACTGTTATATGTATATCTATTTACTGCTATACTGCTTATCTGATGTATTGTTACCTTATACCTGTTTTAGAGATAAGTGCACTGTTTTACTGGTTAAGTACTTAATTTGAAATAAAACTTGAAAGTAAGGACCAAATAATTAGTGCGGGTTATGCAACTGAGTTAGCCTACCCCTTTGTAGCCTTGCATATTAGGAGTCGGCCGTAGTTAGCCACGTTGACGGGTAAGTCTTGCTGAGTAACTAGTACTCAGGGTTTGGTTCTTTATGTTTATTGCAGGTAGCACCTTTATCCCTGACTCTACGGGTGGACGTGGACAGTGGGATGGCCAGCTTCCTTTTGGTGGGACCGCCCACTGGGAGACTGAGGAGTGATCTCCTCTCGAGTTCGCATCTTCATGGCTTTGGATGCGTATTCACTTGTATCGTGAGCACGTGCGTTGTATCTTCCTTTTATCTTTGGACTTCTTCTAGTATCGTTGGACTTCCACTGTGCTACTCGTTGTTTTAATTGGATTAATGTAATAACTTAAAGACTTAATTTGTGCTTTTTATATGTTGTACTGTTGCGTCTGTTCATCAGCGCGTACCGACTCGATCCTGCGAAAAGCGGAGACGCTTCCGTTATCAAACGGTCACAATACCAATAATGAGTTCATAGGCATTTTTTAGAAGAGTAAATTCCAGATCCCCAAATATAAACCCACATATCATTCTGATCGATATTTCTGTTCCATTCATTTAGAGAGTCCATCATTTCTGTGTCACACCCCGAATTTTGCCCTCATTTGAAATTCACTAAAAATTTGAAATTTTTTGAATTTAGAACAAATTAAAATGAAGTTTGTGATTAAAGTTAGCCAAACCACCTCAATTTTTTTAAAATTTTCTTTTTGAAAACATGCACAAAACCCAACATATGCATTTCTGGAGTTTATTGTCTTTGTTTTATGTGTTTGTTCGGTTTTTGTCTTTGTCTGAATTTGAATTGCATTCAAATTCAAATTCCATAAATGTTTGAAACCTTTCCCTCTCCAAAAACCGTTTCGGGCTGAATTCCTAGCCGGCCCAGCCCACCTGTTCTCTCCTTCTCCTTTTTCCTGGAAATCACCATGGGCCACGCCCCTCCTTTCAGCCCGGCTTACCGGCCCAGCAGCAGCCCAGCCGGCCTCCTCTCCTCCTTCTCTCGCTGACGAGTGGGGCCCACGCCCCAGTCGTCTTCTACCTCCGGCCGGCGGTATTTGCGCCGCCGCCCATACCGCGCTGCCGGCTCTCCGTCGCCCCGTCTCGTCCGAGCAACAGCGCGCCGGGTGAAGCACGTCACTCCTCCGTCGCGTCCCGTCAAGCCCCGGTGCCCATGCCTCCCTTGCAAAATATCTCGCCGGAGATATTTCCGGCCGCACCGCCTCTCCGGGAACCGCCTTTCCGCACCGCCTTCCTGTGTGCGCCGCCTCCCTGTTCCGAACCGCCTTCGCCGCTCATAAAAGGAACCGAACCCCCTTCTCTTCTCCCCTCTCAAACCGAGCTCCTCTTCTCTCTCTCTCCTCGCTCCGGCGATCCTTCGACGTGCTCTCCCATTGCCGTTGGTCAGTCCCCGTCTCCCCTTTTCTCTTCTTACGGCTCCGCCGTGCCGCGCCTAACCTCGACATGCCCCCCTTTCCCGCAGCCGTGCCCCGTACGAGGAGATCACCGGCCAACCCTAGCTTCGTCGTGTTCATCTCCGGTGCCGGCCCATCTTCATCCTTTTTCCGCTCAGTCGAGCACTCAGTGAGCATCACCATTCCCATCTCCTTCTCATGCGCTCGCTCTTTCTCCTTTTTCCCCCAGCCCACGCCTTCTTCCCTAGCTCCGGCCATCCGCCGTCGCTAGCCCTCATCGCCGGCCTTGCCACAGCCATGCTCGATCCCGCGAGGCAGTTCATCAGCTTCCCCGCGAACCCGCGCACCTTGCGTGCTCACACAAACCTGAGCTCCCCCACTCCCTCTCCTTTTTCCCTCGCACGTCGGCGCGCCGCCCTACTCCGGCGACGTCGCGCCACCTCCCTAGCCTTTCCGCACGTCGATGCGTAGCACCTCTAGGATCGCCGTTTGGCGTAGAGCACGTAGGCACCTTCCGCGTCCCGTCCCAACCACCACAGTCGCCGCCGGCGAGGTTCCCGGCGAGCCGCCGCTGCGCGCAGCCATCCCCCGCCGCGTTTGACCCGGCTGCGCCGCCGTCCGACGTGGCCACTACGTCGGCACGCGGGCCCGCGACGACCGGGTCGCCACCGCCACATGGTGCACCCGGTGTGCGGTGGTCCGCAGTCACATGCCCGCCGGTCCACAACTCATGTGGACTGAGTCCACAGCACAGTGCACGTACAGTGCACCGGCCCCAGTGGCCCATATGTCAGCCTCACAGACAATAACAAAAATGCTACGCACACACAGCTTTGTACACAGAAATCAATTTCGAACACTTTTCCAATATCAGAAAAATCCCAATAAATTCTCAAAAATCCTATATTCTTTTCTAACCACTTTACAACCTTTGTACACCTCTGGAAAATTAGGATGTTGATCATACTTAATTAAGTTAATCAAATCCTAATCAATTTCCTTTCTTTTACATTCAAAAATTTATAACTATTTCATCTTAGCTCCAAATTCAGAGTTTCTTGCACCTAAATTCTTCTAGAATCCTTGTCTATTCACCTACACCAAAGCCATCTCTATTTGCTGTTTATTTGGATTTTTATTTTATTTAATGATTGTTTAAATTGCTTGTTAAGCGATAGTTTTATTTTCCTTTATCGTTAGACAAAAGCTTTCGAGGAAGAACCCGAGGATCCAGACTACGAAGAAGGCTTAGAAGAGGAATACACTGAAGGCAAGTCCTAACTCCCTTTGATCATGCTGATCCCATGATTGCAAAATAATCCTATCTAGAGCCTGTTTTTAAATAAACATGCATGGTACTCAAAAGTGATTTAAATGCTAGAATGTCCTAAGTATTATTTGATTGCCTTGCCTTGATCTTGATTATCCTTATTCCTTGTTAACCATAGGAACCAACATAATTAAATTACTTAATGATATGTTGGATTGCTTTGCCGCTTAGGACTTTCACCATGTGTTTAATTAATCTTGCTCACATGATTTTCGTGTAAAATGCGTGTGTCTTGGTGGTGTGTGTAAATGTGAAAAGTGTGTGGTTTAATGATAAGGTGCAACCCATAGTGGGGTATGTTTTGGCGGGATCAGGCGAGGTAGTCCTCAGTGGGGAGGCTATCTCTGGGACGTCTTTCCTCGTGAGGATCAGCTATTGAAGATGCCTGGTCCGGTCGTATAAGGACCGGTTCTTGTGCCGCCTTTGCCTAGCACCTTACGCGCAGCCACAAGCCATGAATGGGCATGGGATTGGAACCACACCCTACTAGTACTCACCCGGTACCCCCCGGAGGCAGGAGATTGCAACGGAATCCCAGGAGAAGACTCGTTCGTTGGTGGGTGTTCGAGATCTGGCATTTATGAATCTGGCCATCTTATTGATTGTGAAGCCCCTGGTGATGTCCGTGGGGGATACCGTGGTGGTACCAAGTAGGTACGGAACCTTTAGTGGGACAGTGCAAACTACGACGGTAGTGAGGACTGGACCACCTTGTGGGGAAATTTGTGCACCCTCGGCCGAGGTTATGAATCTATCCGGATAGCCGTGTTCCACGGTATTGGACAACGCGAAAGCATTGGCCACACAATGATTAGTCTTTCCTGCGTGAGTAATCCTTGGCGTGTTTTTGGAAAACGCCGATTTGGAGCCGTGTGCTGGTTGTCGGCCAGCGATAAAACTTGAGGCACTGGCGGGATGAATGCATCTCCCCCAGGGCCGCCCAACCCCACTAAGCTCTACAAATATTTGATTAGAATTTGCGAAAAGTTTTGTTTTCAAAACAACCTTGCATAAAGTTGGCTTTGCGCCGACGCGACAAAAACCTCAGCCTTGCCCTTGTGAAAAACCCTTGCATGTCTTACCCCTCGTGTTAGGGCTTGCTGAGTACCTTAAGTACTCACTCTTGCTTCAATCATTCAGAAGATGAGCCAGAGTTTGACTTCCAAGCCGATGGAGAAGAAGAGTAGGGTTCAGCCTGCCCGCAAGTTTGCCTATTGAAGTGGAGCCGCTTCCGTCTTCCGTTGCAGTAGTTGTAGTGCAGTGCTACTGTCCTCAGTGGCACTCCAGTGTGGTGCTTGTGTCGTGTTGTAATAAGGCCTTTGGCCATTGTAAAAAGACCTTTTGTAATATAAAGGCTTGTATGAGACTTGGTATTATAATAAAGAGTATGCAGTTGTGAGATCATTCTGTGAAAGTGTGTGCGTATCAGCTACTGATCCAGAGACTGATACGGTAAACACACAGTACTCCAGAAATGGGGTACGACATTCTGCGAGTTGATGGGAGACGATCATAGAGAGAGGCAAGTGGGAAAGCCTTTCATAATCTGATAGCTGGCCAAGAAAACGACTCACCGAACAATTTGGCTTTCTGGCAAACGAGAGAAGTTCAATGTACTATAGCTGTTGAAAGGATCCAAAATTCCATATATCTCTCCGGAACATCGTCGTGTCACCTTTACCAACCACAACCTGTGCATAGCCCCTATAATCATCAAACAACCTGCAAAGGCCCCTCCACCAAAATGAACCCAGGGTTTCGTACTTGCGGTGCTAGAGGTCCTGAATAGTGAGCTTGCAAATAGATTAACATAAGGTATATCTGCCTTGTTGAAAAATTTATGCAAGTGATTTGGTAACAACGCCTTGTTCTAAGCAGCAATATCAATTATGCCCAAGGCTCCCTGAGATTTTCCACGGACCCAAATACTTGTTTTCCCCTGGTGTGTTTCCCAGCAAGAGCTAAGAACTTTCTACGGATAGAGTTGCTAAGAAATAACTAGTCAGGGAGAGGGTGAAGATTTCTGGATAAGATTCGCTGAATCGTTCGGCAGCGGACTTGGATGCAGATTATACACAGCCGGATGGGATACCGCGCACTTCATCAGTCGAAATCCGGTTGTAGGCCATGGGAGGAATCGTTGGCGAAACCACGTGTTTCCCCGGAAAGGACAATTGGAGACTTCATTAGTCCTGCGATGGATCAGCACAAGATGTTCGACACGGCAGGTTCAACGAAACTGCTCCGCCATTGACGCAGGGCTGCATGAACGCCACCAGATGCTAAATTCCAGTCGCTTCGAAATTCAAATCACAATTCTAAAATTTCTTACGTACTAGTAGTCTACCCTTAAAAGAGGAGTTAAAACTTAGCTAGCTCTACCCAACTAGAATTATTGCCTTGGTGATATTTTAATTATGTGTTGTATTATGTTTTTCTCTATAAAACTGAATTGCAAGCTTTATGATGTATTTACTTCTTTCTTCATCTGTTTTGTTAACAAAACAAGATTGACTAACAATTGTTTACTTTAAAAGCAGCAAGATCAAGAGATCATATCATACAATAAACTACTTTTTCAGTATGATATCTCAATAAGTAATGCAAGGAAACCACATAGAGTATTATTTTTTTTCGAAAGGAAGTGGCACAAGACAGTGCCAATTTCATTAATTAAAGAAGAAGTGTACAGGTTGAGAGCCCTAGAGCTCTGTATTACAAATCCAAAAAAGTGGTAAAAATTGCAACTTTCCATCTCCCCAAATGAGTTGCGCAAGATGTTGAGCCCCAGCCAATATCCAATTCCATGCCCCTTCCTTGATTTTTACATAGAGAAAATTTCAATGGGAAACTTAGATGAGACAGACCCAATGATGCTGTTTATATTCAGATTCAACTCTGTGACTGCCCACAACAGCTAACATAACAGACAAGGATTGGAATGGAATGGAATGGAATGTTCTATGTCAATGATATCAAATAATATATAAGTCTAAATACTTTCTTATATGACCATATCAATATATATGTGTATGTGAATTCTTAAAATGTGGTTGCCTTTTGATTGAGTTTATTAGAAAAATGGTTTTTGTTATTGGACCTATATTATATTTGCCTCTTAATTGATTTTTTATTTTGTTGCAGAAAAATGAAGTGTTAAGATGGTACTAGAAGGAAGTAGGAGGCTGGTGCTCGGCAACCATGGATTTTGCCGAACTTGAATGTCTTATGGTTGTTTGGTTTGCCATTTCTAGAAGTTTATATGTGTAAGCTGAAGGAAAGAGCAAATTAAGTAAGAATGTTCAGTCATAGTGTCCATCAGTTTTGGGAAATTTAGCAGGGTGATTTTTTTTTCTTTAATCATGTTTGTTTTTGTGTACCATCGACCAACTATGACATGTCTAGAGTGAGTGTGATCATGATGGTTGGCACAACTATTTACTTGGTATCTTCTTTGATACATACCTATGTTGATTTGTACTTACAAAATTTTACCATAGCGATAGCATGAGCAATATACTAGTACCTTTAAGAAGAAGATAGGAAAAGACCACTTAAACCTTCGCGGCCTCTTTTGATTTTCTGGTGCAGAGGATGATGAGTAGTAGTTGGTGGACATATTACAATAGTAAAATCCACTTTTCTCTTAAATTAGGAGTCTATTTTGAAAACTGTTACCCCCACTTTTCTCTTAATCCAATATTTTTAATGTATTATTTTAACAATTTGGGTACACACTATTTTAACGTTTTTTAATATTTGATAACTTTTACCATCCTTAAAGTGGTAACCAGGGATTGCAAAACCAGTCAAAACCAGACCGGAAAACCAAACAAAGATCGGCCCGGTTAGCAAAACCAGTTAGTTTTCGCCCAAAACTGACACTACTGTAGCAAAATCGAAAACCTGATGGTTTTATTGGTTTACCGGACCGGTTTTCTTGGTTTTGGTTTTTCCATATTTTGCTGTTTTGCAAACCTTGGTGGTAACCAAGTATTACCACCAATTAGGAGTATAACTTAGTGTTGCTAAAAATAGGTACGGGGACAAATTTGGTACCAGCCAAGCTATAACTTTAGTACCACTTAATGACTAAAAATTGATAATGCTGAACATGTTATCATAATTTATTAAGGTAGTTCTTACTGAAACAGGTAGTGTCTTTATAAAAATAAGTTATCATATATTTTAGTTTTTAAAAATGAGTTTTTGAAATTCTTAATGTACTGTTAAAACCATTTTATTTTAGGATTGTAATAAACTGTTAAAACGATTTTAGTGGCCTTTTTCAATAACTGTCCCAACAATTTTATTTTACTGTTCCAAACTATTCATGTATGCAAAAATGGAGGTGCGTGGCCTTTTGCTAAGCGTAGAAGAAACAATGAAACATGGCTACATATTTTTTCCATTGGGATGGGCTAGTGATGTGATTGACCATCTCCTAATTTCTATATAGGTACTTCCCACATCATGCTTAGAGGAACAGGCATACGAAGGGATTACGAAGTAGGCCAGGCCACGTGCTGTTATTTGCCATCTTGCGGGGCCCACTCTTTTATTAGGCAGGCCAAATTACCTGAGCTGCTCTGTTCTGTCTTCTTCGTCTTCCTCCCTCCGGAGACTACTTTTCCTCCACCTGCAAAATCCCGGTGAACGCTTGCTGAGGTCAGAGGCCACACGGGCGGTTCCATCCACTCCGAGAGCTTGCCTCGCATCTCTTGTCCTCTTTCCAAATCCCAGTATGCGGAGAGCTCGAATCCGCTCCGTGAATCAAAAACCAGCCAATCTTGTTCCTCCCCGCTAGCAAGCACTCAGCACTGCCTGTCCCAACCTCTTCCGCAGCCGCCTTTGCCGCGATTCATACCGCCGCCGTCGCCATGGAAGCTTTTGCGTGCGCAGCAACCCCAAACTGCATCACATCTCCATGCCTGGCTTGAATTTGGGCGGATTGTGAAGATTGCCTTTTTGGTTTGAGCGGTGCCGGCCTGCCGCACTCTTGTAATGTTGATGGCTTGAGAGGAAATAGAGCTCGACTGCCATCATTTGAGATGCGAAGACAAGCTCAGGTTTGTAACATCTTTTTATTTTATTTTCCTATGCATATGCACGGACTACATTGTGATAAGAATATTATATGTAGAAGTTGCGTAGGAATCAGGTTGCTCAAAGTAAACTTACATCTATCTGATTTACATGCATGTAATGGATCCACCTCTGAGATGAGAAGTAGTTTAACTGAAATAAAAGATACCAATTTGGTGCAAGACATTTTAAGCTGCCTTATTTACTACTCAAATGTCCATGTTGGAGGAAAAGAGCTGCATCACATCTGCTTTACCCTGTAACATGTGAACTGGGTTAGTTCCTCTTAGAAAGTAATAACACTTGACAAAGAACTTATGAGCATAAAGGCAACAGTTAAAAGAAAAACCTGTAGTATATCGACATATGAGCTGATTTGAAATAGCGATGCTGGTTGATTCACACTAGGTTCTGGTTGTTGTGAATATTGCATGCTTGTGTACTGTCCGTCATCAGTCATGTTAACTAGATCATATTCAGCAGTAACGACCTGAAAACAGTGACGGACCTAACCTGTTGCTTGGGTATTCCCAGGAATACCCAACAATTTGGCAAAATGTTTAACTAGGTAAAGTTCTACTACTGTGTACAAGAGAAAATTGGAAAACAGAATTCAGAACATTGCTGGCCCCTGTGCACAACGACCAAACAAGGCTTGTGTGCAGCAAACCTGATGCGTTTCCTCCTTTTCTCTGCTCACGCGACTGCAAGACAAAATGAAGACGACGACGGCGGACCGTGCATGCGCTCGCCATTGGAACCCTAAGGCGGTGGCGGCCCTTCCCGTCAGTCGCACCACCTCCTCCCTCCGCCTCCCACGCGCCCGCAGCCTCCCCGTCCCAATCGGCCCGGCCACAGCACAACGGCGAGCTCGACCAGGACCGAGCACCCGAATGTGGCAGTTCCGGCCTGAAGTTCCATGGTGTAGCTTTGAGATTTCTTTGTTACGTTGTCTGATTTTTGAGAGGTTTTCCTTCAATGAATTATGTGAAGAATAAATTGAGAAATGACTGTTTGGTTATGTTTATTGAGCATGATTTCTTTCACCAAGTAACGGATAAGAACATCATCAAGCGTTTTCAAACAATGAAGAAGCGCAAGAATTATATTTTACTTAATATTATGTAATTTATCTAAATTAGTTTGGATTGTGAACAATTTCTCTTAAATCAACTATTATAGAGTCTTGTATTTACAATTTTTCTTTCAAGTCGTTATTATGGGTGTCTAGGTTTCTATTTATTTGCTTGGCTCAATGCCTTGGGAATACCCAAGTTCCAATTGCTGGGTCCGTCACTGCCTGAAAATATCCATGACTAATGTTAGTGAACACAAAATCAATAAGAAAAGAGTTTGTTTGTATGAAATGTATTTTTTACCCTTTTTATTTAGAGATTTTGTTTTGCCTTATTTCCTCTCCCCTTTTGTGAAACAGGTAATCTTGTGGATGCTCCTTGTTTCTTTCCCTTCATTTTTCTCACTTTTCCATCTGCCTCTGCTTTTGGGGATCGGATCATGCGGAGATTTATTTAGGAGGGAAGTCAGGTTGTTTTTGGAGGGAATAACCTGATAAGGACACGACGACGGTGTCCGGGATTTGTCTCGATCTTTCACGGTACAGGGGCTGAAATAGCGGCCTTTCTCTGAGTTCAGTAGCAACCAGCAAAAAATACTATAGTTTCTTCAATCAATAGAATCGAGTAGCACCAGTAATATGGATAGTTTTGACGGAACTAATTTTTAACACGCATCAATGCAGAGATTTCTAGACAGTATCACAGACCAATACAAATCAACTTGTTTCGTCAGTCCGGGGCAGCCCCCTCAAGTGGAACTGCCCGGGGCAGCCGGGCATGACGCGCCGAGCCGGGGCCTGCTCGCCAAGGGGAAGAAGGACACGGCCCCTTCAGTTCGCATGGAGTGGCTGGGCGAGGTCGCCGCCGGAACGGCGCAGATGCGCGTGGCGTGTGCGAGCTCCGTTCACCTCAGGCAGCCCAGCAGGACCACGAGCTCGAGCTCCCGTGAACCAATTGTCAATTGATGTGAGATTAAAGCTCACTTTGAATTGAAGCAGAACGATAGGATGTGAGATTAAAGCTCACTTTGAATTGAAGCAGAACGATAGGATGGGAATTCCAGAACGAGTCTTGCCGGTGAATCTTGCGGAGGATGCGGACGGAGCGGCCAGTGAATCTTGCGGAGGATGCGGTGCGGACGGCCGGCCATGGCGCGGAGCGGCAACGCGGCAGGGACTTGCACGCTTGCAACGACCGAAACAACATGCCAATGTCAAATGTCTTTGTTCGATAGTATATCAGTATATGTACTCCCTAGTTGTTACAGTACAATGAAGCGAATCTAATTGGCCAATCTGTACTTCATATTAATGTTTAAATTTGGGGCAAATAAAAGTAATCATGTTATACGATCAATTTGGGGACAAATACGGGATAATTCATTGAGGGGCATACATGTCCATAGACAAAAAGTTAACTAAAATGGATGAAAAGGAGCAGATAAGCGATAGAAGTTTAACTTCTGGACATAGAAGGGAAGAGAGATTGAACAGGGACAAATAAGGGATACACATTTAAAATAGGGGCAAATAAGGTATTTGCTCATTAAGAAAACGATAATACTTCCTCCTTTCCAATAACGAATACAAGAATATTTGGTTGGATGCATGCTTAACTGAAGGATTATTAGCATTCACTGTATGGCAGAACATATGCTATGTGGTCAGATTAGTGTTCTAATCTTATCATATATTTATATCACTTAATGAAAAAATAATATGTTGTGCTTTTTTTTCTGGCCTTACATTCATCTTTGCACAGAATGTATGGCAGAACAAGTGCTATGTTTCAAATCTCGAGCCACCGGTTTACCTCTTAACATGGCATAAATATGTGGCCAGATTAGTGTTAAATAGGCAGTTACCCCACTCGAAAAAAAAAGAGGCAGTTACCCTTGTTAGTCTAAATGTATGTTTCCTCGCCTTTTGGTGCAGAATAGCGAACAATGTCACTGCAACTGTTAAAATAGATATTTTACTTTGCAAAGAGTGTTGGTATCCTTCAATGGAAAACAAAGTAAGTGTAGGAGTCTTTAGTATTGAGTCCTTTTCCTGTTCCAATGGGGCACTCAAGTAATCTCTATATACAAAAAACTAAAGACCCTTAGAAATATATAAAAAAAACAAGCTTAAACTTTAATTAGTTATGCAACAATTCACCTATCTGTAATCGACATTAGATTGAATGATGCAAATCTTGCAGGTAGATCTGACAAGAAACAGAGACATACATATTGACCTGGGAAGTAAGAGACGTCAGAGCAGTGGGAGCCTCTCCTACTGTATTTACGTCAAAAAAAAAAAAAAGTAAGAGACGTCAGGTGTTCATGATCTTGATCCCGCTGTCTACCCTCATCGATCCTGTTGCTGTGCGCCCGAGGCTCGATAGATCTTTAGAAGAACAGATGAGCGCGATCGCTTGCAACTGATCTGGTGGCCAGATATACATTAGGCAATCCCCTATTGTTCCGAGGAAGATCAGGAAAACTAGCAAAGACCAAAGTAAAGTGAAGAAACGAAAGGAGGCTGGACTGCTTACGGGCTCGATCAGTCAGAGCAGATTGCTCTGCTTGCTTGTCTCGCCGCGGACGCGCAACAGAGAGATCGGAGGGGAGCAGGCTATCTGCTGTTGGGGTGAATAGGTGTATAAGATCATCTCCGGCAATGAACTTCAAAATAAAACACTTATTTTTATTTTTCAAGTCAGCATGTAAAAATAAAGGTTCAAAATCTTGTTTCAATTCCAGTAATAAAGTAGCTCAAGACCTTATTTTGTGAAAAAAAGTAATAGGACCTATAAATAAGAGGGAGGATTGGAGGACCCTAGGAATAAGGGTTTGGAGGTAGAGTTTGAGGGGGCATGCAAAATAAGGGCTCAAGTAAGGTTCTTGCTGAAGTTTATTTTTTTACTCAAGACTTTAAATAATAGAGTAGGGTCTAAATAAAATCCTTGCTGGAGATGCTCTAACTTTTCTTGGCTTCGCAGCTCCATCACTTTATGGCCGACAAGAATTTGTGCTTTTCTACAGCTCCTTTTCCGTCCGTCCCTCTGACAGAACGACCCTTAACATGAATAGATCCACAGACAAATATATATGTGAATAAACTTGCTTCAGCGGGTTTCCTCGCAACTACTAGGAGCTTATTTTTTTCGAACTGGAACTTGTAGCTTATTGACACTCCACATAAGTGACCAGCAAGGGAGCTCAATATGGCCGGGGCAAAGAAGCTTGAAAGCTTATGTCTAGGTGGAGGCGATCTGGGATAGTCTCGGGTCTCCGTTTGGTCAAGTGTGAGTGTTTTTTAGCTACTGTAAAGTGTAATGCGTTAAACCGCGTCTCATATTTAGTCCCCATATGAGATAAGGGTGATGTATCATGTATGGGACCTTTATTCTCTCTCTAATACAAAAAAGTGCAACTTTCTTACGTTTTCGAAAAATAAAGCAAAGGAGTTCAATAGTGTCGTACACCCAAGTTGATTCACAATATAAATTTATAATTCTATGTTCTTGTCTATGCACTATTTCATGAAAATTAGTTGTTTTTGTATTTGTCGGCAAAGGCAAGATCGTCAAATTCACCCACCCTCTTTTTGAGGCTCAATTTCACTCTTGAAATTTGGAAATGGCCAGTTCCCTCTGAGCTTTGGCTTTAGGTCCGGTTTCGTCCCATCTCTGGGATGGCAGTCCACGTTGGCATGTCTACTCAGTGATCGTTGTCCTCTACGTGAGAGAGACAAACCCACATTACTATTGTAATATTGAACTTATATAGAGAATAAAGAACAAAATCTCCATTGGGATGAAACTCATGACAAAGACATCACCATATGTCATCTTGTAGAGACAATAATGAGTCATCCTACTATCAAATTCAAGTAAAAAATGCAGCGGCCCATAGGTACTTCCATGTTTGAGGTGCATAAATGACTTTGCAGAGGACGACGCCAGCTAGACGCATCATATGGACTGCCCATCTCGGATCATGTTCAAGGATGAAATTGAGGTTCAGAAAAAGATGAAGGATGAATTTGGCTTTTTCACCTTTGCAGAAGTTGTACGTTACTTGTGTTTTCCCAACCCGCTGCCATGGTTCCATTGAGTCTCCTTTTCTAATTGAGCCTTGGGAAGTTGGGAGCATGATTTGGCAGGCAACTTTGCACCATTGCCTTTTACTTTTTTTTAGCAAAATAGGTCACTAAAGTTTCCAAACAAAGTAAAGCACCAACAGAATATATATTGTTTAAATATTAAGTAATCTAGACCTAACTTTGTTCCAAAGGAAGTTTCGCCTGACTTAGAGCATGTACAATGCTATACGTAAGCAATCTCATAGCCCCTATCTCATGCAACGCTACATGAAATTTTTGATGAGGTGGAAGAGAGAAAGAGGTGGTTGTTTCGCGAAGCAACCACCTCATACACTAAAACTTAGGAGTATGAGACGACTTATACACTATTGTGTGAGTTATAGTTGACATGCAACTCACAAATATTCCTTTACTCATCCATACATTAAGGAATGATGCAATTTTTATGAGACAACAAAACAACCACCCATCGTACAAGTGATCTGATAAGCAGTCTGAAGATTACGTGACTTGTATGAGACGACCTATAAATTCTTTCAAAGAAATCCATCACTATAAGAAATATGTGAAGTCGGCGCACATACATTTTTTCTTTCCTTTATTTTGTTCCCGCATGGACTAAGGAGTAGGTCAAATCTTTTCTTTTCAGTACAAAGATACATGTAAATCTGAACCATTGAAGCAATAATTTACAGAGAACTTTTACATTCGCTGATTGTTCATGTCAAAAACTGAATTTTTTTTTTGGCACCCATTATATCGGGCTATATAGTTTTTTTTTTCCCGGATGTTTCAAATCCCCTACGACTCTCTGCTCCTTCAATCATTTTTTTTTGCTTAAGGAACAGATCCATTTTGTAAATTAATTTCTTCCTTTAGTTGTCACTTGTTTGAGTAACATGTTCAAGAGCGATATATTCAGACGATATCTACATGTTTCTCGTTATACTTAAATGCCTTGTTTTCAATCAACAGTATAAATATAAGATGCCAAATTAGCACGCAATGACATGAACACATTGATATATGGTTATGACATTCCTCTCTAACGTAGTAACAAAATCATCACGTGACAAAATGTAGTGAAATTCAGTTTACAATATTTCAGAATATTAGTTGGAGAGAACAGTGAAATATGGTAATTTCAGTCTTTCTATTCTATTCCTTTTTTTTTTCTGTTCCATCATATTCGTTGTCTAATTTCAAATTTGAATAAAACTGAAACTTAAAAGAGGAGAGAACCAAATGGACAACTTCAATGTTCCTATTACAAACAAGCACCAACTTTGAAATCTCCTAATTTAGACAAACATCATGTTTTTTCTGTTCCTATTCTGAAACGTGTACAAAATGTCTTTGCAAACCTGGTAACGCTTTCCATGGCCAAAAAAAAAAAAGAAAGAAAAAAAAACACTGGTAACGCTTTCAAACCCAGAATATAACACAGAAACCAATGTAATGAGAGATTGATACACATGCCAAGGAACACTACTTGGCATCGGTTCTCTGCTCTCGCTAAAATCAGCACAAGAACAGAGCCATAAGATGTCAAATGCTATCCTGTCTTTTCGACATCTTGAGAGACTCTTCAAAAGGCACATTCAACTGCTACTAGCTGTGCACTTTGAAGCAACTCAGCAATGGGAACAACTGAAGCAGATCATCACGGCTCCTCCTCTGTCAAAGGGTTCATTAGGAGTTGGAGATAACACAAGACACTAACTAAAGAAAAAGTGTCACAAAGAATTCTCAAGTTCTCACCTTAATACCAATACATCCATTTACATCAAGAGTGGTGAGACTGCGAGAGCATGATTTCCACAAAGCCTCCAAACAGGCATCAGTTACCCCAACTATTCCAAATAAACTGCATAGATGCATAATAAAACATAAGACACAATGAATTCACTATCTTTAAGGAAATACTTCTGTATTACCTTAAAAATTCAAGGGACCGGCAACATTGTGCAACAGCTATAACTCCAACATCAGTAACACGTACACACCTGTCAGACAGTGATGACAAAGGTTAACAGAGTTTCAGATTGGCAACCTTGTGCAATAGCTATAACTCCAACATCAGTAACACGTACACACCTGTAAGACAATGATGACAAAGGTTAACCGAGTTTCATATGACATACAGTGAAAAGAAACATTTTCTCTTCATTTACCATGTCAAATTGAGATATGTCAAATCTCTGCATCTTGATATACATGCAAGACCATCGTCAGTTAGATTCTGGAAATACCGTATTAGTAAATGACCACAAAATGGCTTGATAGTTCAAAGTAAACATGAGAACAGTTACCTGGGCACCACATAAGTCTAGGAATGTCAGATTAGTTAAAGATCCCATCTCTTTGTAAACCTTGTCAGTGAAACTGCATCATGCAAGATCAGTAGTTAGATAATTGCTACCCAGATTTACTATTATACTTTTCGTTTAAATGTTACCTCGAGAGGGCATAAAGGTTCAAGCTTTCAAGAGAAGAACATTTCTGAAGCACTTCTTGCAGCCCATCATCAGTCAACTTAACACACCTAAAAAGGATATCACATGGGATAGGATACTTAGATGTCAAATTCTGTGCCTACCCAAACCCAGTAAATTGTTTGTGAATAAAAAGATCGGTTAACACATAGCAATGTTAAGAATGGTTCACTTTGTGATGGATGTATTGGGGACATCTAACAATACCTGGTTATGTTCAACTTCTTTAGTCCTTGATAATTGTTAGCAATTAGTCCTAGCCCTTTGTCAGAAATATTCTGCATTTGAAAGGACAAACCTTAATGACTCGCTGTGCTCTCATATGAGTAAAAGTTACTGCAATATATGCACTTGATGGAGCAAAGAGACAAGAAAACATTGGAAACGAGATATTGGCATATAAGTTATAGAATGCTATTATTCATGTTCCATTGCAACCATGCTTTGTTCTAAATGAAGACGAACTTGTATGGCATAGTATTCTGTTCTTAGCTGCAATTAGTTGGCAAATCATGCAAGCCATACTGCTCAGTACTAGGTTTTCTTTTCAGCATAATAAGCACTTTTGACCCAGTGCATATTGTACAGTTCCAAATTATGACCATCATAAAACAGGAATTTAATTTGCATGTCCTCATGAACCAAGTAAAAAAAAAAACTATGTTGCCCATTTGAAATTGAAAAAGAACTACAGATATAGCATGCAGATGCCTAAAACGAAATATCCATAGTAAAAATACTAAAGAAGATAAAAGCAATTATCATATATACCAGCTAGAGCCATTCGAGCCTCGAATTACGGCCAGTCGGACAGTGGCGCAAGCCTTGGTAAATAATGATTGGATGAGTGATATACAAGGAGGCCTTCCCATAGTTGGTTTCATGGAGTTTCTGAGGAAGAAGACCAACATGTATGGTGATTTGATGCTTCAGGAATTTACTTAGCAAAATCCGCGTACAGGGCCTTTTTTAATGGTTCAGAGACCTTTGAACCTTGGCGCCGGTTGTGGAAATCATGGGCTCCCGGCAAGTGTAAATTTTTTTCTCTGGCTTGCTATTAGGAACTGATGCTGGACAGCTGACCGCCTGGCTCGTCGTGGGCTGTCGCATCCGGAGCAATGTCCTTTGTGCAACCAAGATGATGAAACAGCCCAACATCTGCTCGTCAATTGTGTTGTTTCACGTCAGGTTTGGTTCAGCATTCTTTCTCCTTTGGGATACGAGCGAGTGGTTCCAAAGAAACGTGAAAAGTCCTTTGCTGATTGGTGGTCAGGAGCAATTCGCAAGGTCAAGAAAGAGTACAGGAAAGGAATCAAATCACTAATCATCTTGACAGCGTGGCTGTTATGGAAGCGTCGCAATGCCTGCTTGTTTGATGGTGCTTCGCCGTCAGTCCCTGAGATCTTGCACCAATTCAGAGATGAGTACAAACTATGGTGTATGGCTGGTGCAAGGAAGCTACAAGCGCTAAGGCTAGATGGGGTAGAAGCTCCAGGTTGAGGGTACCAGTGTGTGTGTGTGGTCATCCTTTTTCATTGTAACGGGTGATTTAGTTGTATTTGTGGTTTCACTAACTCATGTATGGTCCTGGCATGAGTTGGTATTGTACATGGTCCTTTTTACTCTCTATAATACAAGATACGCAGCTCTCCTGCGTATTCGAGAAAATATATACCAGCTATAGCCGCAGGTGCTGGCTTCATTATTAAAAAAAACGAACAAGAAATAATTTAATGTGGAAACTGCATGTGAAAGTAGTATTACCTTACAACCACTCAAGTTCAGGTCCACTATCTGCTTGCAGTTCTTCGTAATGTGCATAATGCTCGAGTCTGACAAACTGAGCCAGAAATTTTCAAGCAATTAGAAACATAGGTTAAGTGCCGCAAAGCAAATATTCAGCAAAAGACATACCCAACAATCCAATAGATAGAAAGGCCCCGGAGATTAGTACAAAGATTGGTAACTGCTTCAATTCCTTTATCAGTAATTTTTTGACATGCATTTAGGTTCAGAAACTCCAAATTGTCCAGTGAGATGGCACTCTGTAAATCATTGCATCGAACAATTTATGTTTTAGCATTGAATAAGAAAGGTTACATAAAAGGACAAAAATAAGAGAAAATCTTACCATTTCTTTTAGATGAATAAAATGCCGGTCTTCAATATCTTGTGCAAACTCAAGGTTTAGTACTTTGAGATGACAATACCTTTCCTAAACAAGAAAATAACAGCATGCCATCAAAGTTAGTCAAAGAGGACAAACATATGAGTGCGTAATTTGTGTGAGACAAAATTTAGTGGTAGACTTCTGCACTAAAAGTACATGGTAACTATCATTCAAAAGACCAAAAAAAATAGTACTATGATTACCAGTGAAAGTGCTGCAATAAGTCGGTCACCAGCATTCTTCATCTCACGCAGATCAAGTACCTACATTTAAAAAAGGAGCAATATATGAACAATATACTGGGAAAGTTCAAATTATTAAAAAGATGAGCAATAAGCCCTGGACCCAAACAGAACAGAACAAACAGCTAATGTATGGAGGGCACAAAATCAATATTAGCCAACAGGCAGGTGATAGTAATTAAGTGCGACCATAGTGATACATTAAACCAGTTTAGATGGCTAATAACGACACTAGTTTGCCCTATAAAAAGATTAACAACTGCTTGTTATTAGAAAGAGCTGAAACTGGTAAAAGACTAGTAAAAATTGCATTAGATGAATTTCGACGACAGGTCCAGGTGGCCAAACAAATCATGAGCTGGTCTCTACAATATCTTCGAAATAAGCTTCCTGTACAAAATTTGCAGTGAAAAGGGGGGACAGATAACAACAGTGACTGGATCAGGGACGCAATAATAGCAGCTCCTCAAAAACTAAGCAGTCACGAGGATTATAGAGTTGAATATCAAGAAATATTGCCCTCGGAATCAAGCAATAACAACTAAGAAAGCATGATTTGTGTCAGAAACTGGTTGGGGGAACAGACGATGCACACCTCCCAGAGCTTGGGGTTGGCGACGAGGGCGCGGTAGCACCAGGGGCTGACGACGAGCAGCGCGCAGGCGTCGCGCTGCGGCAGGCGCGGGCTCACCAGCTCCATCACCCGCGGCACCGTCTCCCGGCACCAGACATCGTCGGCCGCCGCCATCTCCGGACTGTAGGAGGAAGGCCGCCGTCGTGCGAATTTCGTGCTCTTCTGACCTTCTGGCCCCTTCGGAGCCGAGAGTCGACACTGACACAGCTGGCCCACAAGGGTATTTACGTCCAGGTCCACAGCAGTTTATTTTCTGATACTAATTCACAGCAGTTTCTTTGAACCTTTGTATTATTAAACCACAATGTCTCATAAAAATCCATTCCCTCCGATGTTGAATATATGATTTTTTTTGCATAGTTTAGTTTGTAAATAAATATTCTTCTTGTAAATTGTTTTTACAAACAATCAGAAAACATGTTGTAAACAAACACTTGAACATAGAATGTGGCAATGCATCAACATGCAAAATTTTAACTTGTAACATATTTTCTATAATGAGATAAAAAAATTGGTAGTTGTCTTTTCCCCGGCTCAAATAGACAAAGGTCACAAATTCTCAAATGTCTTCAGCTAAAATTAGATTTTGCATTATCTTGTGACCAAAACCAACACTAAGCAATGTTCCACAGCAAAATTTCCCCTTAAAAATTCAGCTTAGTTTTAGTATTTTCAACTTCTTCTTTTTTTGGTTCCTGCTTTTTGTCCCTTTCGAAAGTTTGCATTGGAAACTTACATAAATACATACTTGCACATTCACACCTCTAATCAACTCACCACAAGAATTTTGGCCTTCCTGCCAAACAGAATAGATTTTAGGAGAAACACAATGAAAGGAACCTCCTATGCACAACCAATATAATTACAACAGAACTGAAGTTTATGTACAGAAATTTAAAGGGCTTGGGCCCAACACACTATCCAAAACCCTGTTACCAGGAACTAATTAAATAGCATATACAATTTCTTCTTTGCCCTGCGGATACCCATGGCAAAACCGAATTTGAGGCCATCCAGGTCCAAAACAAGGTAGACTGATATCTCCTTTCCGGATCATTCCATTCCTATACACAATTGCTTGGACCAAAAGCTCTTCTAAACAGAACTAGTTGAAAGAATGTAAAAATTAGACGAGCAGTTTCTTCCACTTGCTGGTGACAGAGCATCTGACATCTGACCAGCATGATTTTCTCATTTTTCACACATTGAGATCATTCCTCAAATGTTTGCAAGATGATCGACGACCACCAAGGAATGTTCAGTATTTACAACTCGGTCATTTCCATCGACATCTCAGTTTAGTCAGCGTTATACTGTCTTTCACTTGATATGAGAAAGGCTGGTAAAAAACTATAGATACTTTCTCAAGTAGCATAACCATCTTTGAAAGTTATGCAACTACTGAGATTACCAGTCTTGGACCCATTCTGGAGCAGTAAAATCATCTGACTCTTCACTTGGCATGGAAGGAGATGCTGCTAAGTCCTCTGTAAGACTTTCTACATAGCCATTGATTCGATCAGTTATTTCTTTAGGCACTGCAGATTTTCCAGCTGCTATTTTTCCCCAGTCAATGCCATCGAACCAGGGGTGTTTTTTCACAGCTTCAGCACCCGTGGTCCCAAGGCGTTCATTTTCATCTACCATAAGTAGCTGTACAAATGAAATAAAAGAGAAGAAGTAGTGTTATTCTAGGGATCCACATAAGCTGTAACTAAATGAACTGGTGAAATACAACCTTGGTTATAAGATCAACAACTTCTTTGCTGAAAGTCGATGGCATGATAAGGCGCCCTTTCAAAAATTTTGCAAAAGGTTCCAGCTCGCTCTCCCTCCAGGACCCAAAGGGCATGTCTGATTGCAGCATGAAATAGATCAACACTCCAAGTGCCCACCTGATATACAAAATCGAATGATCATGTCTTACTTCCCAATCAAGAATTGTGTGTCAAACTAAAACAAACTCAAATGTACTGTACTCTCCACAAAGAGGCTGGAAACGTTTTCCATTTTTAATAAAAAAACTAATGTATTCGCAGCTCAAATTTCATGAA
The DNA here is from genome assembly GCA_007726485.1 of Eragrostis curvula. Lineage (NCBI taxonomy): Eukaryota > Viridiplantae > Streptophyta > Magnoliopsida > Poales > Poaceae > Eragrostis > Eragrostis curvula. Next base: position 48,194,585 of record CM017439.1, read on the forward strand.
TTTTCTTTTCAGGGTGCTTATTTCTCCATTTATTTTTTCTTCAGACGAAGATATCCAGTGCAGATTAAAATAAGCCCAGATTTGCACAGGCAGCTGATACAAAATTCTAAGAATATTTGTACACAATCAATTTCTCAAGGTCTCTGGGACAGTTTTTTTTTTTTTTTGGGGGGGGGGGGGGGGGGGGGTGGTGATGATCATTATGTTTGATATTTTTATGTGCGACCTGGTTGGAAATTCATGCATTGTTTGGACATCACTACACAATCACATTAGTAAGATCTGCGGGAAGTAAAAGCAATTTTTTTCGAGGACAAAAAAAGAAAGGTACTGTTATATGTCATCTTTAATAAGAACTCGGAACACATGGGCCTTACAACGACATTGATATGGGAAAACCACTTACCAGTCAGCGGCAAATCCATGGCCCCTACCAAGAACTATCTCTGGTGCTAGAGAGTCAGCAATCCCACAGATTGTGTATGTCCTTTCACCTTCCAACTTCTTTGCAAACCTAAAATCCACCAGCTGCAAATGACCTGATCGGTCGAGCATAAGAATGTCTGCTGAAACACCTCGATAAAGAATGGACTTCTGAAAAGATACAAATATGTGTTAGCATATACGCCACGAGAAGCACCATGATCCATGATATATACTGGATTAACTCATTCAAAGAAACTGAATAGATTAGCTTCATGTGCTAATTACTCAAGAACAAAAACAAATACCTGATGAAGCTTTTCTAGAGCATCAACAACTGAGGCTGCAAAGAATTGTGCACATGACTCATTTAGAGGTGTATGAAGTATTGAAGCCAGTGAGCAACAAAGGCAACAATTCAGCAATATTCCAAGGTACGATTGATCGGCACAAGTACATAAAACTTCCGGCACAAAAGGTGATTGGCTCAAGCTTTTCATTAGGTCCTTTTCATCAAATACTTGTACTTTCTTATGAAGGTCTTTTACTCTCTTGATGTAAAACCTTTTAAAAGTTCTGATCTTGTCTGGTCCATGAGCATGACAAAAAAAAATGCTTAATTAGAACATATATATGTCTTTCAGTAACATGACTTATCCACTAGCAAAGATCAATCAAGTAGAATCAATTATTGTACCGGAACCTCTGATTTGGACAAGACCAATCTCACTGCAATCAGCGGCATATATGCACATTTTCCATTGCTGAAAAGCATATATAAAACCATGCATCAGCAATATAAAATAAATCTCAACCAAATCTCCTAAAGCATGCTAAACATGAGGAAAGTAGTACTAACCCCCTACCAGATCAGATAGTTGGATGCTCCGTAAGGGCAAATCATCATCTGCGCCATGCTCCTTAGAGACCAGAGATTCTTTAATCCTGCACAGAGAGCATAACAGAGTAAGTTTAACCCTTGAAAGTCATTTGGAAGGATGGCCACACAAAAAACATTCAATTCATATACAATTACCTGGAATCGGATGTTGAAAGTTTAGGTAAAGGCCCAACAATTGAATCGAACTTCTCCTTCGCAATAGTAGAACAAGTCACATCACCAACTGAGATAGCAGTGAAAGCAATAGTCTCACCAATAAGAGACCACTCTCCAAAATGTCCTCCCTCATCTAACTGAACCACATAATCACCATCGTCCTGGGTCCTCTGAACCTGGTTTGTTTGAGCTCTAATGAGATCCCAAGAATATGAGTTCATCTGATCGGCGGCCAATATAAGTCTCACGCGACCTCTTTGAATGATATACAGGGAAGCGACATCATCATTCTGAAAATTGGAAGCAAGAGTGTTAATAACAAAATAAGAAACGCACACCTTTGAGAGTAGACATCATTTATCGTAAGAAACTTCATTTTCACTCAAAGTACCTTGTCTACTATTTTTTGCCCATCTGTAAAAGATACTACAACAAGCGACTCAGCAAGTTGATTCAGTTGGAGCATTGTAAATCTTGTAAACAGGTCTACCGATCGGAGCAACTTCATGGACGGTATATTTGAAAACTCAGACATCAGAATTCCACGGAAATCCTCCCGCTTTAGGGCCCATAATGTTCCACTAGTCACGGCTCGAACTGAAGCCTGAAGTGGCTTATTGTGCCTGTTTATGCCAACAATAAATAATGACTAGATGAACTGAATAGTGAACTCAGCGTGCTAGGCCGTCTGAACTTAATCAATTTATTTCGTTATATCGTGGTATGATTGGATGCATAATTCAGTTCTGATTCAAAATGAACAATAAATATGATCTCTACTACTTCTTCCGTGCTTGCTCTCTTTACTAATTTGGAAGGGAAGGCTGAGTGTCAGTTAGTATAACAGTCAAATAGGAGTCTTTTACGATTTATAGATAACAAAATAATTTTGTGTACTCTAGAGGGACCACAATTGTTCCCCAAATTCCTACCAATGTATTGCCCCTTGAAAATAATTTGGGTGCTTAATTTATGAATCAATTTCTGGGTTTTTACAATGGTAGGTGTGAAAATGGGACTGACCTCCTCATGTGAATGCATAATAGGGGGAGAGTGTGCAATGACCCAAAGAGCTAAATAATATGTATATCATACATTTTTTTACCTGCACCTAATGTTCTTTATATGTTGTTGCCAATAGAGTGAATCGCATCAGGGTCCCAGTACTCTCCAAATGGGTATTTTGGGTCCCGGCACTCTTCCAATGGGTATTTTGGGTCCCGGAACTTGTCCCGCATTCTCAAATAGGACATGATACTCTCCATGGCACATAAAACCCAAAATTATCATTTGAGAGTTCCGGGACCCATTGGAGAACGGGGGACAAGTTCCGGGATCCAAAGTACTCATTTGGAGAGTATCGAGACCTATTTGAGAACGGGGGACAAGTTACGGTACCCAAAATATCCATTTGGAGAATACCGGGACCTATTTGAGAACCGAGGACAAGTTCCAGGACCCCTGATGAAATTCACTCTTGCGAATAAGAGTACGTAGTTCTGTTGTAAATGACCATTATTTATATTGACTAACTAAACTTCATGGGGTTTACTGTTATTTATTCTCAAAACAACTGCCGCATTGATAATACCTATACAACACAAAAAAGCATGTATGAATATATATATCTCACATCAGTGCTAGCTCCCCAAATGAAGAAAGCTTATCAGCTGTATAACGATGCAGAACCTTGGTCATTTCTCTTCCATCTTCCTCCTGTTGCATATAAATCAGTTCAGTCTCCGAAAGTTATGAAATAGAGGAAAGGAGAAAAGATGGATTTTTAGCGACTAATTGAACTTCAATAAAAACACATGATCAGAAAAGGTCAGAATGTCAGCATAAAGAACATATATTGAAAAAGGCAGTGACACAAGGCTCCGAGCATTCCCTTTGTGCTCTGTTTGCACAATAACTATCTGACAAGCAACTTGATATATTGATAATTCACTCTTTGCGTCCAGGCATATATGAGAAATACGTACGTGTGTTTTGGCCAATAAGGTGTAGCTGTTTTGAGATAATTAATAAGGAGTTTACTATTTTAGATATTGATCAAATACGGTGTTGCTTATCTTTGAAAAAAATGTTTGCACAACAAATGGTGCACATGTATTAATCCCTGATTCCTATCTAAGACTAAGTTCTACTAGCGCAAAAGTCGCAATTTGAAATCATATCTGTACTTGCAATATATCGGAATTCACATGTATACCTGAATTGCCAAAACTTCATACTCACCACTACCAACTACATAGAAGCAATCACCTTCACCACCCTGCATCGCATAATATCCTTACTCAAAACTTCTATGCAACCTCAAATGTAAAACATACTTGAGATAAAAGAACATCACAAAGTAACACCTGCTGTACTACTATATCCCCAGGTTTCACCTCAACTCGTTGCATACAATCAAGCAGAACATGACATTGTGAGTCAGTAAGCTTTCTGAAGAGGAAATGATCATGTAGTACCTGCTCAATATGTGCCTTCATATGATTGTGTTTTGAGGTTTGTCAGTAAGATGGCATCATCCAATTTTTTATGTAAAGAACATATTCATAGTGAAAATGTCAATAGACCTTACTTGCTCTTCCCATGTCTTCCGATGCGATGGAGATGGAGAGACCCATAATTGACCATATTCCAGAGAACTTTCGAGGGCCCTCAATCGTGCGCGTGATAAATCATGTCTGGAACGCTGATTGTTGGTGTTGGAACTTAACATTAATGGTGATTCAGAGCCAGCCAGTCCTAATACTTGCTGTGAAGGTTGTAAAGACACTTTTGTAACAGTCTGGGTAGATCCCATCTAGTAAAACAGTTAAAGTAAAAATGTTAGGTTCTTCTGAGATTTTGATGAAACAGTTAATACAAAGTAACAAAAAGAAACTAGAAAGATAGTTCCATACATCAGTTAACCCATTAATATGCACAACTATGATTGTAATGTCATCCGTACGAGTTTCATACTGTAGCCAAAGACGATAAGACTCAGCAACAATTTCTGCACACGCATCACGAGGATCTTTATATTTAGAAATCTGCATGTCAGTCACTTGAAACTTTAGTGCACATATAATTAAACTTTTATCAAAAGATTGAATGTATTTGAGCGAAACTATTGAAATGTTTAATTCAAATTAGTAAATAAAAATCCTTTATTTGGACTCCTAACGTGAGGGATCTGACTGTCTCTATACAAAACGAAACAGACATTAGGGGACAATCGTAAACAGTTGATATAGTGATTTCCCCCCCACAAGTTGACATCAACCACTAACTGAATAGGAGGTACTTCATATCTATTGCATATAGTAACAACAAAAGAATCGCAGATGGTTGATGAATTTACCATGTCGACAACTGTTTGACTGGAAAGAAACTCGAAAACCCCGTCACTAGCAAGAACAAAAAATGGATGGCTGGAATTGAGATCCAGGATGAAAATCTCAGGATCTGCAACAACACCAATTGACTCAGCAACAGAATCTCCGATGCTACGTGTAAAGGCAGTTCCCGGATACATGCCATTTTGCACCCATAACCTTGGTGGATCACCATCATCACTTTCTTCAGTGCCCCAGCACTGCACATCTGCGTTCTTTAGCCCCTCTATTTGATCCAGCGTCAGAACCCGAGCACCACATTCCTTGACCCTTTCAAGCTCATCAAATCGGTAAGGAGTTTGATCGATGGAGAGGTCAACAGCAACAATATTAACCCCTCGTTTCTCGGCAATGACGGCACGTGAATCACCAGTATTAGCAATGTACATAGTTTTACCTCTGACCAAAATAGTGACTGCAGTAGTACCACTCATGGAATCATCCAAGTTGTCTGCATGCAGTTGCGAGTTTGTTGCTACAAAAGCAGAATGAAGGGCTAGCACCGCATCTGTTTGAAAGCAGCTATCTCTGAGCAGGTTTTCGCATAATCTTCGCTTCACAAATTGTGAGCACTGAGCACCATATTCTCCATGACCATCAAATACACCAAAGAAATGATCATCAGGACTAGTTCCGAATGGGGTATGTATGCAGAAGCTGTCTTGATTTGCCTTGTCCAGAGCTCCTGGGTAGTAACCTCTTTGAGACAGGAATGAGTATCTCAGCTCATAGTTACCCAAAGGGACTCGAACTTTGCGTGAACTATCCGGAGGAAGAAACTGTGATGAGACTCTTGATAGTCGGTTGATGCCAACATTTGACTCCCTTGTAATGTTCAAGTGGTTCAATTCATCATCTTCTTCCCCAAGGTCATCAGAAGAAGCATCTGAAGAACTGGAATCTATCTTTCCCCTCCCTCGGCTTGACTTTCCCTTTGATTCTCTTGGAGAGTCAGGTGTTTGCCGAAGGCACCCATTGGAGCACAAACAACAATTCAGTTGTGAACAACACTTTGAAGGTGAACAGCCCATCAATGAGATTTACAACCAGCTTGGTAAGACCAAAATATCATGACTAACATGAACAATCAAAAGGCCACCACTGTAATAACGAACTAGCCAAGGGCATGTACCAACAGTCAGAATGGTAAAAATTAACAGAATTCATCCCGTGCTCATCTGAAATCTGAAATCAAACAAATGTAATTCATTTTCAGATAAATAATAATTGGACAGGTTCATTCAGAAATAAATAACTGGACAAATGAACTAATGTTGAAGTCACTCTGAAACCTGTTACCAAAAAAAAAAAACCAAATTTATTGGACCACAAATGTTGGAATGCTCTCTCAACTGCAAGCAAGACATAATTCTCGTTCCTCTAGACAATTTTCGAACTCTAAAAGAATGCTGTCAAATGAATATTGTACAGAAAAGAATAATGATGTTCACTACTGCACCCATAAAGCTAAAATCATTCATACAGCTGTAACCAAACGGTTACTGTACAAACTAGCAGATTCCCCTTGCCTCAATGGTCCCAACATTAACTTTTGTCAGATATGTTCACACAAGGCATTAGCGTCGAACAATCACTACTAAAAGAGGAGAACAGGAAGTGAAAGAAAATGTGCAGCCGCCAAGAACCTGACATGTATGAATTGTAAAGACAGAACATTCTACAGTCAAGAACCTGGAGTTTAAGAACTACAATAAAGAAGAAGGATAAAGGAGGGTACTTACAGCCGCGAAGGTCGCCGTCGCCAAAGAGGAGAAACTCCGGCAGAGTATCAGCCAGCAGAGGCAGCCTTCTGTATTCGGAGAAAAAGAAAGAGAGAGAGAGGGGGGGAGGAATGGAGAGAGAAAGGGGACTTGTGAGGTGTGCAGAGGAAGCAAGCCAAGCACACAGGGGCGGAGAGAGAAGTGGGTGGCTGAAGTAGAGCAGCCGCTAGCCAGTCGAGGGAAGCAACAGGGTGGAAGCCTGGAAGGAAGGAATCGGTGATGGGCGTTAATGCAGGAGAAAGGAGGCGCGCAAGCAACAAGGCGATGCATGCGTGGCGATGGCAACCCCACGCCACTGAGCTTTTGTGGATGGGCCATATACCTCTTCCGAGATATAGGGGCTGTTTGTGCCCCAAATGGTAAGAAATGTGACTAATTTCTCAAAGATCGGTGGGGAATACGTGAGATGCGACTAAAAAAAAAAACTTTGCAAAAAAAAATTTGGTTATCACGCACCGTGCGCATCTAGTTGCTTAATGAGCTATAAAAAGGGTGTGGTTGCCTGTGGAAAAGCAAAGACGGTCAAAATTTTCCTTGTTATCTCTTCGCGGGTGTTGAAAATCGACTTGCGTGGCTAGTAGCAACGGGCAACCAACCATGCCGTGAACTTTGTACTGCACAATTCGTATGACATCTCATGTTCAAGTTATCTAAAAAAACAAGTGACACGTCGATGCAACTTCATCAAAGAGCTTCTTCCTTATGTTTAATAACGATCACATCTCAAACAAATGAGACTCAAATTTGGAAAAATGTTTAATTACCAGCAATTGAACTAAACTAACATAGAAACAAATATGGGCAAGAACATTTAGCATCTCCTTGCTGAATTGGGATGAATTGAAGTTGAAGAGATGTATTTTCACTTGTTGATCTATAATGTTGAATTCTGTTTGTACTTAACGTGAATGCAAAAACAAATCAAAATGATCCGTCATTATGTTGTTACGTTACTGAAAACCGTAACTATCTTGATACTATTTGAAAATGTATCTGGTTCACAAAATACATTCTGCTTTATTGAATGGCAAAATTAATCACGTTGAGTGTAAATATTTTATCGCCAAAAGAAAATAAACGCATGAAAATGGCAAAATTAATCACGTTCCATGAAGCACGAAAACATAACGTTTGGCTCTGGTCTTCGATTGAAAACACATGAAAGTGGTTTCTTATCCAAAAGTCAAAATCATTTTTTTTTCAGTTGATTGGCTGCACGAAGCCAATAATTGAAAAGTCAGCATCAATCTAATCAGGCAAGGACGGAAAAACATAACACTCCGGCACACGTATCATCATTTAAATTAGGTCAAAAGGATTTCAGATCGATAGTTGGAGCTATAATATTTCTTCCAAAACAGAGAGTCAACACAAGGTTTACAAAGTAAAATCAAGATACCAACACTATTCAGCTGATCATACTCTACTTTCCGGACCTTAATATATGTCTCGTAACTATCGGTTGAGTTGGACCTAACAAGGATAGCACAACTCCGCTTGCTCTCGTTAATATGCCAGCTGGCCGATTTGAGTTAAATGGTCATCTAGCTAGGAAACAAACATAAAAAGGTACTACATGTCACAATTGTAACAGAACCCTATCCTAAAAGTAGCTAATAGGCGATGTAGCTGCCATTTCCATGGCCGCTGGGTAAAGCATGACAAGAACGGCCTTGTCGGCACCTTCAATGAATCAGCTGGTCCCTTCTCTTCTCTCCGAGTTGTTGACAGGTTCACTCATCCAATAGTCCCAAGACAGTGCTTTCAGAGGAAAATTATTGGCGTACGCGGCACTCCTTCGCATTCAGTTCTGGAAAGAACACCTTCGGCATTTATTCAGTCCTGTTTTGGGTTTTGCGTGGACGGAAGTTCTATAAATATTTTGTATTTTATTAATGTTGGCAATAAGCATGTTGTATTACAAACCGAGTTGAAGGCTGGCCATTTAATCTTTTTTAGGGAATAGATAAGCTAATCGATTATTGGTTTCTTCTTTCAGGAATTATATTAATTTTGAGGATACATTGGACGTTACTTGTCAACTACTCCTGGTAGGCATTCCAAAAGGTGTGGAATATTAAGATCTGGTTACTGATACTACGTTCAAACAAACAGCATAATCAAAGGATCAATGTTGGGAAATTGAGTTCCCAGGAGATGTCAAAGTTGCAAACTTGATAGCACCAACAAACCTAGTATTTGTTTTTCTTCTCTTTCGCTTTCTTACTGAACTGTAATGAAACATAGTCAATATCCTACAAATTTGAAAACTATGAATGCATGCATTTTTGTTTCTAGAACACCCAACATCAATGTGGCCCATGCTACGTTGAGAACAGGACGGAGATCTAGTCTGGTGACTTGTGAGCTTGTGAGCTGTCTTGGTGATGGGATAACGAAAGGGAAGGCAGCCAAAGCCAGGCAAGCAGGGTTTGCATTGGATGGACGCGTGTGGCTATACATGTGAGCATCCTTTTTCCCTTTGGATCAAGTGAATCTGGCCGTGTGTGCCCATAGATACGTATCGAATTCAGCCTCCCATCTTTTTTTCCTTTTGATTTTTCAACGTTCAGTTATCTTGCTCACACATTTCAATTTCGGCGTGATAAACAAATACTAATATGGAAGAGATATCTGTTGTATTTGCAAATAAAGGAAAGGTCACTGTCTCTGTGCAGCTTGGTACGTAAAGCTTGGTTCATTGTTACACCATAGCATTGACAAGTTGGAAACTCTGAATACGCAAATGGAAGAGCGCACCACCTATGCTTGGATCCTCCACCGCATTATAGCATGTTATTAAACCGCCACCCATTCGTGCGATGTAGGCATAGGTGGGTTAATAGCAAACAGAAAAAATGGTGCAACTACCTAAAGAGAATAAGAGACGCGGCAAATATTTGTAGTTAATTGGGAAATTCGACACCACCCTCTTGTAGCAGACAAGGTCATGACCGTTGATTGCAGTCACGTCTAATTTGCTCAGGATGGGCAAGATGCATCAGTGACCAGGATGCCACACGAGAGGCAAAGCATAACTTTGGCCAGACTGAGCTGGAAAAGGATGGGATTCAGATATCCAGATCTGGCAGCAGCGCTGGGAGCCTGGGCGGAGAATTTGCTGCAGCGTTGCCATTTCCTGCAAGGTTTCAGTCAGTCAGCTCTGACTCCTGCCTAAATGTGGAAACAAGCCAGGAAACGCTAGTTGTAAGATTTCCTCACGGGGCCGGATTGTCAGAGCTAGGGAAAATGACCAACTCGTCCACAGCTTGCTCGCCGTATGTAGCTAATGATGTTATTAGTTGATGATTAGCTAGGCTATTGGGGAAAAAAAGAGTTTATAAACCACATAGAATTAGTTTCTATCTCTACCGAATGGAACGTTTCCAAAATGTCTGCACACGCCTCAAAGTTTCATACAGACAACAGATGTTAGTTTCAATAAACTTTGATGCAAACATGATTCAATTTCATCTTTTATCTAACTTTACCCAGCCTGACAGGTGCTAGCAGTAACAATTGAAAGTAAACAAAAAAGGACCTTCCTGGTCTCCTTACCTTTTTTATCTCTGTTTTGAGACGGTGATATCCCAAGTTGAAAAGGCGTGCCAAGCTCATATAGGAAACATTTCGATTTTCGCAAAGGAAAAAAAAAACAGAGAACAGCTTTATGGTTCTTCTATCGGATCCGTCTAGGCTTGTCAAATGTCCCTCCCAACAGCCGTGCGCGCCAAAAAAATAAAAATAAAAAAATCGTCTGGCTGCAGCAGAGCAGCAAGGAACAGAGGATAGCGCGAGAAAGAGGCGCCAACCAACCAGTAGCTGCAGGGCAGGGCACACACGTGTCGCACGCACGACGGCAATGAGGGCGTTCCCGGCCACCGCCGGCCGCGGCACTGTCGCCTGCGCCGCCGCCGCGCCCGTTCCCCGGAGATCCCTGCTCCTCTCCACCGCCGCCGCAGGTGGCTGTGTCAAGTCATCACCTGTAGTGTTCTAGCAAGCAGCATTTCTGTCGCCTAACCTCACCTGGTGCGTGGCTGCTTCTTGCAAGGAGCGACGCTGCACACGGACCCGCTGAGGCTGGCCCGGAGCGCGAGCGGCGCCGGCGCGTTGCGGGCGTCGGCGCAGGCGGCCACATTCGCCGGCAAGGACGACGCTCTCGCGTGGGCGAAGAAGGACAACCGCCGGCTTCTCCACGTCGTCTACCGCGTCGGCGATCTCGACAAGACAATCAAGTACGTAATACATACCTCGATCACCTCGCCATAGAAGATAATAGTATTTCACAAACATCTCACGGCACGGTTGGGAATGCAGGTTCTACACTGAGTGCCTGGGAATGAAGCTGCTGCGGAAGCGGGACATCCCGGAGGAGAAGTACAGCAACGCGTTCCTCGGGTACGGGCCCGAGGACTCGCATTTCGCCGTCGAGCTCACATACAGTAAGTGCCTCTGCTAATAACCAGTCAAAGCCCGAGCAGTCCATTATCTGCAGCTGCTTTGTTGTAGATGATCTTTGGTTCACGTTTGATTAGTTTGCAGACTACGGCGTTGACAAGTATGACATCGGAGCAGGTTTTGGCCATTTTGGTATTGCGACTGACAATGTAATAAGACCCTTACGATTTTGATTTCTCCAATTACCGGTTGAAAGAAGATGTTCTGTATCAACAAACTGTCGTTGCAAACTTGGTTGACAACAGGTGGCAAAGACAGTTGAGCTAATCAGAGCGAAGGGTGGCAAGGTGACGAGGGAGCCCGGTCCTGTCAAGGGCGGCAACACCGTCATCGCCTTCGTCGAGGACCCTGACGGCTACAAGTTTGAGATCCTCGAGAGGCCTGGAACGCCAGAGCCACTGTGCCAGGTGATGCTCCGCGTCGGCGATCTCGACCGCGCCATAAGCTTCTACGAGAAGGTAGGCAGATGAAACTGAAAAGCCGTTGCATTTCTTTCTTCAGTCCGGTTGTCCCCGTTGTCACTCCTCTGCTTGTCAAAAACCACGCGAAGGCATGTGGCATGGAGTTGCTTCGGAAGAGAGATAACCCTGAATACAAGGTGATCAATCTAGTTCAAAGGTTACTCAGCTCCTTGTACCATGGGCGTGTATACTGACTGGTAAAGTTCTGCAGTATACGGTTGCAATGATGGGGTACGGTCCCGAAGACAAGAACGCAGTGCTGGAGCTGACATACAACTATGGTGTCACTGAATATGAGAAGGGAAATGCATATGCCCAGGTACGCGACATGGATGTCTTCGCATTGCCGCGTTGCCGATCATCATTTCTGAGGCTTAGCTCCGGGATCTGACACGCTTTTTGTTCGCACAGATCGCCATAGGCACCGATGACGTCTACAAGACTGCTGAGGTGGTGAAGCTGTTCGGAGGGCAGGTGGTGCGGGAGCCGGGGCCATTGCCGGGGATTGGCACCAAGATCACATCCATTCTGGACCCAGATGGGTGGAAATCGGTACCATCGTTGTTTCTCCCATACATTTATATTGTGGCATGCCTCAAAGAACCTGCTAATCAGATCAAACTTATAGTATTCCATATCTCAATATGCAGGTGTTTGTTGACAACATTGATTTCACCAAGGAACTTGAGTGATCATGCACCCAGGCTGTCTTAATTCATTGGCTCTTGAGCACCCCATCGCCCTCTTCACTTTAGCTCCCTGTGAATGTGTCGCAAGCCTATTTTGTTCCCGAACAATAAAGAATTGAGGACAGGTTGTAACTGTATCGAATAACACAAAGCTCAACTAATAGTTCGAACAGGACCCATCCACTTGCTTTATAGCATGTTGTGTTGAAGCATGAATACAGATTGATCAGTTTGGAATTCATGCAAGGTGCATACAGATTTCCGTTTTAGGCATGGTAAAGTGGACACAGATGTTTCCAACACGGTACACCTGAATTTCAAAATTCATGAGCAGCACTTTCTATACTCATGAAACAGGTGGAACGGGCATGATATCAAATTGAAGGATGATACTTATTTGACACCATGGAAAAAGGTCAAATGATGGATACCGAAATGCGAATACAATCTGAGAAAATCACGTCAGTTCAACATGCACTGAATTAATAAGCTTCAAACACCCAAGGAAATCACAGGCACGTCCATCAATAAACATAAGAACTTTAAAAACATTCTCAATTTAACGCCATTTGGAAGACCTAGCATTGGTTACACGAATGACCACAAAACTGCAGATCGGAAAAAGGAAGCAAAAGATAGTATGGCTTCTTCAAGATGTGATAAGCTGTCCCTGTGATTCCTTCCATTTCGTACAATGCAGGCTCCCCAACAAAATCAATTGCCAGCTCTGCTTTCATTTAGATCTACAATCAAAACCATACTACAATGGAGTGTCCCAGAATAGAACATCCGTTATAGACAAATTCAGCCATGAGATGTTTCCAAGAAGTCATCAAGCAGACACAAGTTAAACCCTGAGCTACGGCATGGCACCTTTGACAATTTACCTCCAGTCAAACAGATTTCTGCTGACTGACTGTGGGATGCCATGTAAGTGCTTATATATTGAGTCTTGACCTGTGCATATGGCTCTTGAAAGTGACAGCAATGAGGATGAGCCAATTCTTTGGAGATATGTGAACTGGCAGACTAACCCAGAGCATACACTTCCAGGTAACTCTTCATAATCCTTGCCTGGTGGGACATTACATGCTGCAGCTGATCCAAGTTGAATAGTATACCACTTTCTGCATGCAAATTGATGGCATAACAGAGTGAGATTTGAGAATGACACTACGATAAGAAATCCAACTCCTATAATTCTGTGCAACAGTAGCAATACAAGTTGACTTACAAGTACAGTAAGTCATGCCAAAAGGAAACCCAGCCGTTGGATACTGCACTGAACGTAGTTCCCCATTGCTCCTGACATGATTATTTCTAATCCAAACGAACACTGTTCTGCTTAATCCCCAATTTCTCTTTAAGCAAGTAATACATCATCATCATCATTATTTGGCAAAGCACCCTGAATCAATGAGCCCAGAGAGTTGAAGAGTTACAACGAATCCATGCGACACAATAGTATGCTGCCTTTCCTATGCAAGTTTCCATATAATCCACAAATGAAAAAATAATCAACCACAGCAGCAATGTGATGCTGCATTCATAACAGCATCAGCTAATATCTCTGGTTGGTAGTAACCACCTCAAGCAATACAGAGGTCACCTTCAAACCCCACCAACTAGGTCACCTTCAAACCCCACCAACTGTGATAATCACCTCAAGCAATACAGATGCCACCATAAAATCCCAACAGTTGTGGTAATCCCCTCAAGCAATACAGATGTCACCTTAAAACCCCAACAGCTGTAGTAATCATGTCAAGAAATACAGATGTTGCCTTAAAAACCCAAGCTATTTTCAGGACCAAGGAATTAAAACATTCGAGTTTGTCCTGAATTCTTCCATGAAACCATATCCAGTAACCTACAATAGCAGCACAGGTCAACATGGAAAGATTGGGCTCTAGAGTCATTACCAGAATAAGTAATGGAAGCTTAAAACTGTGAAATACAACCAATCATACAGGCCAAGCATGGTATTAAGAAAAGACTGATACATGCCATACCAGCAGGCATTTTCTCAAGCAAAATTCAACAGTCATAGAGGTTTCCATGCAACGCTAGGCTACCTTTTCAATTTTAGGCCATTAAGCTCAAATCCCAGGACACTCCTCGTGCAAGTCATTAAACCATGCAACAAAGCATCAGGGAAAAAAAAAAAGGAAATCGATGTCTGCTTGATGAGCAACATTGCTCCTTAATGTTTAACAGACAAAAATTCCATTACTAAAATTGAGGCTTGCTTGTTAGGATTCAACTAATCCTAGAATAGCCAAATAATTGGTTTTCATTTCCTCTTTGGCACATCTAGACAATGTGCCACAAAAACAAATAACATTTTAAAATAGGTCATTTAATGCCAGCAAGTTCTCTACTACTGTTGAATTATGGCCTAAATTTATTAATGACATTAAGAAGCATTATGAAATCATTTAACACTATCATCAATTAGGGTTAAAATTTAGCAAAAATTTAGTAGCCAATTTTTAGCAAGAAAATGAACTCACAGGACGGCTAAAAGGGAAACTCTCTGAATTTTTGGAAACAAACAAATGGATAACAAACCAGGTCAAGTTAATCCCTAAACTATGAGATTCAAACCAACCAGCACTTTATTGCCAAATAGGAAATCTTCCAAAATTGAATCAATATAAGTTTTCGGCATTACAATATTAAACTTGAATGCAGGCTCTTAAAAAGAAAGAATAAGCTGTCCACTTAGGGGCCATTCCAAGCTCTCAAATTCCCTTTTGGAGGGAGGTGGCTTTATCAGGACCATATTACTTCTCTTTTTAACTAATAGGGAAGCTCCTTAGTATAATAAAAGGAAAATTTGTCTAGATATGGAAAACTCTCCACAACCAGCTGGTCAGCATAGCTCTTCAAAATAGGCAGTCGTTTTAATGCAAGCAAGTTCTACTGTACTGAAATATGATAACACTATTTGAGATTATAGCCTGATTTTGGTAGTGGAAAACTTTCAAAAAAGATTGGCAGCGTAAGTGAATTGTTTCCCACAAACTTTCCAAGTTCTTGCATGAAGAAATTGGATGATAACAAGAAGCAAATGCCAGAAAAAAAAATAAAATGAAGAGCTAAATTTGGTAACCTAAATTCTGGATTGGGCTTCAAACAAAAATGAATGATTTCCAAGATAAGAATTTTTACATATTATGAATGCTGTCTCATTATGTTATAGGCATTTCAAATATTAAATGCTGCCTCATTATGTTTTAGGCAAGCTTAACGACAGTTATCTGATCTTGACGTTTGAGTACCAGTGTATCTGAGTGCATTCATATGGATCAAAACATAATTGAGAGACATATTGCAAATATGTTGTCATCAAATCCTCAAACGAAGAATAGAACAATTAATCTCATAACTGATCTTGTTATTAATTAATGACATACATTTTTTTTTATTGTCACGAATATATATACAGCGTTATCAGATGGAATATCAACATATCGCATGATCAGTATGTTATATCGGCTGACATGTGCCAGTCCAATATATCAAAAAGATATCATTGGTATCATTTAATGAGCAATGCCTAGATATTGCCAGATATGGCATGTATTTACTATTGACAGTAACTAGAATGTGGGCACCTTGATGGTATGAAATTGCTTGCATTAGCACAATTATGTAAGGTGAGGTGTTTTTTCAAAAGAATGCTGCTACCTCCGTTTTTTTTTATATGACGTTGGTTGGTTCAAATTTGAGCTAACCAACGTCATATAAAAAAGAATGGAGGGAGTACTTTGTTATCTATTACATTTTTTCATGACCACGTAGAAATATCTTTCGAACAAAAATAGAAAATTTGGATTATTTATGGTATTCTCCACAATCACGTGTTCACAGTGGTAGCTAAGTTTTGTCATGACTAACTTTGGGAGCAGAGCACCACTACTTACTATAAGAGTGACTGACAGTACCAGCTATAAAATCCTTGAACTCATAAGGTTATGTTGGGAAATTATTGTGGTGTTCAGCACTGCTGACATATAACACTAATTACGATGAGTGCCAAACACATTCTATTATGTTTCACAAAAGCATGCTGACAATTAATTAATATTATGTACAAACAAATAGGCACAAAGCGCTTCAAAGAAGACTAAAGCCGCAATATACATAATTCTTGATATATTAACCCTATTAGAGTGACCAACTGAATCAAGTACTATGCTCGCCATTGGGTAATTTCTTAATTAATAAGCACCTAAAGATTCAAGTGCCAGTTCAGATTTAATAACAAGCCATGCAGTTAACATACAGGTTAGAGCTGAACAATTGTAATGCACCAATAGGAACTTATTAGCTGAAACTAACTCTAGGCCACCTTACCAGTGTAGTCTGAGCTATAATATCCTCATATTGCCTAAACGAAGCAGCCTTAGTTGGAAGACCCGTTAGGCTGGTGACAGAATTAAAGACGCTATGGGTAATGGACTACAAAGAAAGATGCAAATGGATGGCCCCTATCGACCCGATGCCCATTCTAGTTCCTTTAGTTTGTAACTAAATGTAAACGGTAACAATTGTGTGGAATTGGTTGTGTCAACCTACTTGCATCCTAGAGTTCAGCAACTGAAGCCCTAGGGATAACAGAAGACCTCAACTGACCCGAAAAATCTCACGCTAACCCTTGTCTGATACCCAATATGTGATATTTAATATTTGCGTACGACCTTCTTCATAATGCTAACATGTGCAACATGACTAGAATTTCGTGACACAACCACCATAGACAGTTACACATGATAGTTCACATGTTGGAGGGAGGGCTACCATTTGACACTTCCTCCAGTCATAAACCTTGTCACAACGATCTTCATTTCGTACTTGCATGATATTTTGCTTGCATCATGATATCAATGTGCAATATTTTTTTTTTAAGTTTCAGATTACTTTGTGCATCAAATCAAGATTTGACATCCTAAACTGATATTCTTTTGCGCCTCATTTCTTCATTTAATGTCACAGTTCAATCACAAGATTCTTTTTGCTTTCCATATCTTTATTTAATTCCACAGCAGCTGGCACCAGCGTGCAATGAAATAATCTAACCTGCATGCAGAAACTATCTACCAAGACACAACCTTAGTACCTTATCCTTAACCCATTATAAGGCAAAGTATTTAACTGGAAAGCCAAAGTTACCGCATAGTCAAGCGGATAAAACAACAATACAACCATCCATAACTACAGAGAAGACGCAAGACTTAGTAGCATCGAAGGTAGTCTCACCAATAGTTAACTGAAAGGAACTAACTGTTCCAAAGGCTAAATGCGGTTAGAAGGCCCTGGACTGTTATTTCCACGAATGTGGGGGTCAATGGACCCCTGTGTTCTTGAGGCTGTGACATCGTTCCTTGAAGCATCAGAACGACCAAGCAGTGTGGATTGCAGCAATGCATTATCAGTGCTGGCACCCACTCTCTACAAGTAAAAAAAGGGGGTAGTTATAAACAGAACACGTATCTTAGAAACAATTCATCAGAGATAGTTCTAGGACTGACAGGCAATAAAATTCGAAGGCCTGTGAGAGATCAGATTGACTGAAATGGTATTAGCCTAAATATGTCTTACCAATCTCTCAGTATGCGGATTATTTAAACGACTGTTCTCGGCACTAGGTCTGAACTGCATTCTGATTGCCGGGCGTTGCTCTCCTTCAAGCAGACCAGAAGCTTCAACTGGGCGTGAAACACTAACTGAAAGGCATCAAGTTATAAAAACACAATTATAATTGTAGCGTATAAAAGTTATAGCAAAAACAAAAGTAGATCATCATGAGAAAAATGTTCAACATTGTAAACCAGACGAATTTAACAGACAATATGAAACAAGCAAACACAGTGCACAGTATAAGAAAAAGATATTAAAAAAATGATGCTACTTAGAAAAAATTTGGGGAATCTGGTACCTTGGTGCTTGTCCGCATTTGTTGCAACTGGACGGCTACTTACACCTGCATCTTGCTGCCATTGGAGGGAAAAAATCAGAAAAAGTACTAAAACATAAATCACAAACAAAAAAATCGAACAAATTAAGTTCATTTTTACTTTCTGACAATTTTTTTATCAACTTGAAATAGAAATTTAAGCTCATTTTTACTCTGGAAACAAGTAGGCCACTCACAGAGCATCCTTGTTGAGCCTTGGCCTTCTGAGACTGCTTACACTTCAACAATGTCCAGTCGTACACATAATCAAATTGAAAACCTGCAGAGGGCCAAAGATGAAAACATATCATGGTGTATCATAAAAGACATGATGGGAAAGGGTTTATACCTTCACGATCAAACAAATCACGAAAGAGACGTCTTAAGAAACTATAATCAGGCCGCTGATCAAATGTCAGCGAGTGGCAATAATGAAAATACGATGCGAATTCCACCGGATGGGATTTACATAAAGCCTGCAACAACAAGCCCCATGAGTAGTCTTCCCATCATAATATGTTATAAACCAAGCAAAATCAGCAACTCAAAAATCTTAGATTTAAATCACCTCAATTGGTGTTGAAAGTTTCTTCTCACTTATTTTGTCATACTTCTGTTTCTTGGTGGCTGCTTTCAAACCCTGCCAAGGAAGACTGGGAAAAACATATGGTTAAGCTAAACAAATATTGGAAAAATGTTTCATACACAATACAAAAACATATAGAAATTTTTTCCCTCTTTTTTGTCTTTTTTTTGGATTATCCCCTGTAGGGAGGCTGATCATTCTTTTGTACAGTTTTAACTCTAATCTTTAATGAAAAAGCACTGTGGGGAACTCCTCCACAGTTCTGCGTCAAAAAAACATAAAGAAACATAATTAACCAGTCATTTTGAGAGGTATGATTCAGGTATAACAATACAAATGAAAATAACTTATCGCCGACGAATGCAACTTCTGTAATTCTATGGCAGGAACAGTTGCAGCAATACTCTCATAATGACTACTGAAAATCCACAGCCATATTCTATAATACTCGGACAATTATGAGATTAAAGGCATTACAGAGAGATTGCTAATGCAAATAATTTTACCTTCCCCTGAGAAAATACAGAAGAACGTAGCCAATTGATTCCAAATCATCTCTGCGGCTTTGTTCTGGTAACAACAGAAAGCAGTGTGTCATGTACAAACAGAAATCAAAAGAAAGAGCTCGCAGAAGCTCATAACTCTATTCAGTCTTCCATAAACTAGTTACTGGTACCCTTAATAGTCATGACAATATTCAATTTAGACAAAATTCAAACTTTTTGCCGAAATTTGCAGAAATAATACACAAATTACAATATTACAAATTGCGTGTATTAATTCTGCAATTTTGCTGTCTGTGCGTATGTCACTTGGGAGGTGACTATTGCGCAGATGTACATCTTACAAATCACAATTTCTTTCTAGGTAAAGGACAACAAAACCATCAACAATTGTCATGATGGACAAATTATTGTTCGGAGAGGCAAGCAGACGAGGATCTAATTTTTTATGGAAGCACATCACAAAGAAACACGTAGCGGAAAGTTGCTTCTGACATAGAAAAGAAAAGGCAACAAACTGAAAGCCAAGGAAAGGACAGGAAACAGCCTCATTGATTTGATGGTGAGAAAACCAAAGATTTAAGTTTTTCATACTTTGGTGCTGCGAAATTAAAACTTCTCGCACTGAAGACGCGAAAATATTTTTGCAAGCTTGGAGATCGAAACTTTTAATTTTTGTGTAGCAAAACACAATTTGAAGTATCCTTTTCATATTAGCGTATTATTTCTATAAATCCTGATTAAATCAGTAAGCAACAAGTGATAAAGGTCATGAGTCACAGACACAAAACTGCAAGACCCCCATGTCGCGTGTGTGCAAGCACACAAACCACGCTGTAAAACCTTGACTCTGCTGCTCGTCCTCACCAAAATATTCAAACATCCTGTCCGCTCTCACTTCTGTGTCTGCCATTGATGTTCGCTATTTTGCTCCTGTGTCACCCCAATTCGCTGTATGTGTAAGCCGCTGGAATTTGTGTGTATGCCACTTGCCAGTATGAGAATGGCCATCGGGAGCTCAGTGGCACACACACAAACTGAAGTGGACACATGCAAACAGTGAGTTTGGGGTGGCATGGAACAAAGCAACAACCTTCAAATGAAATCTTTCGCTATCGCTTTGGCGGTGCCCTGATCTACGACGCATCATGGCGGCCAGGCCAGCTGCCACTCATTGCTGTTCCTTGTGGCTTTCGCGTACAACCGGACCCAGTGGCCGGCAACCACATCTTCGGTTACGTGTACAACTCCGAAACCCAAACTTGGGGTAATTTCACATCATAGATTTCGTCTGCTTCTTTTACTCAAAAGCTAGTGTCGTCACCAATGGGAACACCGCCTATTGGATGGTCGATGATGCGAAACAATCCTTGAATTCAACATGGAGGCACAAAGCTTGGTGATCATGCCAACTACGGACGGGAAGCTAGGCTTCATCAGCATGATGGAGACATGAATCGTCATGACTGTAAGATATGGCTGCCACCGGTGTCATGGCATGGAATTGCCGCAGCATCATTGATCTAGAGGATTTCATTATGGTAGGTGCTTTTTGTGGCTGGCGCGAGCTTTGACGCTGCCATGATGTGCCATTTTGATGAGCATGGCGACCGAGCCGACTGCCACTCATCAATGTTCCGTGTGGCTTTCACGTACAATGATGTTGACCTACCCGACATGTTGACCCGCATGGTCTAGACGGTAGCGTGCCAGGTGCCATTTCCCTAAGTGATGCACTCCTAGGAAATGAGCAATCAATGCATATTTAACGTTCATCGAGTAATAGATGGTTAAGACTACAAATGCTCGTGTTACTCTCAAATGCGTGTGTAACACATTTTTACTTGTGTTACAAGTGTGTTACAAGAGACATGTTTTGTTGTAGTGCCTGTGGATGAGTTTTGGTCTAAGTAATTGCAGTGATCAGACAGCCTCTACCTGATGAACAGCCTACCTGGTTCATTTGTGTCACTCTCAAATATGTGTAACACATTTTTACTTGTGTTACAAGTGTGTGTTACAAGAGACATGTTTTGTTGTAGTGCCTGTGGATGAGTTTTGATCTAAGTACGGAAAAGTTTCTGGCCACACATCGGGAGTACAAAGACCGCATATCGGTTTCAAGCTTCAACTTTGCAACACCTTAAGATTGTTGAGGAGACTGTTTGTCACAACTCCGCGGGAGGGCTGCCAAGGCCAAGAAGCAGGGCAAGGCAGACGCTCCGGGTGGCAAACAATAATCAAAACTCTGAACCATGCCTAATCTATATTTAAGTGATACTCAGGATCGTGATTATTTCCGATCCAATCTACCTTAAGTATGTTTTATGGCTGGGAACTTTGCTCGGCGGCATACTTGCCCTTATCAGTCAAGTCTAAAAGCCTCTACGAGATGAACAGTCTGCCTGGTTTTCGGTTTGTTTTCTCACTGCTAAAGAGCAAGCAGTTACTGACACTAAAAATACGCCTTGTCCTGGTCAGTGTTTCAAACATACTACATGGATACATTCAGCACCATATGCGTGTGTAACAGCTGTCTGGTTCATTTGTTTTACTCTCAAATATATGTGCAACACATTTTTACTTCTTTTACAAAGAACATGTTTTGTTGTCGTGCCTATGGATGAGTTATGATCCAAGTAATGAAAAGTTTCTGGACGCACATCCGGAGTACAATGACCGCATATCGGTTTCAAGCTTCAACTTTACAACACGTAAGAGCAACTCCAATAGAAGCCCCAACTCCAACCCCTACTCAACAATTGAGGTCTAAGCAGCAAAAAATCAACTCCAACAGAGCCCCAACGCAAGTCCCTACACGAGCGAGGCCCCTAGATTTTCCCATCCGACAAATTCTCCTACTGGTCCGCAGCCAAGCCCCAACTCGATAGTTTTCGCCTCTCTGCTCCCGCCCGTTTCGCCTCCTTCCCGCCGCTCTCCCCTGGCCGGTGCCTGCCGCCACCGGCCGTCGCCATGCGTCCTCCTCGACCTCGTGCCCCTCCGCAATGCGGTCTCCCCAACCCCAGCGCTAGGGCGTCCATCCCCAAGCCTGCCGCTGGCTAGATCTGGGCCACGGGCGACGGGACGGCGTTCCCCGCGCTAGATGCTGTTGGGACGCCCTCCCCCACCATCGGAACACCCTCCCCCGCCACCGGGGCATCCTCCTCCCACGAGGTACCCTCCTCTCTTCTCTTTCCTTTCATGCCTTGTTTTTGCTGGCCGCCGCCGTTGACTGCACGCGCGTCTGCACGGGGCTGCTGCTTGCTGGCCACCGCCGCTGCTTGCGGGCGTCTGCGCGGGAACTGCTGATTGCTAGCCGCCGTTGCTTCTTGTACGCGCATCTGCACGGGATTTGCTGCTTGAGTGCGTGTGATGCCAACTGCTGCTATCTGCTTGCTTGCTTTCCTGCTACCATGCCAAATCTATATGCAGGTGATACAGCTCAGGATCGTGATTATTTCCGATCCAACCTACCTTAAGTATGTTTTATGGCTGGGAACTTTGCTCGGCGGCATACTTGCCCTTATCAGTCAAGTCTAAAAGCCTCTACGTGATGAACAGTCTGCCTGGTTTTCGGTTTGTTTTCTCACTGCTAAAGAGCAAGCAGTTACTGACACTAAAAATACGCCTTGTCCTGGTCAGTGTTTCAAACATACTACATGGATACATTCAGCACCATATGCGTGTGTAACAGCTGTCTGGTTCATTTGTTTTACTCTCAAATATATGTGCAACACATTTTTACTTCTTTTACAAAGGACATGTTTTGTTGTCGTGCCTATGGATGAGTTATGATCCAAGTAATGAAAAGTTTCTGGACGCACATCCGGAGTACAATGACCGCATATCGGTTTCAAGCTTCAACTTTACAACACGTAAGAGCAACTCCAATAGAAGCCCCAACTCCAACCCCTACTCAACAATTGAGGTCTAAGCAGCAAAAAATCAACTCCAACAGAGCCCCAACGCAAGTCCCTACACGAGCGAGGCCCCTAGATTTTCCCCTCCGACAAATTCTCCAACTGGTCCGCAGCCAAGCCCCAACTCGATAGTTTTCGCCTCTCTGCTCCCGCCCGTTTCGCCTCCTTCCCGCCGCTCTCCCCTGGCCGGTGCCTGCCGCCACCGGCCGTCGCCATGCGTCCTCCTCGACCTCGAGCCCCTCCGCGATGCGGCCTCCCCAACCCCAGCGCTAGGACGTCCATCCCCAAGCCTGCCGCTGGCCAGATCTGGGCCACGGGCGACGGGACGGCGTTCCCCGCGCTAGATGCTGTTGGGATGCCCTCCCCCACCATCGGAACGCCCTCCCCCGCCACCGGGGCATCCTCCTCCCACGAGGTACCCTCCTCTCTTCCCGTTCCTTTCATGCCTTGTTTTTGCTGGCCGCCGCCGTTGACTGCACGCGCGTCTGCGCGGGGCTGCTGCTTGCTGGCCACCGCCGCTGCTTGCGGGCGTCTGCGCGGGAGCTGCTGATTGCTAGCCGCCGTTGCTTCTTGTATGCGCATCTGCACGGGATTTGCTGCTTGAGTGCGCGTGCTGCCAACTGCTGCTATCTGCTTGCTTTCCTGCTACCTGCCTGCGTGCTTAAAACATTGTGACGCAAATTGAGAGCGGCTACTTGCTTAATACATGTGCCTGTGAATGAGACTGAGAAATTGATTATTTACAAATTGATAACTGCTACTTGCCTGCTTACTTGTAATACAAATTACATGTGCCTGTGAATGAGATTGAAAAGTTCATTATTTACAAATTGATAGGTTGCCATGGCTGGTCCTTACACGCAAATGATGTTTGAGGATTTCAATGTTGAGGTACTTGATGAGATTGTTAAAAAGAAAGGAGAAAAAGACATTTTTACTTCTGTGTAACAGACTGCCGGGTTCATTTGTGTTACTCTCAAATATGTGTGTAACACATTTTAACTTCTGTTACAAGTGTGTGGTACGAGAGACATGTTTTGTTGTTGTGCCTGTGGATACGTTTTGATCTAGGTAATTAAGAGCGATCTAGGTAATGAAAAGTTTCTGGACGCACATCCGAAGTACAAAGACCGCATATTGGTTTCAAGCTTCAACTTTGCAACACCTAAGAGCAACTCCAATAGAAGCCCCAACTCCAACCCCTACTCAACATTTGAGGGCTGAGCAGCAAGAAATCAACTCCAACGGAGCCCCAACTTGAGTCCCTACACGAGTGAGGCCCTTAGATTTTCCCCTCCAACCCATTCTCCAACTGGTCCGCAGCCGAGCCCCAACTCGATAGTTTTCGCCTCTCTGCGCCCGCGCGCTCCTCCCGCCCGTTTCACCTCCTTCCTGCCGCTCTCCCCTGGCCGTCGCCATGCGTCCTCCTCGACCTCGTGCCCCTCCGCGATGCGGCCTCCCTAACCCCAGCGCTAGGACGTCCATCCCCAAGCCTGCCGCTGGCCAGATCTGGGCCACGAGC
The DNA here is from genome assembly GCA_007726485.1 of Eragrostis curvula. Classification (NCBI taxonomy): domain Eukaryota; kingdom Viridiplantae; phylum Streptophyta; class Magnoliopsida; order Poales; family Poaceae; genus Eragrostis; species Eragrostis curvula. The sequence continues at coordinate 48,219,339 of CM017439.1, forward strand.
GACGGAACGATGTTTCCCGTGCTAGATGCTGTTGGGACGCCCTCACCCACCACCGGGACGCCCTCCCCCGCCACCGGCGCATCCTCCTCCCACGAGGTACACTCCTCTCTTCTTGTTGATAGGTTGCCATGGCTGGTCCTTACACGAAAATGATGTCTGAGGATTTCGATGTTTAGATACTTGATGAGATTGTTCATAAGGAGAAAAAGACATTTTTACTTCTATGTAACAGACTGCCTGGTTCATTTGTGTTACTCTCAAATATGTGTGTAACACATTTGTACTTCTGTTACAAGTGTGTGTTACAAGAGACATGTTTTGTTGTTCTGCCTGTGGATACGTTTTGATCTAGGTAATTAAAAGTTTCTGGACGCATATCCGGTGTACATAGACCGCATATCAGTTTCAAGCTTCAACTTTGCAACACCTAAGATTATTGAGGAGACTGTTTGTCACAACTCCGCATAGAGGGCTACCAAGACCAAGAAGCTGGGTAAGGCAGACGCTCCAGGTGGCAAAAAATAATCAAAACTTTGAACCATGCCAAATCTATATGTAGGTGATACAGCTCAGGATCGTGATTATTTCCGATCCAACCTACCTTAAGTATGTTTTATGGTTGGGAACTTTGCTCGGCGGCATACTTGCCCTTATCAGTCAAGTCTAAAAGCCTCTACGTGATGAACAGTCTGGTTTTTGGTTCGTTTTCTCACTGCTAAAGAGCAAGCAGTTACTGACACAAAAAATACGCCTTGTCCTGGTCAGTGTTTCAAACATACTACATGGATACATTCAGCACCAGATGCGTGTGTAACAGCTGCCTGGTTCATTTGTGTTACTCTCAAATACATGTGTAACACATTTTTACTTCTGTTACAAAGGACATGTTTTGTTGTAGTGCCTATGGATGAGTTATGATCTAAGTAATGAAAAGTTTCTGGACGCACATCCGGAGTACAAAGACCGCGTATTGAACCCCTACTCAACATTTGAGGGCTGAGCACCAAAAAATCAACTCCAACGGAGCCCCAACTTCCTACACGAGTGAGGCCCCTAGATTTTCCCCTCCGACCCATTCTCCTACGGGTCCGCAGCCGAGCCCCAACTCGATAGTTTTCGCCTCTGCTCCCGCGCTCTCCTCCCGCCTGTTTCGCCTCCTTCCCGCCGCTCCCCCTTGGCCGTCGTCATGCGTCCTCCTCGACCTCGTGCCCCTCCGTGATGCGGCCTCCCCAACCCCAGCGCTAGGACGTCCATCCCCAAGCCTGCCAGATCAGGGCCACAAGCAACGGGACGACGTTTCCCGTGCTAGATGTTGTTGGGACGCCCTCACCCACCACCGGGACGCCCTCCCCGGCCACCGGGGCATCCTACTCCCACGAGGTACCCTCCTCCCTTCTCGTTGATAGGTTGCCATGGCTGGTCCTTACACGCAAATGATGTCTGAGGATTTCTTTCGATGTTGAGGTACTTGATGATATTGTTAAAAAGAAAGGAGAAAAAGACATTTTTACTTCTGTGTAACAGACTGCCTGGTTCATTTGTGTTACTCTCAAATATGTGTTACTCTCAAATATGTGTGTAACACATTTTCCCCTCCGACCCATTCTCCTACGGGTCCGCAGCCGAGCCCCAACTCGATAGTTTTCGCCTCTCTGCTCCTGCGCGCTCCTCCTGCCCGTTTCACCACCTTCCCGCCGCTCTCCCCTGGCCGGCGCCTGCCGCCACCGGCCGTCGCCATGCGTCCTCCTCAAGCTCGTGCCCCTCCGCGATGCGGCCTCCCCAACCCCAGCGCTAGGATGTCCATCCCCAAGCCTGCCGCTGGCCAGATCTGGGCCACGAGCGACGGGACGGCGTTTCCCGTGCTAGATGCTGTTGGGACGCCCTCACCCACCACCGCCACCGGGGCATCCTCCTCCCACGAGGTACCCTCCTCTCTTCTCGTTGATAGGTTGCCATGGCTGGTCCTTACACGCAAATTATGTCAGGATTTCGATGTTGAGGTACTTGATGAGATTGTTAAAAAGAAAGGAGAAAAAGACATTTTTACTTCTGTGTAACAGACTGCCTGGTTCATTTGTGTTACTCTCAAATATGTGTGTAACACATTTTTACTACTGTTACGAGTGTGTGTTACAAGAGACATGTTTTGTTGTTGTGCCTGTGGATACGTTTTGATCTAGGTAATTAAAATTTTCTGGACGCACATCCGGAGTACAAAGACCGCATATCAGTTTCAAGCTTCAACTTTGCAACACCTAAGATTGTTGAGGAGACTGTTTGTCAAAACTCCGCATGGCGGGCTACCAAGGACAAGAAGCGGGGCTACCTTGATGTTAGCTCTGTTGCTCCTCTGTCGCCCCACCCCAATTCGTTGTTTGTGAATGCCACTGGAATTTGTGTCTATGCCACATGCCAATATATGAGAATGGCCATCGAGAGGTCAATGGCACGTGCACAAACTCAAGTGCATCCACACAAACAGTGACTAGGAGCAACATTCAAGTGCCTCATTCCGCAAAGGAGGTCTGCTGATGGCGCTCCCACTTCCTACATTGCCTCCGGAACGCGACTCCAAAGTCAATGGCTACATCCTACGACCTTGCGCGCGTGCTTCGGGTGAAGGCGGTAGCTCATACAAGGTCCACCTACCAGAACGGTTTGATGTACTAAAGAACTTATGCCTGCTCACATGGAAATGCAAGCATGACTGGCACATACTTGTTCTCGTTGTAGCATCCATGCACTTGTTCCATATCAGTATGCCAGGAGTGCTCTGCAGGATTCTATCTTATGCACATCGATGGATTTGATCTCTTTGTCTATCTCTGGCTCTACACTACGGTTGCAACGAAGGCTCCGACGAATGTTTCTGTTCCCCTACAGTGGTCCAACGATGGCTAAAAAACATCCTTTGTGTGCTGCTCATCCTCGCCCAAATTCCCAACTATCCGGTCCACTCTCACTTATGTGTGTGTTGTTGATGTTCACTCTTTTGCTCATGTGCAACCCAATTCATTGTATGTGTGTATGCCACTCAAATTTGTGTATGCCACATGTTAGTATATGAGAATGGCCGTCTGGAGGTCAGTGGCACACACACAAACTCAAGCGGATACACGCAAATAGTTAGTTTGGGGTGGCATGGCACAAAGAAGCAACATCTAAATGGATACACATGTATATATAAGTGCACAATACAAGCATTCAAGATAATGACACTAATAAATAAAGTAACAAGTAGACTGCCCTCTACTCACCTATCCCAAGATGAGTGTTGCGACTAGCATAGCGAGCTGTTCCAGTCAAATTTTTGTTCTCTCTGTTGAAAAGGCAAGTATGTTAACAATCTTAGGATAAACCTGTAATACCACAACTAAAAAAAAGAACATAATAATGTTGTGACAGATTGACGCTCACATGCCCACCTATAAGGTATATGGCGGTTAGTGTGTGCGTCACGGTACCTCTTGGCAAGCCCGAAGTCAATGATGTAAACCTGGGATTCACAAAACAATCATTACAATTCATGGTGTAATGTTAGTGTCAATGGCAAAGTCAATACAAACCTGGTTGGCTTTTCGACCAAGGCCCATAAGAAAGTTATCTGGCTTGATATCTCTGTGCAAATACCCTTTAGAATGCATAAATTCTATTCTTGTAATCTGCAACAGTAAATGTACAAGCACCAGCCAGCATTCAATATTAGAGATAGGCATCTTTTAGAAACTTTGTCAAAAATAGCAACTCACAACTAAGAATTTGAGGAAAGTTGTCTTATTACCATCTGATCCGCCAACATCAGGACCGTCTTTAGTGAGAATCTACGGCCACAATAAACAAATAGATCCTCTAGGCTTGGCCCAAGCAGATCAATAACAAGAATATTTTCATCGCCGTCAATACCACACCATTTTATGTTTGCAATACCAGCTGCATAGATTCAAGAATAAGAAGAATTAGAACACTTTGGAACGGCGAATATAAATTAAGGCATTCTTTGTGGTTCAAACTCATACTTCCTCCCTGGAGTGCATTGTACAGCTTGGCCTCATATAGCAATTGAGGATGATTGGTTTTGCTGCTTTCCTGTACAAAATAATAAATGAAACATAAATTACCAAACAATGAAGGCAAAAAGATATCTAAAACAAATAAATTTGTACTGTTAAGAAAGTAATAAGATCAATCACACCATGTCTGTAACTTCGATAAATAAACTATTGACTCCACTCAAAATAGATATCATTTTACATATAAGGTTGGCGTGTTTTAATTTTCTGGGTAACTTGTTTGCATCAAACTTCCCCATTCATTACATAATATAAGGCTAACAGATCTGACTCTGTCATAGCCTGGTATGCTGATTCCATGCATGTTTCATATGCATGGTGATAAATTTTGACACAAGCAACTGCAAAGAAATCACTCGTACCCTAACAGGCCAAAGAATGAGAGAAAAATGAAAAAAACATGTACAAGATGTGTAGCTAACACAACACAATATATACGAAACAGAACTCTAAGAATCCTACCTACAGTTACTGCAGTGTGATCAAATCAGCGGCCAATTGATGGCAACAGGAGGCAGGCAACAACACGATATATTAACTTTAAGAGTCCTACCTACAGTTGCTGAAGCATGATCAAATCACCGACCTACAATTTGAAAGAGGCACAAAAAAGGGAGCCCAAGAGTGGCCACAAGCAAAAGTATATGTGGCCTCCACAACCATCACAGATACTATCATGCTATCCAAAGTTTGATGTGAGTTACTTCCACTTCCATTGTGGGAATGGTCAACCAGATCTGACCATCCAAGAGGAGGCAATCAGTGGCCAACCGCTGGATCAAGGTGCCGAATAGACAACACCACCATCCAGCCAAGCCGTCACAATTGCTTGCCAGAACTCAAGGAATGGGATAAGCCACAGCAGCAGAACAGAAGCTGCCATGATATAGTGAGGTACAAAAGGTAAGGGGAGAGTTAGTAGCAGCAGCCAGTCTGGAGTTGCAGGCAAACATTAAGGCACTGAAGGTGTGTAACCAGGTGGGTGGTTGAGCCTGCGAAAGATAATGGCACACATATCTTTGTGGTCTTAAATTCTCTGCTACATCACCTACGTATACTGACTAGGTAAATTGAAATCTTTTCGGCATAGGTCCGCCAAGGCGCTTATGTGTAGTGAGAAACAAAGGGCAGCATCCTGGCTTGAGTGCCATAAAATTCTATTTATTTAATGCCAATGATAAGGACTTGCAGTGCCTGAACACAAACTAGAAAAAATAAGAAAATATCTGAGCGTGATAAAATGTAATAGATTGCCAACTTGAAAACATAACAAATCCCATGTGGTCAGAAAAAGTGAAACCAATCCTGCAGAGCATTATGACACCGCAACTCAGCAAGCAACAAAGCACGCAATACTAACAAAAAAAAATCAAAAGTCAAAAATAAGTGTGTCTTTCAAAATTTTTGGGGACAAACTGCCCAACCGACACGTGGTTGATGGTCCCAGATCACAAAACTGAAGTACATAATATTTGGTGATTTTTCTAGAAATAGATGTTTCTTTACCATATAGAGTACTAATTTATTGTCTTCTAATTAAAAATTTAACTGATCCCGTTCTTATTAATGACGGCTACCCGGCCACGTAACGTAACAGATTCCTGATTTACACTCCTATACTTCTGTGTAACTGCACATCACTAATATGAACTAGCACAAGAGGAACTGTGTAGAGTAAAAACAATATGCTTAAATCATTGAATCTTTTACGTCACATATATCTAAGCCAATGGACTAGTGGAACTCCGGCTGCGGGAACCCAGACCCCACTAGCCGTTGGAAAATTTCAAAACTATATGGTGTTACAGAAGAGTGAAAACTTCAGAAACACTGCTCCTTTTACTAGGGTCAACTCGACATATAAGCAAATTTGGCGCGCAAGCCATTGCACTCTACCGAAATTCACTTGGCACAAGCAATGCACAACGAAGCAGCAAGGCACACTGCACGATTATAGCATTATATCAATAGAACAAAAACCTCATTTTTGAGAGCCACGAGACAGAATTACACGATAATCAAGCTTCCACCCAAAACCTAGCACGCCCAACAATCAGTGCTACAGAAGCCGCGAAACCTAAACAAATCCAGAACAGTGGCGGGGGAGATGGGGAGAACTGAGAGTAGCAGGAGGAGGAGCTCACAATCTTGACGGCAACGATCTCGTAGGTGTCAACGTGCGTCGCTGCAGAGGGCACAACACAACCAAAGCCTCGTCAGATCCAAACAACAAGCAAAGGCACAACGGGGAGGAACAGAATCAATCGAGCGGCGCGGGATGCCGTGATAGAGAACGAACCTAGGTAGATCTCCCCGAAGGAGCCGCTCCCGATCTTGCGCCCGAGCTTGTACTTGCTGCCGACGATTCGATCCATCACCGCCTCCTCCGCCGTCCAGCTCTTGCGATCGGCGCCGGCGAGTGGGAGGAGAGAAAAAAAAAATCTAGGGTTCCGAGTGCTGCGAGGAAATGGGGAAGGAACAGAGAGAGGAAGGTGGGCAAAGCGGCGGGTTGAAGCTTCTAGAAGGGTCGGAACGGAAAAGGATTGGATTTGCTGGTCGCCAGTCACGAGTGCCCGACAGTGGACAAACGCTTTTGGAAGGAAAGCCGGCAGTCGTAAGTAGGGCTGGACTACCGAGCCGGCTCGGCTCGGCTCGGCTCGGCTCGGTCCCGCGCGTTAGGATAACGAGCTGGCTCGGCTCAGCTCGTTATCTTAACGAGCTAGAATGCTGGCTCGGCTCGACTCGTTATGAGCTCGAGCTGGCTCGCGAGCCAGCTCGTTAAGCTCGTCACTCGCCTCCAGCATCTTTGCTACGACCTGGGGAACAAGACGATAACCATGCCGTTGGGTACATCTTCACGCCTTTGAGCACAATGACGTGTCGGGCGAGGAGGCGATGGCCGACGACGCAAAGGTCGTCGCGACCGAGAGGGGATGGGGGCTGGAGATGTGGAGGAACCGACACCACCGCACGAGGGAAGTAGAGGGAGGGGTGGCACCGCCTGGCTTGAGATGTCAGCCGCCGCGCTTCATGTCGCCTATCCATGGTTTGGATCTTGACTCAGTCCTCTTCTATCATCGCCATAGTCATGGGAAGAGCGGTGAGGACAATGAGCTCATGTTCATCATGAGGTTTGGCGTTGATGGCTGCAGCGTCAATGACGAAGGAGAAGGGAGAGGCGAGTGCTATGACGGGAGAAAGGACGCCGACAACCTCGTGGAGCTCCTCCGGGTAAGCTCGTAAGTAGGCGACGAGGGAACAAGGTGACAGGTCAGCGAGGCAAGCGGTGCGGTTCACGAACGGAGCAAGGCAGGCATGCGATGGGGATTTGGGAGGAGACAAGGTGTGGTGGCGGCGTGATTCGAGAAAGGAATAAGGTGTGTGGAGGGAGGAGGAGACCGAGGGGTGCTGGGCCTGTTGGAGCATGCTGGCTCGTTTGGCTCGCGAGCGGCTCGCGAGCCAGCTCGAGCTGGCTCGTTAAGCATAACGAGCTACAAACTTAGCTCGACTCGTTAGAAAAAGTGAACGAGCCGAGCTGAGCTGAGCCGAGCTAGTCACGAGTCGAGCCGAGCTAACGAGCCACGAGTTTTTCGTCCAGCCCTAGTCGTAACAGCGGGACAAGGTCGACCTGGTTTTTTGCAGCGGATTGCTTGGCTTCAAAGGGTTGCTTGTTTTTGGCAAATCCGAACGAGAGTTGGAATAGGATCTGGATAAAGAGTTCACTTTTGACTCTTAACCGTAGTGTATAGATCAGCTTGTGCCTACAAACATGTTTTGTATGTTTTGTTTCGCGCCTGATCACACCGCAACTTAGGTTACGCTAAAGTTACGGAGATATTTTTGACGCCAAAATCCATGTAAAATTGCACTATGTAAATGTCACGGCAACTGTTTTAATTAAGAACAAAACAATATTATAGCTTTACATGGCTGCCTGCAGTAGGAACATGTATTTTATTTCTGCTTTTGCGTAGAGCAAGAAACAGAGACAAATTTGTTCACTAAAGACATGTATCGTGGTGTGCTAATTAAATTAGTCTAATTTATTTTGGTGCATTAAAGATAAGGTTCATTCAATAGCTTGTTGCATTAAACCATCTGACTTTAGCCTTCAATTAAGACAAAATTTAGAGTCGGGATTACAGAGTTGATTACGTATATGTAGATTTTATCTGCAGGCATTTGTAACTATTTCTCAATCAATTATGCTAAAAAAACCTATATGTTAAAGATGAAAGAGAATTTTTTATCTAATAATGATTTCTGCACGACAATGAATAAACACTTAGTGAGATAGCATCACAACCTTATTAGTGCTCGTGGAACTGCATAACATAGCCAACAATTATGATGATTATAAGGCTCATCGGTTGTGCTTTGTAGTCGTCAACCTGGTTGGAAGACTTAGTTGGAAGGAGGAGGAAGATGAAGGATGTGTCAATTGTCTACCAAAGGCGGAAAAGGAAGGTGCACGGGAGTCGACTTTGTCTTGCACATTTACTGATATTGCGAATGGACAAATTTTAAAGGAAATCAACGCAAACAATTTAGCTAAAAAAATAGAATATCATTAAAGATTTCCTCTAAAAAAGAGAGGGAAAAACAATATATTATTCAAATCGTGGAGTGATCCAATTAATAAGTATTCATTAATATAATGCATATGCCAATATACAAAGTATACATATGATTGCCCAGAATCAAAAGGAACAAGATGTATATGAACAAAAATAATGTAATATAATCCTCAAATTAATTCATCACCCGAAAGAAAAATAAAAATAGTGACCGGCCATCGTGGCCATTTGGCCGTTCCTCATGTCACGACCATAGTTGAGGAGCCAAACAAGAGAGAACTGGTCTCAGTATTGCGGCAGGCCGCACTCGACGGGCCTCTGTCCGTTGGTCCACTGCTTGGGGTCGACGCAGTAGTCGTAGATCCTGTACGTGCCCTGAATCCACTGCATCTGCCCCAGCTCCGCGCTGCTCAGCTGGCACGCCCCGCGGTACGGCGCCGCCGCCGCCGTGCAGCCGGTGGAGCAGCCGCCGTAGCTGTAGCACTCGCAGATGTCCAGGTTGATGCCGTTGTAGTTGGCGACGAAGGGCGCCTTGGACCAGTCCGTCTTCACGCGGCCGCCCTGCGTCGCCCAGTCCTCCGCCGCCCAGATGCTCGAGTAGGCGAACATCGGCCGGCTCGTCGGGAACGCCACGCCGTGGCTCGACTCGTAGTTGCGGAACACGCGGATCGGCACGCTGTCGACGTACCACCTGCAGAATTTTCACATCCATATGGATCGGATCATCTTGTGTTCGTCGGTAACTGCCGCTAGCTAGCTAGTTCATGGAAGCTATATGTATGGACATCAAAATATGTGATCTCTACTTACACGATCATGCAGGGACTCCAGGAGATGGTGTAGTTGTGGAAGCCAGTGGTGGGGTCGAACCAGGGCTTGAACTGCATCTCCTTCTTGCCGAAGCCGTTGGCGAAGAGGTTGGTGTGGATGGTGTAGGGCTGCCCGGTCTCGTTGCCCAGGAACTCGAAGTCGATCTCGTCGTGGTTGTCACCGACGGAGGACGCCTGAATCATTTTTGGGCAGTGTAAAAAATTTGCTATAATGCAAACTCGAGATCAGATATCATGCGAAATGAGACGACTGCTCTGCACGTACGTAGTAGGTGGTGACGGTGCCGGCGGAGTTGCCCGGGACGAGCTGGATGAGGGTGGACACGGTTCCGTACACGAACTGCTTCTTGGTCCGGAGCATGCAGCCTGCAGGTGGGAGTAGCCGCACAATTAGCATAAGAATCATCCCTACATCACGGTGCGATACATATGGCCCTGTTCGTTTCTTTTAGCGCTAAATTTTAGAGGCCTCTAAACAAAGAAAATTTAGTACTAAATAAAATTTAATGACAAAACCTTTTTACAGATGGGTACATCTTTACGAGACGAATCTAATGAGCCTAATTAATCTATGTTTTGCTACAGTCATGATACAGTAATGCTACAGTAACCATCATCTAATCATGGCTTAATTACCCTCATTAGATTCGTCTTGCGAATTAGACCAAGGTTCTGAAGTTAATTTTGTAATTAAACTTTATTTAATATAGCTTATCTAGAGTTTAGACCCCTCTAAAATTTAGACCCCCATACGCCGAACACCCCCTATGATTTTTACACATGCATGGAAATGCAACCATGATGAAGAGTCGGACCTGAGTAGTTGCTGACGAGCTTCATCGAGAGGGAGTTGCCGCCGTTGGAGAACCACGCGTTCTGGGGCTCCCATGGGATGTCGCAGTCGGTCTGGAAGTTGCCAGCCGCGGCGAGGCCGGCGACCGCTGCGGCGACGGCGACCAGCAGGAGAGCCCTCGAGCCCTCCATCTTCTCTTCTCTCTGAGAAAACAAGCTTGCAACTCGCTCTTATTACTCTTGAGAAAACAAGCTTGTCGAATGCCTTTGTGTTGTCTAGGCTTGATGAGAAATGGCGACGGACGCGTCTGCTTATATAGTTGCTCGTTCTTTCTAGTCAAAAGCGAGTTTTTGGTTCCCATGTCGTAATGGTTGATAGGATATTGATATTAATTATTGTCATCTGAAGGTTGTACGTAGTGCTGCCAGCTTGCGACCTCGGTTGGCTTGGAACACGGAAGCGATCTCAGTCTCTGGTTTCTGACAGGGTTAGTGCTCTGCACAACGTTGCCCCGTTTAGGCAGCTGTCAAGGATGAAAGAGACGTGCAAGTATAATTCGGTTCGACTAGGAGGAGCCTCCAGACTGTCCCAATTGGCACCTTCTCCACGTACTTTGTGTATACGACGAAGTCAGAAATGATTAACTGGTCAAATATGCCCGGTTTCGATTCTTGGCTGATCCAGCCCAGACATTTATATCTGCTACTTAGATAGTGCCTGGTCTGCAGTTCAAGGACGTGCAGGTGTATTTGTGTTGTCCGCGGCATGTTGACTTTTGAGTTATTGTCGGTGGCCAGTCGTCACTACTACGTATGTGGACGGGTTCAGTTTTATTAAGCTGCTGAATTGCCTAAACTCTTTCGAAATTTATGATTCATTTGAGACAAAGAAAGAAATCGTCCGGATGTTTGAACTTCGAATTGTTAGTCATTCGGATTCGCATGGATTTTGTGCTAAGCATTGCTTGACTTCGTCTCACTAATAACGAATTGTTGTGCGTTCCCCAAAAAAAAGAAAAAGAAAAAAAGAACTGTGTTGTGGTTGGACCTTGCGTTGCTGACGGTCCAAGTGTGGTTCGGGCAGTCCATCGGCCAGATCGATGCGGCCCATGAGGAGGTGGATCAGGTCTAGTATAGTAGGCTCAATCGCTTCCTTTATCACATTTTTTCTTTTTGTTTTCCGTATTCTTGTGTATTTGATCCATGTGATATAGTGCAATGTTTTATATTTGTGGTGTTTCTCATAGGAAATTAACCTTTGAAGATATTGGACTAAAAAAAGGAGTTGCGTGTGAGTTAATTAAGCTTGTTGGTTGTTTGAACTGTGCGTGGCTATTGTGATTCGAACTATGTGTACTAGCCCGTCAACCTGTGCAATACTTACACGGGCTAGCAAATTAGAACTAATTTACTCTTTAACTACTTTATCAGTTCTCAAATTATAATTCCCCAAAAATCAATAAAATAAATCACCTTATATCACAAACTAATGATATCTAGTTAGATACCTAACCTGTTTCTATTGAAAAGTGAAAATTCCAAGCTTGTCCTATGAAGATTAGTAGTATTCTTTTGCCTTTATGAAATTTATCGCTTATATGTACTAATTATTGAGAATGACAGCTCCCTGTGTAAATCCTCATTCAAATCAATATATACATACTACAGGTGCCACATTTTCTAGGCATGCATCTTCCAAATATATTATGCAATAAATATTATTATGGACCAATATACTTCAAAGTATAGGAATATTTATATTAATAGAATCTAAATAAGTTATAAAAAAGGGGAAGGGGTTTGGATACAATTATGTCAAGCCTACATTTGGAGGAAAGTAAACCGTTAGAAAGGAGAAAAAATAGTTCATTGAAACTTCCTTTGACGCACTGCATCGAAACTTTCTTTCATCTACTTAAATCTATTAATGAAAGCAGCAGAGTTGTTACCTGAACACAATGTGAAAAAGACATGATACCCGTAATTGCATTCATAGATTAGTAAAGAGTGAAGTGCACCACGGGTCCTTAAACTTGTCCGGCCGTGTCGTTTAGGTCCCTAAACTCTCAAATTGCATTTTTAGCACCCTAATCTTGTTATGGGTCGCACAACTGGTCCAAACTGCACCCGAACCCGCTACCATAGCTGACTTGGCGCCATCATGGATCCACCGTGGCTGGATGCACGCAAGGAAAAAAAACATTTTGCAATTAGCCCCTCAGCCGTGACTTGTTGTGTGGCCCACCATTCCAATTCGTTTCCTGATCTCTCGCCTGATCGTATTCTGTTTTCCTGGACGAGACGAAGGGACAAGCGAGGACTGTAGTGGCGGTGGCGATCCTGGTGGCGGCGATCCTCGGGGCTGGGGTTACGCGGCGATCGGGGGAGAGAGGATAGGAGGCGATTCAGGCCGCAAGCACTCGCACGTGTTCAGCCCGGAGGCCGCGCCCGCCTTGGACGATGGTGGCCTGCCGGCGAACGAAAGCAGAGGCGGCGCCCATATACGGTGAGTCAAACGAATCCCTCTTCGTACTGACATTGGGTCTGATTAGGTACTCGGTAGGTAGTTGATCCTGGTTGATGTATTAAGTATCAATTTTGCCATTTTGGCACCATGGGCTCATAATACTAGGGTTTTTGTTCTCTGACATTGGATTTTTGGGTGCTCTTCTGTTTCTAATCGAAGCATGTTCCGTGTATTGTAGGTGCCGGTGCAGATGAGTTCTCGATTGAGTTTCATCATGGAGGTTTTTTTGTCGGTTCTGATAATCTCCGATCGTATGCCAATGAGAAAATTGATTGGTTTGATCATGTAGAGACAGATACTTGGTCTCCTCTGGTTTGATGATTTCATTGAGCAACTTGGGTACACTAGGACTACTGCTATGAAGATTTATTGGTTGTTACCAGGGAAGCAACTTGCTGATGGGCTGAGAGTAATTGTCAGTGATTCAGACACTTGTGTTATGGCATCGTTGGTCGATAGGGTCAAGAACTTGGTTGTTTATGTTGATCACGATGATAATATTGCAGGGCTTAATTGGGACGATATAGTGGCCAATCCCATAACTGAGTTACCCAAGGTTTTGAGCCCCAAGAAAATGACTGATGTTGAGAAGAATTGTGGGCATGTGCTAGATCTTCCTCGGTGCAAGAGTGGAACACAAACATGGACGAGATGAGGGCTTTAAATCAGGATGTTTATGAGTGGTTGGAGAAAATGCCTCCCAACACATGGGTAAGGGCATTTTTCTCAGAATTCCCTAAATGTGACATCTTATTGAACAACAATTGCAAAGTTTTCAATAAGTACATCCTGGATGCTCGAGAGTTACCAATACTAAGTATGTTTGAGAGAATTAAGTCACAACTCATGACTAGGCATTACAACAAACAGAAAGAGCTGCAAGATATGCAAGGATCCTTCTGCCCAAAGATACGAAAGAAAGTATCCAAGAACTCTGAGATGGCAAACTTGTGCTATGCCTTACCAGCTGGTCAAGGTGTCTTTCAAGTGCAAGAAAGGGATGTTCAATATGTTGTGAATATCATTTCTAAACAGTGTGATTGTAGGAGGTGGGACTTAACAGGGATTCCGTGTAATCATGCAATATCTTGCTTGAGGCATGAAAGGATCCCTCCTGAAAGTGTGCTGCCAGCTTGCTACTCAGTTGAGACATTCAACACAGCATATGGTTTCAATATATGGCCATGCAGAGACAAGAGCACTTGGGAGAAGGTCAATGGTCCTCAAATATTGCCACCTGTGTATGTGAAGAAGGTAGGACGATCACCAAAGTCAAGGAGGAAGCAACCACATGAAGTGGAAGGCAAGAATGGTCCAAAATTATCAAGGCATGGAATGATCATACGTTGCAAGTGGTGTGAAGGCACAGGACACAACAGTGGTGGTTGTAAACTGAAGAAGAATGGCATCAGCTCTGCCGAGGCTAAGAGGATGGTTGCTTCAACACTTCATGAACCTGAGGTCGAGCCAACTGTTGAACCTGAAATTATTCAGGTAAGTAGTGCTTTCAAACATGTGCATCATTTGTTCAGTTACTAATGCCTGTACCTAAGCACGCTATTTCATTGTAGGAAGTGACATCACAACAACCAGAGCAATCAACTACTCAGCTGCTGCCACAACTAAATAATACTTTGCTAAGTCAGATGATGGGAGAGGTATTTTACACACTCTTTGTCATTCACCTAAGCTTCTATTACTGATTCACTTGATTATTATTTCAGGCATCTCAGTCCAGCAGCTGCTCGCAGGCACAAGGTTCACTCCCAGACCCAGCTTTCATTGTCGCCAACAGGCCAATGGCAAGACCAGTTGTGTTGACAACCTGCAACAAAGATGGCAGGGCTGCCCTTGCAAAGAAGAGGAAGGCGACAAAGAACGTAGCTGGTGCTAAATCCAAGAAAAAGAATGGAGATGGAAGCAGTTGACGGAAAATTATATTCACCAAAAGTTTTATAGATTACAAATAGTTGGATCTTTTCTTTTCTGCAAGACTTTGTGTTACGCATTGGTTAAAGCACCAAATATATGTGTACCGGGTGTGTTAAGTAATGTCAGGTTACTTTGTCATGAATTCATTTTTTGTGATACACGTGTGAGAAAGTATTAGTATTTCTGAATGGCCATTGGCTCATGCTCTGCTTTCAAGCCGATGCTCTGTTTTTCATTTTGTCTGCTGGCTGTGTGTTCATGGCGCTCGCAAGGGAATGAATATGCTCCCTACCACCATCAGCAAGGGGACGAACAGGCTGCTCCTTCGATGTGTTGGCTATGCAATGGTGGCTGGCAGCAGCTAATAGGCAATGGGGCAGCAAAATTAAGACAAAAGATAGCGTTTATGTTTCAGAACTGGACAGCAGGGGGTTATGTGCAAAAGAAAAAGGTTTTCAGTGGCGCCAAAACTCCGACCGTCCACACTGGCAAGCCACGTCAGCACTCAAAACGGGTCAGCACCCGTTTGGACCAGTCGTGCGACCCATAACAAGATTAGGGTGCTAAAAATGCAATTTGAGAGTTTAGGGACCTAAACGACACGGCCGGACAAGTTTAAGGACCCGCAGTGCACTTCACTCATTAGTAAATAACTAAAGTAGCACATCTTTGTAGAACATTTTGTAGGACGGGAGGAGCGAGCTTTAGTTACAGTAAGCCATGGATACGATCAGGGATGCATGATCAACTCACCATGTAAGGCAAATAAAAACAAATATTAAGAAGCATTGTAATCTTCAACGATGATTTTTTTTTGAGTTAGGACAATGTGAAATAGTTGAAAAGGGGTCGCTATAGAATGATATATTGTAGAAATATATGTTTCACAAAAAATATAAGTAACAAATCCTTTCGTGTAAATTGAAAAAATGGAACTTTTAAACACGTGAGGAACCCTATAAACATGTTGGAAACGTTTTTTCATGGTAAGGGACAAAAGGATTTCAGATATCTCGTGATTTTTAGTCTGCATAGTCAAACTGCATACAATGTGTTTCTCATGCATTCAGGAGTCATTTCATTATTAAATAGGAATAAATTCATTTAACTGTACTTACAAAATTAAAGTACTGCAATAGAATCAAGACCAAGCTTCATATGGCATGCTGAATCCATAACATGCAAATCCACTCAAATAATTGGTTAACAACTTAAAGCATCAATGGATAATAATGGGCATTTAACTATGCCTCCAATTCTCCATCTCCTTCATCAATAGATTGTTAACCATGAGACACAAATCATGTCTTATTTAAAAAGAATAAATGTAACTCTCAGATGTAATCTACTTATTATAGGACACCACAACCATAAGGTTTAGGGAATTTGGTGTTTTTACCCTTGGTTTCGAAGTCAATTGCAATTTTGCCCCTCGTTTTTTAACTTTGCAAAATTACCCTTGTTTTTTCCAACTGAAGCAAAAACTTACCCCTATTTACCCCTGGTTTTGAAGAAAAACGGAGGGTAAAATCGCAAAATAGGGGTAGGTTTTTGCTTCAGTTTGAAAAGTCAGGGGTAAAATCACAAAGTTGAAAAACCAGGGGTAAAATCGCAATTGAGATGCAAAACAGGGGTAAAAACGCCAATGCCCCTAAGGTTTAAGGATTATATATATCCAACTGGATCGGTGGTTAGAGGGACCTGCAAGTAATGTACTATTTTGAGGGTTCTCTGAGACTTGCTTCTTTTCTTTTATAACATAATCTGTAGGGGCCTGAGCCTCTCATGTTCTTTCAAGAAAAAAAAATTCTATTTTGAGCCAAAAGAAAATTAATATTCCTGCTTTTGTGAATCAGAGAACCTAAGTACTGTATTGATGACACAAATAGTATGATGTGCTAGCGTTGAACTTGACTGAAGTTGTACCGATTGAATCCAGCTGGCTTGGTCCATTTGAATCCAATACCCTGTAGTACCCATAGCCTCTGTTCGTGCACATCCAATCCGGATTAGAAAAGGAAACTAAAGTCAGATTATCAAAATCTCCAAACTGAAATAGAGAAGGGCACCTTGTTGCAGAGATTTGCCATTGGTGGTTGCACTTGAGGTCGTTAGTAACGTCCCATTGCTGATTGCATATCGAGGTGATACATGATGGCAGGCAAGTGAGAGAATGGTCGTCCAGTTCATGCTGACTGTTGTTTACCTCGCATCACACGGAGAAGCGTGAGGGATGGACCATGCGTGCAGGTTCTATTCTTGCCTTCCTGCATTGCATATCTGAAACACATGTCCATCCTTCATGCAGAAATTTTCGTCTTCCGCTGTGCTGCACCTCCCATGCGAGAACAGATGATGATGATGTTTGTCGTTGCAGACAACAACCGTTCTGAATCTCCTACACGACAGCGGAAGCGCCCGATCGAAGACGGTGGAAGAGAGATTGGAGTCGACCATGGAAGATGCGGTTTTCAATCTTGGTAGATCGAATCGGCAACGGCCCTGGTTTCAGGTTCATCAAGGCCGTACGGGAAGTTCTTCGCTCCTCCCTCCAAATCCGCCTGACTGCACCTACCTCTTGATTTTCTTCATGGTGTGGGTGCTAGACAATGACTTGCTGGCGAATTCTTGAGGAACAATGAAGAGGAGAAGGACAAGATCATGGGAGGCGGAGAGGAAGATCCAAGGAGAGCGCCTGGAAAGATGAAAGCGTCGTTAACGTCATGCGGCTAGGGTAAGGTGGGTAGGAATTCGTGGGCATGTGGTCGTTGATCAATGGTTGATGTTTGCTGTGCATCTTAATTAACGAACAAATGTTTTGCTTTTTCCTCAAAATTTCTAGGTTTTTCCCCCGGTTAACGTGAAGGCTCCAAAACAAACCTCCAATTAGTAAATATAAGATGATTTTGTTGCAAGATCAATTTATCCTATGTGTGATAACTATACGTATGACTTAGAAATTGATGATAATATATGATTTTTTTAATTACAGGGAATGTCAGTGAGAGGAGGTGTATATGTGGTCGGGACCAATAGGCTCGCGCGCGCATGTGTGCGGCGTGTGTGTGTGTGTGTGTGTGTGTGTGTGTGAGAGAGAGAGAGAGAGAGAGAGAGAAGCAAAGATGAAGTAAAAACAAACTAAAAGGAATGAAGGTAAAGAGAAATAAAGCAAAATAAATAGGAGGTAAAGATGAGAAGTAAAGATAAGGTAAAAGCGAAATAAATAGACAGGAAGAGAAATGAAAATATGCTAAAATCCACTATTACAATCTGGCGTGTACACCCTATATATATAATAGTATAGTTGGGTCTTTTGGCAAATGAGCTCGCGCTGAAGACATGTGAAGGAGAAGGAGCCTAGAATTCGATTCACGAGGAGAGAGACAATAGCAGTAACAGCTGACCACACCGTTTACGTAACTCGCGGTGGATGGAAAATTGG
Source organism: Eragrostis curvula (assembly GCA_007726485.1). NCBI lineage: Eukaryota > Viridiplantae > Streptophyta > Magnoliopsida > Poales > Poaceae > Eragrostis > Eragrostis curvula. The sequence goes on from CM017439.1 coordinate 48,237,509, forward strand.
GTAGACCCGGGGCAATGGGTGCCATTCACATTCACCTATACGGAGACACGGATCGAGACACATGCAGGGAGACAGGGAAGCCGCAGCCGGCTGGTGGCCCCAACAGCCGCCATCATCGCTAACCGAGAGGGTTGCCGCCTTGCCGGCCTCGGACGAGTTCCTCGGCTGGAGGCCTCTTTCTTTCTCTCCAAAACCTCACACAGAGAGAGACACGAAAGTCCGTCTTCCACAAACCACATCTTCTGGCAACTGGATGGCACTAGAGAACTGAGGAATATATATGTACAGAATACAGATACACCCTGTCTGCACTGCGCCTCGGTTTCTCCCCTGCATGCTTTGCGAATGGTTTACCTGCATTGCAGTTTGGTTGCTCACGCACTGCTGACTGACCTGCAGCTTCAATTCGTCATGGATTTTGGCGTAAGATACCAACGGAAGAGTCACGGGTCTGATCATTCCATAGTAGCCTAGCCAACGCAAGTCGTGTATCCCGTCTCTCCTTTTGCAGCGTGCTCTTCCAGCCGATTCATGTAAAAGCCACGCATCTGGTTCCTGAATCCTGATCAACATTTGGAAATTTCTTTGATGAGTACCCCGTTGAATCTGGCAAGTACGGCGGCGTTTTCTGATGGCAGTTTATCTAGTTAGCAAAATTTCAACATGGCACCAGCAGTAAGGCAGATCTCCATCTACTCATTTCAGGAAAACAAAATTAAGAAAAAAAGGAACTCAGAAAGCCTTGAATATGGGCTCATGCCTGTCGCTGTCGCTTTACCAGTTTGAGAGCTCATGCATCCCAATGGAATGGCATGGAATTTTCCACAGCTAAAGCCCTCCACAGTGGAGAGCGGTTCCGATACAAAAATTGGGCCCCGCACAAGGTAAAATGGGCACCGAGTGTGACTTGCACAGCGGCGGGCACCGAATCCCTCTGCAAGTATGTCCCTACATGACCCTACGTAGCAGGAAAAAAGTGTTTCTTATCCTCAGCGATCAGTTGCTTCACTGGAGGAAATATTACTTTTTTATTTTACCAGCACCTGCAAGTACGTGCTCCGAAGCCCGGTTTTTGGGCACCTGTAGTACTGGGCATCGCGCGGCACAACGTTGGGAGCGATGCCAAAAACTGGAAAAGAACGTTTGGGCATCGGTCATCGCTCCCCACTGTGGAGGGCCTTTAAGCCATCGCTATCAAGCGATCACCAAACGACGCACGGTTTGTCGTTGTAACAAGTTCCTACTGGCAACGTGTAAAAAAAAAAAAAGTTCCTACTGGCAAGCAATCTAGGGCGCGTTCGGTGTACCTCTCTAAACTTTAGCTCTAAAGAGAATCTTATTATTTAATAGTATTAAATAAAGTTTAATGATAAAACCTTTTTACAGATGGGTACATCTTTACGAGACGAATCTAATGAGCCTAATTAATCTATATTTTGCTACAGTGATGCTACAGTAAATATCGTCTAATCATGCCTTAACTACCCTCATTAAATTCGTCTCGCGATTTAGAGGGAGGGTTCTGCAGTTAGTTTTATAATTAAACTTTATTTAAGACAAGATTCTTTTTGTTTAGACCCCTTTAAATTTTAGGCTCTAAAACGCCGAACACCCCCCTAGACTACTACTGCCTCGTATATAATCGCCCAACTGAACAAGAAGCCGTCACGCTCCAAGCTCGTGATCACCGTCGGATGGCAATTTAGCGGCGATGGCTGAAGCAGAGTCAGCTTTCCCGTCAGACACGGGTCCGGCACCCGCCAGTACGGCGGCCACGTACTGGATGCGACGGCGTCCGAGTCTCCAACGTTGCCGCCATGTTGCAAGCCGGATGTTCCCTCCGCATGCTGGCTGCTCCTCACTGCCTGGGAGCCAAATTCCGTCGTCCCGCCCAGGCCAGAGGAGCTGACTATGTTCGGATCATCACGTCGGCAGGGGCGGTGGTGTCGTCGCCACTGTGCAAGCTGCAGGAGTGGTTGAATCCGCGAAGCGCCTCTACTTGGGGCGCGCGCAGGAGCACTGCGTCCCCGCGTAAGGGCTTGTGGCCTGGGACGAGTACGTCTTTGTTTGTTTCTCTCCAAAATCTCTCTCACACACACACGAAACGAAAGACGGCTACCGTCCTCCACATTTAGATCTGTGTACTGGATAGCAGCATCGAACGGGGTATATATATCCTTTCCATCTGCAGTGCCTCGCTTCTTCCCTTGCATGATGTGTAGAAGGTTCACCTGCAATTGCAATTTGGTTGCTCATGTGCTGTGAACCCGGCAGCCATCGACTTTGGCGTGACATATCGAAGGAAGGATCACGGGCCTGACCATTCATTCCATTGGGCCGGACCGGATCAGAAACGAGTGTTATGTGCCCACTTATCAGTAAATAGAGAGCAGCTGTTTCATTTAGCCACCGAATGTAGAGGGTGCGGTGTGTGAGAGAGCAATTCAAAGTTCACTAAGTAGCTCGCCACGGTAATCCCTTTCGCCTCCGATGGCCCTCGGGGCATCGCGAGGCGGAGGTGATTGCTGCGCTCTCGCCGGCCGGTGGTAGGTTAGGTCCTAGTTTAGGTTTTCCTAGGTCTAGGGTTAGGTCTTCGGCGGTCGTCGGCAAGGTCGCGGCGGCGACGGCTTCGTGTCCGAGGAGGTCCCTCCGAGCTCGGCCGTGCCCCGCTGGTGCTTCACTCCGGCGCCGGCGGCGAGCTTGTGGGGGTGGGGTCCCTGTCGAGGGGCTCCTCTTTAGGAGTCTGATGCCGGCGGTTCCTTGGCTCTGTCGAAGAGGCAAGGAAGCCGGCCTTTTGCAACAGGGAGACTGCGGCTGCGGCTTGGAGGAAGGTAGGCGGTTGGATCCTGCTCGAGGGTTCCGCGGCGGCTTCCGTCGTCGTCGGCGAGTGGCGGTTCAAGCCGGAAGGTTCTCGGGGCGCGGCCCCGGCCGGAAGCACGGTCAGCTCTCGCTCATCCCGTTCTGCGGGTGTCTTTACCGGCTCGTTTCAAAGCCTTTGTGCGATGGAGGCCTTCTCGGCGAAGGGTTTGTGGCGGAGGCGGGCTCTGCAGGCGCTGGCGATGGCCGGAGTTGGTGGATCTCGTCGTCCTCGAGGTGCTGGAGGTCCGGGGGCTTCGTTGTTTTTTCTGTTTTTCCTAGGGGCCTTTTTGCACTTTGGGTGGGACAGCTGTCCGTATCCTTGTATGACGTACCTGTGTACGTATGTATGGTGTACTCTTTCCTTAACAATTAATACAGGTATGGATGATAAAAAAAAAAAAGTAGCTCCAATCTAATTTTTCACCTTCCTGTCTCAACTTGTTTCGAATTTACGATCTTAGATCGGCATTTAGTAGCTTAGATTTTAGTACTACCGCCAAACATCATGGTATACTGTCTATCTTTCCTACAATCTTTTCAGTAACGGTAAGGCAGTGCTCCGTCCATTCCTTGCAGGAGAAAGAAAAAAAAAAAACAGAGAACACAGAAGATTCATGCCCGTCACTTTATCGGTTTAGAAGAGTTCATCTGAATGGAACGGTGATTATCTCCAATCAACCTTAGGTATCGTCGACAGCCCCATGCATCTTGGTGCATTCCGCAACTCGCGCTAGCATCGAAATGCACGTCCACATCATACACTTGTCTTCCTAAGTTCCTAGCAAGCAATCTAGACTGTGACTTCACGCACTTGAGCACAGTGTGATTAGCTACGTGAAGAAGAAACGACTGCTGCTAGGTTGCTTGATGAGTGTTATGTGCCCCCTTATCAGTCAATAGAGAGCAGCTGTTTCATTTAGCCATTGCTCAAAAAAAAAAAAAAAAGCCGTTTCATTTAGCCACCGAACGTAGAGGGTGCAGTGTGAGAGAGCGCATGAAAGTTCACTAAGTAGCTCCAATCTAATTTTCACCTTCCTCTCTCAACTTGTTTCGATCTTAGATCGGCATTTAGTAGCTTAAATTTTAGTGCTACCGTACATGGTATTCTGTCTCTCTTTCCTACAATCTCGATGCGCCGTCCATTCCTTGCAGGAGGAAACAAAAAGAACAGAGGAAACAATATTCATAAGAGTTCATCCGAATGGAAAGGAGATTATCTCCAATCAACCTTACTATCGTCGATAACCCCCTGCACCTTGGTGCGTTCCACAACTCGCGCTAGCATCCAAATGCACGTCCACATCATACACTCGTCTTCCTAAGTTCCTAGCAAGCAATCTAGACTGTGACTTCACGCACTTGAGCACATTGTGATTAGCTACGTGAAGAAGAAGAACATGTCACTGTCCAAGCTCGTAATCACCGTGCGATTTTCGGCGGCGATGGTTTCAGCTTGCAGCAGCGGTGGTGGCTCCGATTTTCCGTCGCCTTGTCAGTGACGAGCCCTCGTCGCCGCCTCCACATGCCTCGGTGACACGAGCGACGCCCACGACGACGAGGCCCTGCGCCAACGCACCGGGAGTCATCGGTGTCTGCGTCGTCTTCAACCCCGTCACCATGTTGAAGGCCGGATGTCTCATCCCAGTTCGGCCTGCCCCTCCCAGCCTGGAACTGCGATGCCATCATTGCCGGCCAGCCGGAGGTGCTGCCCCTGTTCAGGTCATCGCGGCATCACCCCGGCGGTGGACACGGGCTCGTCGCCCCTGCCCTGGCCGGATAAGTCGTCGAATCCGCCAAGCGCCTCTGCGTGGTGCGCGTGCAGGCGCACTGCGTCCCTAGGTGAGGGATTGTGCAGGTGGTTGAGTTCCTCCTCTTTGGTTCTCTCCAAAATCTCGTACGCTCAGAAACAAAAATGTCTGTCTTCCACATCTTCTTTCTACTGGGCAGCACTAGCTAACTGAGGCGGTAATATGTCCTCTCCATCTGCACTGCCTTGCTTCTCCCCTTGCAATGCATGCTGTGCGGATGGTTCACCTGCATTGCCGTTTGGTTTCTCACGTGCTATGGACCCGGCAGCTTCAACTCATCATCCATTTTGGCGTGACATACCGAAGAAAGACTCACGGGCCTGATCTTTCCACTGGGCCGGAACGGATCTGACTGGACCGGAAACGAGGCACTTTAACGTCCACGCCAAGCATTAAAATATTGTTTCATAGGGGTAGGGTTTGCGTATGTGCGTTTATAGGGTGAGCGTGCGTGCGTTGTAAATGTCTGAGTTGTACTGTGTAATTTCTCAAAAAAAATTAAAATATTGTTTCAGCATTTTCATAAAAAAATATTGACCAAGTTTTGAAACTATGTTATTTCTAGACTTACCTTATATGGATGCAAAAATCATTATTATTGCAAAGAAAAGAGAACCAATCTGTACCCCAGGGTATAATCACAAAGTTAAAAAAAATCGAGGATAAAATCACAATCAAAGTTCAGAGTGAGGGTAAAAAACACAATAGTGCAAGCGACGATCAAGGAGCCAAAAAAATCTTTATGGTTGCTTAAATGTCGAATTGTTGTTTCTTATGATAATCTGGCAATGCATGGACTGTATGATCGTTGTTCTTGCTGCTGCGGAATTTTTCATGATTCATCACAGAGCAGAGTAGAGTTCTAATAATTTTATTATGGGGTTGCGGTTTAGTAGTATCTATGATAATGTACTATTGCAAAACTTCATAGTGTTATCTGTCATACACCAGTCTATATCTGCAGACTGCAGTAAGGCAGGACACCTTCCATTTCTCTTTTAGGAAAAATAAGAACACCGAGAAAGACACCATGCTTGCATCGTCCGTGTCAGCCTTTCCTCCCCGGCTGCTTTGATGAAGACCGAAGGCGCCCTACTCTGTTCTGGTCTGCTCTCAGCTCCGCACATCTTTCCCTTCGATTGCTTGCCGACGCCTACGCCTCCTCCCCTTCGCCATGTGGCACACCGGAGGCGCCGCACCAGTAGCGAATATCACTCGAGCTGTAGTCGCCCCATCGTGGCTGGAGTAGTTGCTGACGAACTAGTGCGACGGGCCTTAGCCAGGTGCGGTCACGGCGCGGTTGTTGTTAACCAGGTGAGGGCATGAGCCGGAAGGGATATTTACGGTTACGCCAAGGGCTATTTTGGATGGCTGGCCGCAGCCGCCCGCTATCAGCGCTAGTAACAAAGAGAGCTGAATCCACATGGACGGATGGTTGGCCTCGGACGAGTGCCTCTTTGTTTCTCTCCAAAATCTTACGCACACAGACGAAACATCGTCTTCCACTAGGACCACAGTCCACATATTCTGGCAACTGGATGGCAATAGCCAACTGATCGAGTTGTGTGTATCTATAAGAGTGTCTGCGCTGCCTCGCTTCTCCCTCTGCATGCTGTGCGAATGGTTCACCTGCAATTGCTATTTGGTGGTTCACGTACTAAAAATGGGCCTGCAGCTTAAACTCATCATCGACTGTCGCGCGAAATGCCGAACGAAGAATCAAAGCCCAAGTTATTCCTTGGCGCATGTTATAGGTTCGTGAATTATTTTCCATGTGTTTGAGCACTAATAAGGTTTAGACGAGACGACAATCCTTTCCTTCATATGTGAAATTCAAACCGGCTTCCCAACAAAATTATTTTAAATCATAATTCGCTGAGGCTCAAAACGCTCAAAACAATAGAACGTGACAATAGCTGACGGTACATCAAAGTTCTAGCTGAGGACCAATGTACTCGCGCAAACATTCGCCATTTTGGCAGCAACTCTGCCAACCAGGTGAATACGGCACCAAGAATCCATAATTATTAATTACAGAACACGCGGACAGGCCTGTGGCCTGGTGGTGAAGGCGCCGGGATGGCAGCCCACCGGTCCGGGGTTCGATCCCTGGATCCCGCACCCGCACTGCGACTTTGCTACAGTGCAGCAAAAAAAAAATCCCCTCGTCTTCCTCGATCAAAGCATTAGGTAAAGACTCGCGTCACAGCTCACACGGCCAGCTGAGTCCCTGTGTATAGTCGGGGAGGGGGTTCGGGGGTTTTCTCGGCCTGCGTGAGAAGGTCTTCTTCTTAACAAAATGCCGGCGCGGGGGGGGGGGGGGGGGGGGGGCTCTCCCGGCAGGTCGATACGACAGGCACCAATCTGGTGCTTGCGCCTTGCTACGGGTTACATTTTTTTCCCTTTAGATTATATATATATTTAATTACCCTTTCAAACTATGATTTGTACATTGTATATGGATGTCTACAATACCACATTCAAACTTTACTTCCTCACATTGTTCTTGATGAATTGTGATGAATTTATTTAGAAACTGCACAACACGATATTGATGAATTTTTGAAGATTTTTAGAATAAAAATTGATGTTTAAAAAATTTGATCGAGCAGTTAGGGTAGTGAAATGAACTTATTTGAAAAAAAGTTTTCGGAAATGACAATTAATGAGCTTACAAAACAAATGTGATTGCACCTGCCTGTATATTGCTTTGGTAAATTTCCTACGTTGCATAACAATTGTAAAAAGGCAGACAATGAACTTTCTGGTCAGGAGGAAGTACTTGTACGTGGTTGTAGTAGGCTCGCATTCCATTGGGCCGGAATAGTTCTGAAATTATGTTATACTCTGTACCTTTTTGGATGCAAAAATCATTACTGTAGTGAGCTACGGGTCTGTTTGATGCAACTTGGATTCAAAAATCATTACTATATATACGTCGACCTCCAACTCCTATCACCACGGCAGACACGGATTGTCGTTCGGTGCACCAGCAGGAGATCATCCTCGCCGTTGTTTACCAGGTGCACGGTCCTTTCCCCCATCCCGTTGGACGACACGACACGCCAGCTTGGCAACCACTGCCAGCCGCGGCGCAAGGGGGTCGTCTCCGCTAGCTGTTCATGTCCACCGTCTTGATGGTTCCGCCTTGATCAGTGACGGCGTAGAAGCGGCCGTCGAGGAACACGTTAGGCATGAGCTGGTGCGCGGTGGTGTTGTCGAGCAGCGACACCCACCTCTTGTCGAAGCCGGGCCGGGCGAATGCCACCTGGCCGTGGAAGTTAAGCAACACCGTGCGGTCGTCGGTGAGGGGCGGGAGCTCTGCCGCCTGGCGCGTGAGCGGGTTGCGCAGAGCAGGAAGAGGAGGCCGTCGGCGGCGGTGGACGGGAGCCGTGGCGGCGGAGCTCCGGAACGTCCACGTGGATGCACTGCCCGGTGGAGACGTTCAGGAAGCGGCGGCGGGTGGGTCGGGGTGCGGCGGCCGGGGCGAGATTCTCTCGCTCGTCGAGGGGCATGATCCATTGCCGGGGACGCAGACGGGGGACCTCCTATACACAGGGCGACCTTACAAGATTCAATTGATAGGTCAGCCTAATAGCTCAACAAATTCGGCCCAACTGGCATCAACATTTTTAAGTAACAGTTTCAACATTTTTGTATACTCACGTCAGCATTTTAGAAAATCAATCAACATCTTTGCCGAAAATGTTGACATAGTACATAAAAAATGTTGACACAGTGCAAATAAAATGTTGACACAGTGCATTCAAAATGTTGACAAAAAATTCAAAATTCAAAAATATTCATATTGGATCTTATTTTATAGAATTAATTGTAACAAATACGTAGGTTCAAACGGATTCGAAAACAGACTTACGGTTTAGGAGAAAAATACGTTTAAATTTTGAAATTCGTTTCTTTTTCAACAACTCCCCACCCGCCCCAACCAGAGAGCGACACGTGTCGCCCTGCTGTCCTCTCCTTCTCAGCCCGCAGCGCATGTGGATCGTTGGATACTCCTTCACACGAATCTTAAAGCGTTCTATCAAACGGATTGTATAGGACGGGCTACGTACAGGATTCCCGCACAGACGGGGATCATCGAGCACGCCGCCTCTGCTCGTGCACGGATCGTCGCAGCACCGCCCCCACACGGCTCGGAACCGGATGTAGTCTGCCACGTCGGCGGCGAGGGCACGCTCGGCGACCAGGCTCGCCGGCCCCGTCCCCAAGTTCCGCGCTCCCTCCTCTTCATACCGACCGGATCGGAGAGACCCTGCCGCAGACGTCTCGTCCCGTTTTATGGGAGTGTTACATGCCAACTCTATTTCGTATTCAGCACGTATTAATTCCCATCTAATTTTGTTGGTACGTTCTGAATAAAAGTTCAGCAACAGTTCTGAGACAACTCGCCCCCGGGCGAAAACAAAAACAAGAGAGGTACGCAGAACGCGGAACAAATCCGCCAGAGATCGAGATCGCCGATGGCGGCGCTTCGACATGCGGCGAGGAGGGTCTGCAGTCGCGTCCTGGAGCGCCCGTATTCGGCGCTCAGCGCCGCTCGCGCTGTTGAGGAGGAGCAACGGCGCCGGCTGCTCATCACCCCCGGTTCCTATCGCCGGTTCAGCTACTTCTCTGCCGCTTCCGGTCCACCGACAAATAACAGGGCGGTTCATGCGGCGCCCGCTGTTGTTTCGCGCGCTGTTGCAGAAGCGGGGCTGCCAAGGCTTGTCCGTGGCAAGATGCCGCCCCGGCCCAGCGTTTTCCGCCGCCTGTTCGCCTCTTCTAGTGCTTCACATCCACCAAACGATAAGGTACGCATTTTTCTTCGTTGCTCTTCTCGCTTGCATATAGTGTGGTATAGTGTGTGTGGTTAAGTTCATCCATTGTCTTTTATATATAGGTGATCATTTTTAACAAACTCAGAGGCTCTTCTCCTTAGCAAATGCCGTCGGGGGCGGTCTTCCCCCGGCAGGTCGAGTTTTTATTTTTAACAAACTCATACCCCACACTCAATGAATGTGAGCTTAAGTTTTGACATGTTGTGTTAAAAGTAGTATGACAAGTAAACAAACTCTAAGCAACTTCCACCTTGAGGTCCTGTCGTCGATGACCTAACGATATTACATCCACAACATTCCGGCCTTATACAATTCCTAATGGCTTGATTGTGTGCTTAGTCAATGTTGCAGCATAATCTGGTTTTGTTTTCCCTGAACGTCCCTGGTCACAGTTGTAATACAATTCCCTTTTTCCTTCAGTGCAATGTTGCGAGTGCGGTGCCTCAAGTCAATAATGTGGACCCTGCAGTGAGTCTTGAGCAGCAAATTAAGGAGAAGAAACAAGAGTTGATCCGCCTGCTCACGTTGGTTCAAAAATGTTCCCAAGAGAACAAAGAGCTACTCGACCTGCTCTCAAACACAGAAAAGTAAGTCGGCCATATATACATGATGATCTGATCCATAACCGCTCCGTTTGATCTGAACGTGTATTTTGGTCATCCCCTGACCTGTAGGTCCGTTGAAGACCAAGCCACTGAAGAATATATAAAGAAAACCAGAAAGCAATTCGCAGAGTGTACTATGGTTCTGGCTCTTTTTTTTTTTTTTTTTTTTGAAACGAACCGGCACAAGATAGTGCCAATTTCATTAATTAAAGAAGTAATAAATACAAGTAAGTAGCCCTGACAGACTACATACAGGAAAAGAAAAAAAAAACCAACACCGGCCAGTTGGATTGGGACATCAACATGGCCGCACACCTCAACTAACCCAACACCGCATCACCAGAAAACCCAGGAGAAGCCGACAAGTAGCCTCCTAGCAAGCGCCGTCGTCACCGACGATGTCCCCCGCCAACCAGCCACTGCTATGCAGGACTGGCCGCCGCAGTCCGCTGCAAGCCACGTAGCTATGACGGCTCCTCCACCATGCCACCATCATCTTCAGGTCGCGCACACACGATCGTCGGTCTCCCAAACCACGGCCTTTCGTTGGCAGAAACCAGAAGAGGAGCCCACCGCACCACACCGAAGAGGCCACTGCCATGCAGGACCCCTCGCCGAAGAACGGCTGTTGCACCTTACACCCCAAACACCCCACCGGATCCTAGACCTCCGAGGTAACTCAGACGCGTGGGGGCCTCGCCGCATCCACCGTCGCACACCACTCCTCGTACACACCACCTTAAAGCACACGGGGGCCTCAGCCACTCCCGCCGCTGGACACTTCAAGGATCCGGCCATCATCGAGGGTGATAAGGTACAGCCGAGCCACTCCATTGACTTCACCTCCGTCTTGCCGCCGCCGGAATCCCAGCAGCACCGTAAGCCAGGGCCTAAAGCTTCCAGAGACACAGCTCACACTCATACATTCTCCTCGCTTGGCGTTGGATACCACTGCTCGGTCGGATTGGGACATCGACACGAGCCTCAACTCCGCTCAGTCGGATTGGGACATCGACATGAGCCTCAACATACTCCGCTCGGTCGGATTGGGACATCGACACGAGCAATCCTTTCACGGCCATTGCCTCCAGCCAAGCTCAACAACCTGCAGTACATGGAACAGTCGGGGGTCACCAAGCACGTCACCATGACGCCGCTGGCATCCCTGCTTGGTTACTGCCAGCCAAGCCACCATGGCATCACCGGCATTCACCCAAGCAAAACTGTCGCCGGCCGCGCCACCACGGCACAGTCAACGCACTCTGCAGTTGGTCGGGGTGGGAAGTCATCTTGACAACGCCTCCAAGGAGGGAACCGGTGCCCAAAGGCGTCGCCGTCGTCTTGTCGGCAGTCCGACATGGCTTTCGCCGGAGCATGCCCACCTCCCGAACAAGCGAAGCAGAGAGCCTTCCCGCATCGTTATCTCGCCTGGCCCGCCCACGCGGCCGCCGTCCGCTGCCTCCGCTCGCAGCCACCATCGCCACTGCATCGCGCCGGCCAGATCCGCCGGCTCACGCGCAGCCACTGCCACGGCGCGCTCCGTGGCTGCGACCATCGCACTCCCGCACGCCATGGCCGGCCCCGAGCACCACAGGGCCCCCACCGCACCTCGCCGTCGGGTTTCGTCCCGCACACTCCCTTCGTCGCCAATCAGGACTCCACCCGACGAATCCGCCCACGGGAGCGTCAGATCCGGCCAGCCCAGCCCCGGATCTGCCGACTCCGGCCGCCGCCGCCGCCGCCGCCGCTCCCCGCAACACGGCAGCCCGAGCGGGAGCAGCACGTCCCGAGCCATGGAGAGATGCCCCGCTGCCGCCGTCCTTGCAGGCACACGAGCTTCCGGTGTCCTGCTCAGGCAGCGGCGAGGGGAGGGGAGGGCGCAGGGGGGCTTGCGGTGGAGCTGGGTGGGGGCGCCGCCCGTGCCGCCTCCTGGAGGAGACGACGCGGGGGAAGGGGTTGATGAAGGTCGATATCCTGGCTCTTTTGTTGGCGGTGCAGTATGTGCTTCTTGTCGGCTTGAATACCTGAATCAGATGTCAAAGGAATCGGGATACACAATCATGCATGCTGCACCAGTGGCTCCCACCTTTGAGATCTTTCTATTGTCTAGGTCTTAAACAATGTTGAACTTAGAAATGGTTATGGTTCTTGCAGTGGAGCACAATATTGGTAGAGTGTTCGTTGCTCTCTTTAATTTGTAAGACCAAGTTCGCTTTTGATCACCGTAACAGGTCAGGAAAGCTCTTAATGATCATGTGAAGTGGTATTGTTTAATCGTTCATCCGTGCCATTATGTACTTGGTGACTAAAGTCTCAGTGAAAAAAAAAAATGCATTGTTGGCCCCCAACAGTCAAGTGTGGGATCAAAGGTCCAAAACTCACGCTACGAGCGCTTATCATTATCAATTATTTGATGGGCTGATTTCCTGAGCTCTTGGGGAGTATACTGGTGCGAATGCTCGTCGAAACAACACTATGAACGGTGAGCGTGTAAACCACTGTTATGTATCAGCAGTTTTAGCGCGCGGCGAATGAAGTTCCGGGGCATGGAGGATAAATAATGGATACCACTAGTCTCACGTTCTCTCGTGTGTCCCACTGGTCCGCTAGATACAGAGCAGCAGACGACACCCAGTGAGCAGCCTGCCTGAAGAACGAAGGCGCGGTGGTCCAGATCTGGAAAAATCCCGGGGGCGGATGCATTGCACCACCGTATTGGACAACGGCGTTGCTGAGAACCTCATTTTGCCGCGCGCCGTGCTTGCGTAGAGTAAGCAGAGGCGAAGTTGAGCCGTCGTTCCTTCCGTCGTCACTGTAGAACACGGCGAGTTTGTTAAATAAACAAAGAAGAAAAAAGTCTACTTTATTCTCCTCAAATATTCTCTTGGTCTGGATGACCCCTTAAAATGTACTTTGGTTTACTTAACCCCTTTGTTTTACAAAATCGAATCAATTAACACCTTTTGGCACAAATAAAACCGAATTTGATGAAGTGGACAGAGGTGATGGTGGTTTTGCTCCTAAGGATGACATCTAAGCATGCTGACGTGGATAAGGTTTGCTAGGCCCGTGTAACCCTCCCCACATAACCCTGTTCGCAATCTTTCCTGACGGTGCGCGCTCTCGTTAGCGATCGTCCCTGACGGCGCGAGCCACTTCGGCAGTCACTTCGTTTGCGACCTGGCGGTGCAAGTCACATCGTCAAGGCTTGTTCTCCGAGCATGATGATTTCCTCCAGTTCAAAGACCTTAATCCTGTCTAACTGGAATGGATCGCTACCAAAATTCAGAGAATCTTTGGAATGCATCACGTACAAAACAGATACAACACATCTCATGTTCAGGCATGCATCTCGTTGCCTTGTTGCCATAGAAACCGAACAGAGGAACTCGACAACCTACAGGACGGGGGTGCTCCTCACCGAGGCAACCCGACTCCTCCATGCATGTTCCTGTTCCAGTACGTGTTCGGACCGTCACGCCGACGGTCGTCGTGGGCACTGGGCTCGTCGCCGCAACGCAGGCCCGAGGAGTTGTTTACGATCCCGTACGGCTGGCTCGCCGTCCGTAAAGGTGCCGCAGGCGACCACGGTCGCGACGGGGTTGTTGACAGATACACGGGCCGGAAAAGGAGTCCCTCCGGCCATGCCAACGGCCGCGAGACGTCTGGCCGGCAACACTCACCGTCGTCGGTGGTGACCGGGACAGTTGGATCGGCGGAGCACCTCTGCTTGGGGCGGGTGCAGGCGGACGGCTTCTCCATGTCAGGGTAGAAAGAGTGAGGGGAGTACCTCTTCTTTGTTTCCCTCCAAAATCTCACACAAACAAAATAAGAAAATATGGTCTTCCACAATCAACCTCTTCTGCTGTCTGGGGTGTATATATTCTCTCCATCTGCACTGACACGCATGCTGTGCTGATGATTCACCTGCTGACCTGCATTGCCATTCGGTTGCTCACGTTATTTGTTCCCGCATCTTCTTCGATTCATCATCGACTTTGGCGCGATACGCGGAATCACTGGCCAGATCATTCCATTGGGCCGGACAAGATCGGACCGGATTCAGAAATCAGGTTTGCATGGGCCTTCCGCATTCGTGCTAGGCTGCTGGCAGCAGGCTGCATGCACTCATTGAGCTTGGCAGCTATTGGGTCCGTCTCTCCCTTGACATGATAACTTGGCATTGTGGTGTGCTGCTCTATCCATTTTCGGATTTTCCTGCTACAAAAATTTCTAGAATCGCAAGTCGAGCCATATGGTCCAAACAAAGTAACGAAAGAATTTACAATACAAGCACTGGTGGAGAGGATGAGGTGCTATAAATTTGGCTCATTTTTTGCCAAGAAGATGCACTAGACATCGTTCAAGGTTCACACGCGGAGCACATTCAAGGTTATCTTGAACAATCCATCGGAGAGGAATTCGATCATAGCGTTTGTGCAGAATTGCTATCCGTCAACAGAGAAACACAGCGATGAGATATGGCAGTGCCTGCGAGATAGACGCACGCGCCAAGAAACACCGCGGCCAACACGCGACGCGCGCGGAAGCCAACGCGCGGGCGCGCGTGGTACAGGAATTCCAGAGGCACTGCAACCACTGTACGGGCCACTGCAGCCACTGTACTTCCACTGTGAGTGGCTGCCCCGACGCCTGCGCCTCCAGGCCCACCGCCATGTGGCTGGGCTGAGCGTAGAGGTTGTCTGGGGCGATAGAGTACCTCCTGTTTGTTTCTCTCCAAAATCTCACACATGAAAGAAACAGTCTTCCACATCTTCTGTCTACACTCTACAGGATGTCAATAGCTAATAACCGAGGTATATATACACACACACACTGCATCTTTACTTCGTTGCTTCTCCCCTGCATGCTGTGAAGATGATTCACCTGCATTGCCATTTGGTTGCTCATGTGCTACGTACCTCTCAGTTCAACTCATCATCGACCGTGAGATAAGGAAGGACGAATCACGGGCGAGCGATCGACGTGGACGAGCACTCTGCGGGCTGGCTGGAGAGAAGACAAAGTACAACGACACGTTGGATTTTGAACTTCAATCTCTTTTCGTTCAAAGGGTACCGCGCTGTTAACTGTACAGGCCATCTGTGATACCATACCAGGTACTGTATCGAATAATTAGTCTGCCTAGCTTTTTGATAGGCCATAGGGCACGTGTGTCGATCTTTAATGAAACATTGCGAAGCGATCAGCTGTAGCACATAGCGCGGTCTGGAATCGAACTGAAGTTCACTAATTAAGCAGCTCGAATGTTTTCGATTAGTTTGCCATTTAGTATTCTGTCTCTTTTCTTTACTACTCTCTATCTGCACTCTGCAGCAAGGCAGAGCTCACTTCCATCCCTTTCAGAAAAAAAAAAAATGAACACAGAGACAAGACTCATGCCTAGCATTGTCCATTTCAGTTTATTGAGAGTTTATAACCGACACACAGCCACCTTCACCTTGGAGCGTTCCACAGCTCTTGGCCGGGGCGGAATGCATTAACATATGTCACCCTCGTGTTCCTAAGCTCCTAGCAAGCAAAGCACTTAATGATATTGGTAGCTATGATTGCAGCCACTGGCGGAGCCAGCAATGAACTCAAGAGCGGGGCATCAAGGAGAACTACAACTAAATAGCCTTGCTGATGGTACTTTAGTTTGTCTCAGAAATTAGTGAGGAATTTGCACAAGCAAGGAGAGGCCGGAGCCCAGGTTGGCCTGAACCTGGCTCCGCCCCTGATTGTAGCAGAGGCAACCTTCGGACGCCGTGTTTGTGAGGAGGCACCGTTGCCGGCACCAGAGGACGCATCCCCTTCCAGGAGCGCCCTCGCCGCTGGGGCGCTTGCCCAGTTGCCCCGTACGTGCAGCTAGTGTCGCCGGTGTCTGCGCTTCTGCCCCGTCACCATGCCGGACTCCGGAAGTGCTCTTTCCATTACCGGGTCGTCATCCGTGCTTGTGTCGACGCCTGCGCCTCGTCCCCACCTGCATGATCCTCGGAAGGCGTCGCCCATGTGGCCATGTACGTCCGTGTCGTCACGCGGAAGATCGTCGTGAGCTCGTCGTCCCGGTGCAGGCCGGAGGCGCGGTTGACGAGCCAGTACGGCGAGATCGCTGTGACGTGCCAACGGCCACGAGGTGCCTGGCTGCGACGGCCGCCGTCGCCGCGAAGTACCTCTGCTTGGGCCTCACGCAGGCGCAGTGCATCCCCATACGCGGGTCGTTGGCCTTGGACGGATACCTCTTGTTTGTTTTCTCTCCAAAATCTCACACTCAAAACATGCATCGCTTTCCAACGCCCTCATCTTCTGTGTCAAAGACAGAAGGAGCTAGTTGAAGGTGTATATATACACTCCATCTGCACTGACTTGCTTCTCCCGCTTGCACGCTTTGCAAATGGTACACCTGACCTGCATTGCCGTTTGGTTGCTCACGCGCTATGTTCCTGCACCACGTCAAACTCATCATCCACTTTGGCGTGAGACACACACAGCACCAAGAAAGTTAGGCCACATTATAGTCCGATGTATTGCTAGGTCGATAACCGGACCTGTGGGCGGTTAATTGGAGACTGAGCGTACTGAGAGCCGTTTGTGATATGGGGGCCTAGATTTTCACCGACATGGTTTCTGAAATCCCATCTCGGATATGGTCATATTATTGCAGATGGGTGGTTTTGAAGCCCCGTTTGTGATATGGTATCACAGATGGGGTGGGTGACATAACATAACCCCCCACCCCCCCCCCCCCCCCCCCCTCCTCAGCTTTCCTGTCTGTGATGACCCGAGCATCAGGTTTGACATCAGAAATGCCTTCCTCGAGGCTCCACGACACTTAGACACACAAATCGTTCCAAATATATCAAAGACATATCAATCTAACACACATATTAAAGATGAACATATATAGTTAACACATTAACACTACAACGATACAATGGCAGAGCTAGAGAGGTATGGAGAGGGGTGCGGCTGTGGAGTTATTTAGACCATGAGGTGCAAATATGGTGTAGAATCTGTGTGCTAGAAGCGAGTATTCATTGTAGCCCTGCACGCGCTCATACCCTGTCACACCCAAGTCGGCGTGGGGCGTGACGTCGTTCTGGCAGGTGCTAATTCGTTCTTGATAGTGTACTTGAATGCGCGGGTCACCTTCGCAACCATGGCTTGTGGCGTCGCAGTCCATGAGCTCCAGGACGTAGTGGCGAAGCTAGAAATCAACTTTGAGGGGGTGGGGGGGGGGGGGGGCGTTGGAGAATGAAACTTGTTCAATGGAGGGAGCTAGTATGAACTATTGTCCTTAGTTACATGGTAGATTGTTGTGTGCAAAAGAGGAGTTCATCAAGCAGGGGGGGGGGGGGGGGGGGGCACAAGCCCCTAATCACCCTCCGGCCCTGTAGGACGGACAACCGCACTTGATCTTAATTTGTCCCTGACAATCGCTTCGTGGGCTTCCATTGCGTTGTCGCCCAACAGGAGCCGCAGCCCGCCGGGCCACCCACTGGATTTCCAGGAATGGCTGGTTGTGGCAAGTTCTTCTGTGGCGCCTTTTCATGGCAGCGATGACGTTGTCCTCGCTGACGGCACTCGCACAGTAGCTAGTAGTTGCTGTGGAACTCGTCACCGGTCATGTCGACGAAGCCGTTGAGGCGCCCCATACTATACCGGGTGTCGTTGGTTTCGGCATCTCCTGCCTCGCCGTATATTTGTTGTTATGTGCGTCCAGCATAGTTTATCCATGTCAGCATGATTACGTGTCATGGTTAACAAGAAAAACCACTCTAACCCCTGTCCACGTCATCAAATCCTGTTTTGTTAGTGCTAAAAGGTGTAAAGTGCTCTAGTTTTGCATATCAAAGGGTTTAAGTAAACCAAAGTATTGGGGGGTCATCCGGACCAAGGGCATATTCGATGATAGTAAAGTGAATTTTTTCCTTTCTTAAACTTCTTCCCCCGACGCCTTGCTAGAGACCAGAGGGGCAACCACTGTACGGACCACCTCCACTCACTGGGTCATCTTTTGAGTTCGTGCCGACGCCTGCGCCTCCACGGCCACTGCCATGCGCCATGTGGCTGGGCCGCTGAGGTGACGCTCCTGTTTGGAATGCCACCCCAGGTAAGCACTCAAACTCCGCCGTCGCCCCTGAGCCCTGAGCTGTCGCCCTTGTTTGGATCATCACGCAGGTTGTCGCACAAGAGCACTGCATCCCCACGTAGAGGTTGTCAGGCGCTCAAGGGAACCTCCTGTTTGTTTCTCTCCAAAATCTCACACATGAGAGAGGCATATGTGGTCTCCCACATCTTCTGTCTACAGGATGGCGATAGCTGTAACCGAGGTATATATACACACACTCCATCTTTACTGCGTCGCTACTCCCCCTGCATGCTGTGCAGATGATTCACCTGCATTGCTATTTGGTTGCTCACGTGCTACGTACTACCCCTGCAAGCTCAACTCATCGTCGACATCGTCGTGAGATAAGGAAGGACGAATCACGGGCCAGATCATTCTGTTGGGCTGTGCCGGATCAGAAACACAAACGGGCGAGCGATCGACGTGGACGGGCATGGGCTGGCTGGAGAGAAGACAAAGTACAAGGACACGTTGGATTTTGAACTTCAATCTGTTTTCGTTCAAAAGGTACAGCGCTGTTAACTGTACAGGCCATCTGTGATACCATACCAGGTACTGTATCGAATAATTAGTCTGCCTTGCTTTCTGATAGGCCATAGGGCACGTGTGTCGATCTTTGTTGAAACATTGCGAAGCGATCAGCTGTTCCACATAGCGCGGTCTGGAATCGAACTGAACTTTACTAATTAAGCAGCTCGAATGTTTTCGATTAGTTTGCCATTTTAGTATTCTGTCTATTTTCTTTACTACTCTCTATCTGCACTCTGCACTTCTGCAGTAAGGCAGAGCTCACTTCCATTCCTTTCAGAAAAAAGGAAAAAAAAACATACGAACACAGAGACAAGACTCATGCCTAGCATTGTCCCTTTCAGTTTATTGAGAGTTTAACCGACACACAGCCACCTTCACCTTGGAGCGTTCCACAGCTCTTGGCTGGGCGGAAGCGGAATGCATTACCATATGGCAACCTCGTGTTCCTAAGCTCCTACAGTAGCAAGCAAGCACTTCAAGATATTGGTGGCTATGATTGCAGCAGAGGCAACCTTCGGACGCTGTGTTTGTGAGGAGGCACCGTTGCCGCGTAGCTTTGTTTATATAGGTAGCAATAGCCGCTGCCGTGGCTTACAATCGAAGCAATGATTCGATAGGCATGGCCGGTTCTATCTAAACTGCTATACAACAGAATCGGTTACAACAGAGTATCTAAACTACATACCAGCCATGGCACAGAGTCATGCTCGAGATACCAACCAACATTAGATATTCTAACGGGCACCAGAAGACGCATCCCCTTCCAGGAGCGCCCTCGCCGCTGGGGCGCTTGCCCCGTGCAGCTAGTGTCGCCGGTGTCTGCGCTTCTGCCCCGCCGCCATGCCGGTCACCTGTGCTGCCTCCCGTGTTGGTGTCCCCTTCCATCACCGGGTCGTCATCCGTGCGTGCGCCGACGCCTGCGCCTCCTCCCCACCCGCATGGCCCCCGGAAGGCGTCGCCCATGTCCGGGTCATCACGCTGGCGGTCGTCGTGGGCTCGTCGCCCCGGCGCAGGCCGGAGGCGCGGTTGACGAGCCAGTACGGCGAGATCGCCGCGACGTGCCAACGGCCACGAGGTGCCTCACTGCGACGGCCGCCGTCGCCGCGGAGCACCTCTGCTTGAAGCTCGTGAAGGCGCAGTGCATCCCCATACGCGGGTCGTTGGCCTTGGACGGATACCTCTTGTTTGTTTCTCTCCAAAATCTCACACGCTCAAAACATGCATCATCTTTCAAAGCTCTCACATATTTTGTGTCAAAGACAGCAGGAGCTAGTGGCAGGTATATAGACACTCCATTTGCACGGTGCCTTAATTGCTTCTCCCGCTTGCACGCTTTGCGTTTGGCACACCTGCATTGCAGTTTGGTTGCTCACGCGCTATATTCCTGAAGCGCGTCAAACTCATCATCCATTTTGGCATGCGACACGGCACAAAGTCACAAGGAAATCTCAGGCCACTCATCATCGGACCTGTGGCTGTGGACGGTTAATTAGAGAATGGATGTACTGAGCCCCGTCTTTGATATGCATGGGGGCCTCGATTAGCACTGACATGACTTCTGAAATCCTGTCTCCGGTATGGTCTGATTATCGCAGATGGGTGTTTCTGAAGCCCCATTTGTGATTTGGTATCACAGATGGGGCGGGTGACATAATGTTAGCCCCTTGGGCTTTCCCCCGTCTGTGATAACCCGAGCATCAAGTTTGACATCAGAAATGCCTTCCTCGAGGCTTCATGGCACTCAGACACACAAATCATTCCATGTATGTCAAACACATATCAATCTAACACACATATTACAGAAGAACAAATATAGTTAACACAGAAGCCAATGAAGCGAGCCAAGGTGCCTTATGAATATTGGTGGAAATCATGCTACTCATACACTGTAGCCTTTCTGCTTTCCACATGCAAACTCACTTCATTTCATCTTTTCTTTTCTTTCTCCCAAGGTTTATGCACTAATGTAAATCTTTTCCACTTGACTTTAAACAACTTTGTAATGTTGACATCTCTACCTGAAACTCTATAAATAGGCAATCTAGACAAGTACGAACAATTGCCTCATGTTGCCATTTCACCAGCTTGGCCAGGGAACACTCGCGCGCTCGCCAGCTAGCTCTCTCCTCCCTCTAAATAAAACAGAGACACTGAGCCTCGTGTCACTGGCATGCACTAAAATAACAAAACTCATGTGGCCTGCAGGCGGTCGCCCAGGAGCACTGCATCCCCATGTAGCCCACGAGTAGCACCTTGGGTGCGTGTGCCCATTTGTCCTAGCTGGGCCAGGTGAACGAGATTATTCTTCCGAGGCCCCTTGCCCCCTTGCTCCTGTCCCGCCGCAATGCCGGAAACCCGAGGCGCCTTTCGTGCGCGTGCCGACGCCTGCGTCTCCTCCCCAGTCGCATCACCCTCCGTAGTCGTCGCCCAAGTCCGGATCGTCACGCGGGCGGTCGTCGTGGGCTTGTCGCCCCGGCGCAGGCTGGGAGTGAAGTTGACGAGGCAGTACGGCGAGCTCGCCCCGAGGCGCCGTCGCCAGCCGCGGTCACGGCGCGGTGGCTGACGGTTACGCAGCAGCCAGCAGGACAATTTCCGGCCATGCCGACGGCCGCGAGATGCCCAGCTGCGACGGCCGCCGTCGCCGCGATGCACCTCAGCTTGGGGCTCGCAGAGGCGCACTGTGTCACCACGCGCCAGTCGATGGGAGAAGGAGAGTACCTCTTCTTTGTTTTTCTCCAAAATCTCACGCACTCAAAACATGCATCGTCTTCCAGAACCCACATCTTCTGTGTCATAGAGAGCAGGGGCTAGTTGCAGTTTGACCTACTTCTCCCCCTTGCAAGCTTTGCAAATGGTATACCTGCATTGCCGTTTGGTTGCTCACACACTATGTTCCTGCAGCGCGTCAAACTCATCACGCGCTATCGTTTCGATTGACGTTTCAGTTCCATCGTCGCATCCAACCTGGTAATTAAATTCGAGCAGAATTGTCCAATTTTTAAACTGAATAAACAGTTGGGGAAAAAAATAGAGGAACCGACGGCCTTGTGTAGCTGATAGTCAAAAGCGCTGGTCAAGGCTTAGAAACCACCACGTTCACTCTCAAAGCTTAGAAACTATCACATTAGTCAGAGGAAAAAATAAAAATTACCCACCACAGCCATAATGAAAAAAAAAAACAGTCCAATAACCCCTATAAATATTTGTAAAATTACTCATAAAAAAATTATCCACCATTGCCGTTATGAAAAAAATAGTTCGATAACCCTTATAAATACTTATAAAATTACACATCAAAGTAAATTACCCACTGCCGCAATATAGATTTTTTACATGCTACTTGTCAGCTTGATGTCGTATAGGTGAACGTCACATGTTATACTCCTATTAAATTGGTCTATAATATAATAATAGTCTATCAAGTATTTGGCTGCGCAAATACACAGGCTGCCATACTAGTTTTATTTTGAGAATTGTCTGATCTTTTTCGATCAGTTTATTGAGTGTTGAATCAGCAGGAATGATATAGTCTGGGATGTTGCCTAGCTCCAGCCTGTTCAGATTCTTGGTGCCGACGCCTGTGTCTACGATGCCCTCCAAAACTGAGAACGGAAAAACCACGGGTACATGCGGCCGCGGTGCTTATCCGACAACTCCGCCGTCCCCCCGAACCTGAGCTGTCGCGTCCCTGTTCTGATCATCACTCAGGAGGTCGCACCGGCTCCCAGCATCTCCATGTCTGGGTTCGTGGCCTCGCAAGAGTACCTCTTGTCTGTTTGTCTCTAAAATCTCACACACGAAAGAGATATGGTCTTCCACATCTTCTGTCTACAAGGAACTAGTAATAACCGAGGTATATATACACTCTCTTCATCTTTACTACGTCACCTCTTCCCCTGCATGCTGTGCAGATGATTCACCTGCATTGCCGTTTGGTTGCTCACGTGCTACGTACGTACCTCTGCAGCTCAACTAGACAACTCATGGAGTGATGGAGATACGGAAGGAAGAATCACATGCCAGGTCATTCCGCTGGGCCGGACGGGATCAGAAACGCGAAACGGGCGATCGACTTGGACGGGCACTCTGTGGGCAGCTGGCTGGAGACAAGACAAAGATCTTCATCGTCTGCCTTGCTTTCTGATAGGCCGTAGGGCACGTCTGTCGATCTTTGTTGAAACATTTCGAAGAGATCAAATAGTTATTTCGATTATATAGTCTGTTTGCCATTTAGTATTCTGTCTCTTTTTACTACTCTCTATCTGCACTCTGCAGTAAGGCAGAGCTCACTTCCATTCCTTTCAGGGAAAAAAATGCAACAAAGAAACAATCATGCCTAATGCCTTATCACTTTACATGAACAGTTGAACCGACTGGAATGTGATAGCGAGATAATTACTCGATGCATTGATCGGAAAGCAATGTTTACATATATAGGCCGGAGGCCTCCAACTCAATCCAGAACGGTTTATAGAATATTACCGTCGAGAGTTGGTAACGCACACGAGATCATGCACGACACACTAGAAACTAAACTACCGAATACAATTCTGTCTAACACTCCCCCGCAGTCTGAACGTGATCAGCCACTAGGAAAAACATTCAGACTGGACCTGAATTCTGTGAAGACAGTAGATGGTAGTCCCTTGTGAAAATATCAGCATACTGTGAGGAAGTTGGAACATGAAGTACCCGAACAGCGCCTGCGGCAACACGCTCACGGACAAAGTGAAGGTCAATCTCGATATGCTTGGTGCGTTGATGTTGCACCGGATTTGTCGAGAGATACACAGCTCTTACATTGTCACAGTAAACAAGTGTAGCACGCTGAATCGGTATGTGCAACTCCTGAAGTAGCTGACGCAGCCAAGTAGTTTCAGCAACTGCATTGGCAGCAGCACGGTACTCTGCCTCGGCACTAGAACGAGAGACTATAGGCTGCCGCTTCGACGACCACGAGACAATATTATCTCCAAAGAACACACCATATCCGGAAGTCGAGCGACGAGTGTCAGGACATCCCGCCCGGTCTGCATCAGAGTAGGTGACCAAACTGGAGAGATCGGTGCGACGAAGCTGAAGGCCATAATCCAAAGTGCCGCGCAAATACCCAAGGATACACTTTACCAAAGCGTACTGGGGCTCCCTGGGATCATGCATGTGAAGAGACAAACCTGCTGAACAGCATAAGCAATATCAGGTCTGGTAAATGTGAGATACTGAAGGGCACCAGCCAGTCCTCGATTGAAGCATCTCCGCTTTTCGCAGGATCGAGTCGGAAGTGCCGGTGAACGGACACAACAGTACAACATATAAAAAGCACAATTTGAGTCTTAAAGTGATTACATTAGTCCAATTAAAACAACGAGTAGCATAGCAAAAGTTCAACGATACAAGTCTAAGAAATAAAGATACAAGCGCACACGCTCACGATACAAATGAATCCGCATCCAAAGCCATAAAGATGCGAACTCGAGAGGAGACTACTCCTTGGTCTCTCAGTGAGCTGTCCAACCAAAGAGAAGCTGGCCATCCCACTATCCACCTCCACCCATAGAGTCAGGGATAAAGGTGCTACCTGTAATAAAAATATAAAGAGCCAAACCCTGAGCAACTAATACTCAGCAAGACTTACCTGTCAATGTGGCTATCTACAGTCGACTCCTAATATACAAGGCTACAAAAGGGTGGCTGACTCGATAGCATAAAATCGCACTAATTAATTGGTCCTTACTTCCAAGTTTTAGTTTCAAGTTAAATACTTATCCAATAAAGCAGTGTGCAAATAGCTAAAATAGATATAAGTAACAATACATCAGATCATCAATATAGCAGTAATGAGATACAATAAATATAAGTACTAGTCATCATCACCAATCATATCACACTACGAGGTGGCGCACTGAGCAAGGTTGCTCATGACCGAGAGCGGCGGCATCGATGTACATCCTGCAGGAGAAAACCTGACCACACGCCGCACACGCGTAAAGTCGCATGCAGCAACCGTTCGCAAGGGTCCCCCTAGAGCTGGTTGGGTCTCACACCTCCCGAGAAAGGCCTTCCCGCACGGTCCCCGTCCCAGACGTACGCCCCGATTGGGAAGCATCCTTTCTCTTCCGAGTACCATGATAGAAAATGCAAGTATCCGCGAGACACCAGGGCAACCCAAGCTACTAAGTTTACTAGGCCCATAAAAACACTAGCATGTGATCAGTACGTTTGAACTTGCTCAATAGGGCCAACAACGAACGGTCCTCAATCGACACAGACGGGGCTACCACCGTGAAGGCCCAGCCTTCTCCAACCATCCTACACAAACAATCCCCCGTCCGGTCACAACAAATACTAAATCCATCTAGTACAATCCAGAGTGATTCCTATAATGCGAGTGGGACCTACCACTCGTCTTCTACCGTTCGCTAGTCCCTAAGCATAGCAAGTTCTAACGTTAACCTAGACCACATCTACAAAAATAGGACACAAGGTAGATCAGGAAGGGTAGTCCTAATGCAGTTCTAAGGTTTCACATCAACTCCTAATAAACCTGATGCACAATCAATTACTAGCCCCAATCAAGTGCGAAAAGTAAAATCCTAAATAGGGAGGCATGCACCGGGGTTTGCCTGGCTCAGGAGCTACACTAGCTGGGTCAGCGGGGTCAGTGTCCTGCTGCTGCTCCTCCTGTGCCTCCTCCTCCGGCAGCTGGAAGTCCAGGGGCTCCGGAGTCGTCTCTGTCACTACACGTTATGACAAGGAGTAATACAAGTTAGATGCAAGAATATGATGCAATTAATGATTTAATTACTTGATAGGACAGTCATTTACACTGTAAGTGCAAATGATTAACTTTGTTAATTAATTTCGCCTGAAGTATTTCCTTTATTGACTTTCAATTAACTTAACCATTTAATCAACCTGAGTCGATTTAAATAAATAATTTAATTTCGAAAATTAACTTATATCTAGTGGCATTTTTCTGGTGAAAATCACCACTGGAAGTAATTTATGGTGAAGTTTGGTGATTTGTTGCTTTACAGATTAATTATAATAATTTATATAATGCAGAGAACGATTTAAATCATAATAAAATAACTGGACATCATATTACAGTGGGAAAATGTTCTGTATGTGTGTTATAAGATTCTTTACAAGCATGAAAAGTTTCAAGATTTATGGAGCAACAGGTAATTTATTAGGATTTAAACAAGATCTGCACATTTGGATTTATACAGAAAACAGATGAAGTGCATTGAGTGATTTGCCATTTTTCCAGGACCGACCAGAGTATAACGAAGCCAATAAAATTGGATTCACATTTTTATGACTTGTATTCGATTTAATATGCATTTTACAACTTTCTGTGAATTTCTGAGGAATTAAACTAATTTAGGAAATACTGGAAAAAGAGATTGGGCTCGGCCCGAGCGGATCTGGACTGGGCACGGGCTGGATCTGGGCCAGATCTGGGCTCAGCGCCCATGGCGCGCACGTGCACGACGTCGGCGATGGTGCGGCGGCCGTTCCGACGACGGAGGGCGACAAGGAAAAGGAAGGAGGGGCTCGGGAGGTTCACCTCGACGTGGACAGGCTCGGCGGCGAGCTTGGCGACGGAGAAAGGCAGAAAAGGGGCTTGGCGCCTGGGCGGCGGGTCAGCGACGGTGGCACGGTGGCGTTCCAGCGAGTCGAGGGGGCGCGGGGACGAGACGGCACGCGCACGAGCTTCACGGAGATGACGTGCACTTCAGGGACCAACAGGTTGACGACGAGGGTGGCCGGAGGACGGAGTTCGCGGACGGGGTGGCGGGGCAAGGTTGACCGGCGGCGTGAAGAATCGGATTTCCGACGCGTCGAGCTGCGGAGATGGCGACAGACTGGGTTAGGGATGTGCGCGGACAAGATGACTACCCCCATGTGCGAGCAATTTAAGAACCACTCACCGGTGGGCGGCAATTGCATGCTGAAGCAGAGATGGCCGGGTGGCCGGACTCGGAGGAGAAAGTCCAATCCGCGAGTTTCACGGCGGGAAAAAGGAAGTAGGGGCCATGGTGGAGTGGCGGGAGTCCTGGTGCGGCTTCTGGCAGAGCAGCTCTGCTGGAGGCGGCTCGCCGGTAGCGTCGAGCTTGAGCTCCGCACGGGCGCGGCAATGGCGAGCTAGGGTTTGGGGAAGAATGTCGGGCGAGAGAGCGAGGGATGAAGCTCGGACCGGGAGGGCGCATTTTGACGCCGTTGCGCGTCCGAGGGGCGGGTCCGGAGCGCCGCGGAGCGGTCCGTACGCCGTCGGCGACGTGGCGCACGAGCTCAGCGAGCTTCATTGAGAGGGGTGACACTGACAGGCGGGCCCTCGGGCATCTTTTCCATTTACCGAATTATTCAAACTGTGAAATTCCCCAAACTTTGGCACATCAATTGAAGTAGCAAAAGAGCTAAAAAATTCACAAGTTTGGTACCACTGGAAAGCTCTTGAGAAGTTCTATCATCTGGCCAACATGCACATATGAACTCCAAAGGGTTTTCAAATGGCCGCTGGTCAAAGTAGAGTACTTTCTAAGCTTTGGGGATTTTATTGAGGCATCTGACGAATTTCAAAATTCATGGAAAAATCTCCAAAATTCTGATTTGAGAAGGGCTATCCACTGGTATTTTTGATTGCGCAACTTCCTGTTGGAAAATTTGAGTTCTTTCACAAGGCTTGATTTAACAATTGTTTGCAAATTTGAATTTTGAATTTAAACTTGATTTGCTTTTGGTTCTGTTCAGTTTCTGATTTGTGTGCTGGCTGGCTCCAGTGACACGGGGTGTCACAGCCCTCCCCCCTTAAAAGAATCTCGTCTCGAGATTAAAGAGAAGGAAGGAAAAACGAAAGGCGAAGAGCGAAGAACAAGATGCAAAATTGGAACAACTAAATAACGCACCTCGGAGGTAGAAAACCAGGAAAATAGGAGTTCAAGAACTCCGCTGTCTCCCAGGTGGCCTCGGCCTTAGAGTGGTTGCTCCACTGCACCTTGAAGAACTTGGTGGTGCTTTTCCGGGTGTTTCGGTCCTTCTGATTAATGATCTTGATGGGCTGCTCTGGATAAGTGAGATCTGGCTCAAGCTGCTCAACATCGCTGACCACCACATCTGCAAGAGCTTTCAAGCACTTTCTCAACTGCGATACATGGAAGACATTGTGAACACCAGAGAGGTTGGAGGGTAACTCCAATCGGTAAGCAACGGGTCCACACTGCTCAGAGATCCGGAAAGGTCCAATGTATCTCAGGGCTAGCTTCCCTCTGACACCGAACCGGCGTACGCCCTTCATGGGATAGACACGAAGGTATACGCGATCACCAACTGCAAATACCAACGGTCGGCGTCTCCTGTCAGCATAACTCTTCTGTCTAGACTTGGCTGCCTTCAAGTTGGACTGAATGTGTCTCACAGTCTCCTCAGCCTCTGCTATCAACTCAGTCCCAAAGGTGAATCGCTCACCAGACTCAACCCAATTGAGGGGAGTCCGACAACGACGTCCATACAAAGCCTCAAAGGGTGCCATCTTGATGCTCTCCTGATAACTGTTGTTGTACGAGAATTCTGCTAGCGGTAAACATTTCTCCCAATCCTTGGTGTGAGTCAACACGCAAGCACGAAGTAAGTCCTCAAGAATCTGATTCACCCTCTCAGTCTGTCCATCTGTCTATGGGTGGTAAGCAGCACTGCGGATCAAGGTGGTGTCTAAAGAAGCATGCAGCTGCTCCCAGAAGCGAGAAACAAACTGAGGTCCTCTATCTGAAATGATGGTCTTAGGCACTCCATGCAAACAGACAATCCGGGAGATATAAAGCTCAGCATACTTCTGCACACTGTAACGGGTATACACCGGAATGAAGTGAGCTGACTTGGTCAATCGATCAACAATCACCCAAATAGAGTCATGCTTCTGCGATGTGAGAGGTAACCCAACAATGAAATCCATGCTAATATCCTCCCACTTCCAAGCAGGAATACTCAAAGGATGCAACAAACCGGCTGGCTTCACATGGTCTGCCTTGACTCTCCTGCAAATGCCACACTCAGAAACATACTGTACGACCTCCCGCTTCATGCGGGTCCACCAGAAGCGACTCCTTAAGTCCTGATACATCTTGTTGCTGCCAGGGTGGATAGAATACTTGGACGTGTGCGCCTCATCAAGAATCTTCTTGCGCAACTCAAAGTCCTTTGGAACCACCAATCTGTTCTTGAACCACAAAACTCCATCCTCATCCTCTCTGAAACACTGGACTCTGGCTTCCCCATGCTTGAGTCTTCTCTTGAGGTGACCCACTTTCTCATCCTTCTTCTGTGCTGCCACAATCTCATCACGCAAGGTCGGAACAAATGATATATTGGCCAGAGAGCCATAAGCATACACTCGAAGACTGGGCTCTGCCTCTGCATATGGAACAGCGATAAGATTATTGCAATGAGCCTTACGACTCAAAGCATCAGCAACCACATTAGCCTTCCCTGGGTGATAGTGAATCTCCAAGTCATAGTCCTTGATCAGCTCTAACCATCTCCTCTGACGCATATTCAGATTAGACTGCGTGAAGATATACTTGAGGCTCTTGTGATCTGTATAGATATGCACCAGATTTCCCAACAAGTAATGCCGCCATACATTCAAAGCAAGTACGACAGCTGCAAGGTCAAGATCATGAGTGGGGTAATGCTCCTCATGTCGCTTAAGCTGCCGAGAGACATAAGCAATCACCCTGCCATCCTGCATCAGCACACAACCAAGACCAGTACCAGAAGCATCACAATAAACATCAAATGGCTTGGTGATATCAGGCTGAGCTAAAACTGGAGCGGTAGTGAGAAGCTTCTTCAGATTCTGGAATGCTTCCTCACACTGCGGGCTCCACACAAACCTCACGTTCTTCTTCAGCAACACAGTGATGGGCTTGGAGATCTTAGAAAAGTTCAGAATGAACCGACGGTAATAACCAGCCAAACCCAAGAAGCTGCGGATCTGAAAGATACTCCTAGGTGCATTCCAATCCAGAACATCCTGCACCTTGCTTGGATCAATAGCAATGCCCTCTGCTGATACGACATGGCCAAGAAAAGGCACCTCGCTAAGCCAGAACTCACACTTGCTGAACTTAGCATACAGCTGGTGATCTCGCAAACGCTGCAACACAATCCGGAGGTGCTGCTCATGCTCCTCCTCTGTCTCTGAATAGATCAGGATGTCGTCAATGAAAACCACGACAAACTTGTCCAACTCTGGCATGAACACTGAGTTCATCAAGTACATGAAGTAAGCAGGTGCATTGGTCAAACCGAAAGACATCACCAAGTACTCATAGAGTCCATATCTGGTAGAAAAAGCAGTCTTCGGAATGTCTTCTATACGGATCTTAATCTGATGATACCCAGAACGAAGATCAATCTTGGAGAACACCTTAGCTCTAGCTAGCTGATCGAACAAGATATCAATGCGAGGCAACGGATACTTGTTCTTGATGGTCACAGCATTCAGTGGCCTATAGTCCACACATAGCCTGAGCGCCTGATCCTTCTTCTTCACAAACAAAGCTGGACAACCCCAAGGTGAAGGGCTTGGACGAATGAAACCCTTGTCCAAAAGCTCCTTCAACTGCACCTTCAACTCTGCTAGCTCATTAGGGGGCATCTTGCACGGTCTCCTAGAGATAGGTCCTGTGCCTGGCTGCAAGTCAATGCGAAACTCCACATCACGATCTGGTGGCATGCCCGGAAAATCATCTGGGAACACATCTGTGTACTCACGCACCACAGGTATCACCTCCAGACTCTTGCCAATGGCCTGGTGCAAGGAGGGCTTCGTTGGAGCCAACAAAGATAGCTGAAGAGTGGTCTTGCCATGCATATGAGAATCCAAGTGAACAAGACGGAGAGAAGTATCAAGCACGGCCTTCTGGACCCTCATCCAGCCCATACCAAGTATCACATCTAAACCCTGACCGTCCAGCACAATGAGATGGGTCGGGTAAATCTGGCCAGCGAGATCAAGAGGAGCATTACGAACTATCTGCCTCGTCACAATACGGCCTCCTGGGGTACTAATCATGTATGGAGTCTCCAAGGAAGAAAGCACAAGACCAAGTCGTCGAGTACAAGCTAGACTGACGAACTCATGTGTCGCACCTGAATCGAACAAGATCACAACGGGCTGACGCCGTATAGAGAACGTACGAGCAAGAACCTGCTCACCCTCTGGAACCTCCTCTGCAGTGGTGTAGTTGACACGTCCAGTCTTGACCTGTGCGTTCCTGCCCTGCTGGCGCTGCTGTCCGGCTGCCTGAACTGGAGCCTTCTGCGCGTTGTTCTGCCTAGGTGCTGCACGGCAGTCACGCGCGAAGTGCCCCACCTGTCCACAGTTGAAGCACGGAAAACCGCTGCCTGCCTGCTGCTGCTGCTGCGGGTGCTGCTGTTGCTGACGCTGCTGCTGCTGTGGCTGTCTCTGAGCAAACTGCTGCTGCTGCTGTGGCTGACGCTGGTACTGTGGAGGTGCAAGGTACCGCTGCCCATTGGGGGCGGTATACACTAGACGTGGCCTGGCTGAAGTACTACCAGACGGTGCTGCCACAGCCTTCCTCTTCCTCTTGTCCTCCTAGTGCGCCCTGATGGCATCCTCCATCACTATAGCTGCACTGACAAGCTCGTCGAAGGTACCACCGGCATTAAGGA
Source organism: Eragrostis curvula (assembly GCA_007726485.1). NCBI lineage: Eukaryota > Viridiplantae > Streptophyta > Magnoliopsida > Poales > Poaceae > Eragrostis > Eragrostis curvula. Next base: position 48,268,983 of record CM017439.1, read on the forward strand.
CAAGCCGGGACTGGAGCTTGGTAGACAAGCCCCTCAAGAAACACGCCTTCCGCTTGGCGGGAGTGTCCACCTGGTCGGGCGCAAACTGAGCATGGTGGTTGAACACCTGGGCGTAGTCGAACACGTTCCTGCCTCCCTGCTTGAGGTCCAGGAACTCCCTGAGCTTCCGCTGCATGATGCCAGGCGGAATGTGGAACGAGCGGAAAGCCTCCCTGAACTGTGCCCATGGCACCTGCTGACCGGCCGGAAGAGTAGCAAGGTGAGCTGCCCACCATCCTCCAGCCGACCCCTGAAGCTGCTGTGCCGCGAACTGCGTCTTCTGCACCTCTGTGCAGGCAGGAAGGAGCCCAAACTTGGACTCGACAGTGCGCAGCCAGTACTCCGCGTCCAACGGGTCAGTGGACCCTGAGAAGACAGGCGGGTGAGTGGCCAGGAAGTCTGCATAGGTGCAGCCTGGCTGTGGACCCCGACGATTGCCACCCTACTGGGTGACGGCCTGAGCGATGGTCCTGAGGATATCTGTCTGGTTGGCCATCACCTCCGCCAGCGTGCGCTCTGGCGGCGGGGGCGGCGGCGGCGGTGGACGACGCGGCGGCATTCTGCCAATTAAACATCACCACGGTTAGCTCCAAGAAACAAAGATATTCAATATGGCAGAATTGAAATGCAAGAAAAGCCATTAGCATCCATTTATGGAGAGTTTGCAAGAAAAACATCACAAACTACTCCAAACTATACAACCATGCTAAACAAAGTTTAGAACATGGTAAAGGACTTCTGGAGGATCGTAGCAAGTAGCTACATGAAGCCTTTCACGCACAAACACAGGTGCAACGGTCCTTCAAAGCAACAGACTTAAATCTGTCTTGACCGCGAGCGGCAGTCACAAAAACGAAAACTGGCACTTCTGAAGACCTCAAACGGGAAAATTCAGAACACAAAACTTGTAGATAGCTTCCAGATCTTTCCAACGAGTGCTTAAACTTCTCAAACGGACAATCAGAACTGGAGATATCGATTTTTAAAGTTGGTGGACAGATCCTGGAAAACTGGTCAAAGCTAAAATTTGACTCCACTTGGTCGACAGATTTGGAGGGGATACTGACAGAATCTAGAGGGAAAATCTGAAACAAAGTTTTTATTCATGTTATAAGCTTTCCAGAAAGTCTTTTTTTTGCAATTTTTGGCTTAGCGGTTTTGGAGTTATGGATTTTTGAAAATTATCTGTCAGTCTGAAATTTCTGGGTGATCTGAAATTCGTAGAAGTGTTTTAAATGAGGAAGCAATGCATGCTCGACCTATACGTCCTCACAAAATAAAATCTTGCCCAAGTATAGCGGGCCGTAGACATCGGTGGTAACTAAGTCGCACTTAACACATTTGCTACACGATCTACTCGCAAGTTAGTGTACGTGCAGAAAACATACATCGCCACCTCAAGCAACCTACATAGGTGACGTCCATCAAACCCGCCGATGGACAGCAATAACAGAAAAGTAATGCATGGCTCCCCACATCACAAATCACATCTCCTGATCCATCTCCTCCATCCTATGACACCCCCCACAATCTATACGAGTTAAACTTGTATCACTTGAGCCATGCATGTTACTTACCTTCTTACCTGGGCGTCGGTGCGTCATACTCTGACGCAGCCAAGTAGTTTCAGCAACTGCATTGGCAACAGCACGGTACTCTGCCTCGGCACTAGAACGAGAGACTATAGGCTGCCGCTTCGACGACCACGAGACAATATTATCTCCAAGGAACACACCATATCCGGAAGTCGAGCGACGAGTGTCAGGACACCCCGCCCGGTCTGCATCAGAGTAGGTGACCAAACTGGAGAGATCGGTGCGACGAAGCTGAAGGCCATAATCCAAAGTGCTGCGCAAATACCAAAGGATACGCTTTACCAAAGCGTAGTGGGGCTCCCTGGGATCATGCATGTGAAGAGACAAACCTGCTGAATAGCATAAGCAATATCAGGTCTGGTAAATGTGAGATACTGAAGGGCACCAGCCAGTCCTCGATTGAAGCGTCTCCGCTTTTCGCAGGATCGAGTCGGAAGTGCCGGTGAACGGACACAACAGTACAACATATAAAAAGCACAATTTGAGTCTTAAAGTGATTACATTAGTCCAATTAAAACAACGAGTAGCACAGCGGAAGCTCAACGATACAAGTCTAAGAAATAAAGATACAAGCGCACGCGCTCACGATACAAATGAATCCGCATCCAAAGCCATGAAGATGCGAACTCGAGAGGAGACTACTCCTCGTTCTCCCAGTGGGCTATCCAACCAAAGGGAAGCTGGCCATCCCACTGTCCACCTCCACCCATAGAGTCAGGGATAAAGGTGCTACCTGCAATAAAAACATAAAGAGCCAAACGCTGAGCAACTAATACTCAGCATGACTTACCCGTCAATGTGGCTATCTACAGCCGACTCCTAATATGCAAGGCTACAAAAGGGTGGCTGACTCGATAGCATAAAATCGCACTAATTACTTGGTCCTTACTTTCAAGTTAAGTACTTATCCAATAATGCAGTGTGCATATAGCTAAGACAGATATATGTAACAATACATCAGATCATCAATATAGCAGTAATGAGATACAATAAATATAAGTACTAGTCATCATCATCAATCATATCACACTACGAGGTGGCACACTGAGCAAGGTTGCTCATGACCGAGAGCTGCGGCATCGATTTACATCCTGCAGGAGAAAACCTGACCACACGCCGCACACGCGTAAAGTCGCATGCAGCAACCGTTCGCAAGGGTCCCCCTAGAGCTGGCTGGGTCTCACACCTCCCGAGAAAGGCCTTCCCGCACGGCCCCGTCCCAGACGTACGCCCCGATTGGGAAGCATCCTTTGTCTCCCGAGTACCATGATAGAAAATGCAAGTATCCGCAAGACACCAGGGCAACCCAAGCTACTAAGTTTACTAGGCCCATAAAAACACTAGCATGTGATCAGTACGTTCGAACTTGCTCAATAGGGCCAACAACGAACGGTCCTCAATCGACACAGACGGGGCTACCACCGTGAAGGCCCAGCCTTCTCCAACCATCCTACACAAACAATCCCCCGTCCGGTCTCAACAAATCCTAAATCCATCTAGTACAATCCAGGGTGATTCCTATAATGCGAGTGGGACCTACCACTCATCTTCTACCGTTCGCTAGTCCCTAAGCATAGCAAGTTCTAACGTTAACCTAGACCACATCTACAAAAATAGGACACAAGGTAGATCAGGAAGGGTAGTCCTAATGCAGTTCTAAGGTTTCACATCAACTCCTAATAAACCTGATGCACAATCAATTACTAGCCCCAATCAAGTGCGAAAAGTAAAATTCTAAATAGGGAGGCATGCACCGGGGCTTGCCTGGCTCAGGAGCTACACTAGCTGGGTCAGCGGGGTCAGTGTCCTGCTGCTGCTCCTCCTGTGCCTCCTCCTCCGGCAGCTGGAAGTCCAGGGGCTCCGGAGTCGTCTCTGTCACTACACGTTATGACAAGGAGTAATACAAGTTAGATGCAAGAATATGATGCAATTAATGATTTAATTACTTGATAGGACAATCATTTACACTGTAAGTGCAAATGATTAACTTTGTTAATTAATTTCGTCTGAAGTATTTCCTTTATTGACTTTCAATTAACTTAACCATTTAATCAACACTGGAAGTAATTTATGGTGAAGTTTGGTGATTTGTTGCTTTACAGATTAATTATAACAATTTATACAACACAGAGAACGATTTAAATCATAATAAAATAACTGGACATCATATTACAGTGGGAAAATGTTCTGTATGTGTGTTATAAGATTCTTTACAAGCATTAAAAGTTTAAAGATTTATGGAGCAACAGGTAATTTATTAGGATTTAAACAAGATCTGCACATTTGGATTTATACAGAAAACAGATGAAGTGCATTGAGTGATTTGCCATTTTTCCAGGACCGAGCAGAGTATAACGAAGCCAATAAAATTGGATTCACATTTTTATGACTTGTATTCGATTTAATATGCATTTTACAACTTTCTGTGAATTTCTGAGGAATTAAACTAATTTAGGAAATACTGGAAAAAGAGATTGGGCTTGGCCCGAGCGGATCTGGACTGGGCACGGGCTGGATCTGGGCCAGATCTGGGCTCAGCGCCCATGGCGCGCGCGTGCACGACGCCGGTGATGGTGCGGCGGCCGTTCCGACGATGGAGGGCGACAAGGAAAAGGAAGGAGGGGCTCGGGAGGTTCACCTCGACGTGGACAGGCTCGGCGGCGAGCTTGGCGACGGAGAAAAGGCAGAAAAGGGGCTTGGTGCCGGGGCGGCGGGTCAGCGACGGTGGCACGGTGGCGTTCCAGCGAGTCGAGGGGGCGCGGGGACGAGGGGGCACGCGCACGAGCTTCACGGAGATGACGTGCACTTCAGGGACCAACAGGTTGACGACGAGGGTGGCCGGAGGACGGAGTTCGCGGACGGGGTGGCGGGGCAAGGTTGACCGGCGGCGTGAAGAATCGGATTTCCGACGCGTCGAGCTGCGGAGATGGCGACAGACTGGGTTAGGGATGTGCGCGGACAAGATGACTACCCCCATGTGCGAGCAATTTAAGAACCACTCACCGGAGGGCGGCAATTGCTCGCTGAAGCGGAGACGGCCTGGTGGCCGGACTCGGAGGAGAAAGTCCAATCCGCGAGTTTCACGGCGGGAAAAAGGAAGTAGGGGCCATGGTGGAGTGGCGGGAGTCCTGGTGCGGCTTCTGGCAGAGCAGCTCTGCTGGAGGCAGCTCGCCGGCAGGGTCGAGCTCGAGCTCCGCACGGGCGCGGCAATGGTGAGCTAGGGTTTGGGGAAGAATGTCGGGCGAGAGAGCGAGGGATGATGCTCGGACCGGGAGGGCGCATTTTGACGCCGTTGCGCGTCCGAGGGGCGGGTCCGGGAAGCCGCGGAGCGGTCCGTACGCCGTCGGCGATGTGGCGCATGAGCTCAGCGAGCTTCAGTGAGAGTGGCGACACTGACAGGCGGGCCCTTGGGCATCTTTTCCATTTACCGAATTATTCAAACTGTGAAATTCCCCAAATTTTGGCACATCAATTGAAGTAGCAAAAGAGCTCCAAAATTCGCAAGTTTGGTACCACTGGAAAGCTCTTGAGAAGTTCTATCATCTGGCCAACATGCACATCTGAACTCCAAAGGGTTTTCAAATGGCAGCTGGTTAAAGTAGAGTACTTTCTAAGCTTTGGGGATTTTATTGAGGCATCTGACGAATTTCAAAATTCATGGAAAAATATCCAAAATTCTGATTTGAGAAGGGCTATCCACTGATATTTTTGATTGCGCAACTTCCTGTTGGAAAATTTGAGTTCTTTCATAAGGCTTGATTTGACAATTGTTTGCAAATTTGAATTTCGAATTTAAACTTGATTTGCTTTTGGTTCTGTTCAGTTTCTGATTTGTGTGCTGGCTGGCTCCAGTGACACGGGGTGTCACATCGATAATGCGTCGGATCAGAGACGGGAGGACCCTCAATAGCCGAAACTTTGGCAGTTGTGTCAACCGACGTAGAACATGGCTTGCAGAATCAGGGACGTAGGATCGTAACCTACTGATACCATGATAGCGAGATAATTACTCGATGCATTGATCGGAAAGAAATCGTTTACATATATAGGCCGGAGGCCTCCAACTCAATCCAGAACGGTTTATAGAATATTACTGTGGAGAGTTGGGAACGCACACGAGATCATGCACGACACGCTAGAAACTAAACCACCGAATACAATTCTGTCTAACAGAATGATCTAGTCCGACCAACCATGGATGCATCGCAACCTGCTTTCACCTTGGAGCGTTCTACAACTCTTGGCCGGACGGAATGCACGCGCGCATCGCACAGTCATCTTCCTAAGCTCCTAGCAAGCAAGCACTTCATGATTGGTCGCAGGAGAGGCAACCGTCGGACGCCGTGTTTGTGAGGAGGCACCGTAGCCGGCACCAGAGGACGCATTACCTCCCAGGAGCGCACTCGCCGTTGGGGTCTCCCGTGTTGGTGTCCCCTTCCATCACCGGATCGTCACCTGTGCGCGTGTCGACACCTGCGCCTCCTCCCCAACCGCATGACCCTCGGAAGGCGTCGCCCATGTCCGGGTCGTCACGCGGAAGATCGCCGTGAGCTTGTCGCTCCGGCGCAGGCCGGAGGCGCGGTTGACGAGCCAGTACGGCGAGCTCGCCGGGACCTGACAACGGCCACGAGGTGCCTGACTGCATGCGATCGACAGCCGCCGTCGCCGCGGAGCACCTCTGATTGGGCCTCGCGCAGGCGCAGTGCATCCCCATACGCGGGTCGTTGGTCTTGGACGGATGCCTCAGGTTTGTTTCTCTCCAAAATCTCACACACTCAAAACTTGCATCGCCTTCCAGAACCCACATCTTCTGTGTCAAAGACAGCAGGAGCTAGATAGTTGCAAGTGCCCGGCTTCTCCCGCTTGCACGCTTTGCAAATGGTAGAGCTGCATTGCCGTGTGGTTGGTTGCTCACGCGCTATATTCCTGCAGCACGTCAAAGTCATCATCCACTTTGGCGTGAGACACGGCACAAAGAAAGCTCAGGCCAGATCACAGTCCGATGCACTGCTAGGTCGAGGACTGGACCTGTGGGCGCGGTTAGTTAGAGACGGAGTGTACTGAGCCCCGTCTGTGATATGGGGCCTCGATTAATTATTACCGATCGTCATGGGACATAACATAAGCCAACCAGCTTTCCCCCATCTGTGATAACCCGAGCATCAGATTTGACATCCGAGGCTCCACAACACTTAGACACACAAATCATTCCAAATATGTCAAACACATATCAATCTAACACACATATTATAGATGAACATATATAGTTAACACATTAACACTACTAAGATACAGTGACAGACCTAGAGAAGTACGAAGAGGGGTGCGGCTGTGGAGTTATTTAGATCAAGGGGTGCAAATATGGTGTAGAATCTATGTGCTAGAAGCGAGTATCATTGTAGCCCTACACGCACTCGCCCGTCACGCTCAAGTCGGCATGGGGCGTGACGTTTTCCTGCCAGGTACCACCGGTCGCCTTGCTTGTATGGTACGTCATCTGAAGACGCCAGCCCGTTCTTGAGAGTGTACTCGCACTCACCAGAAATCAACCTTAAAGGGGGCCGAAGAATGAAACTTGTTTGATGGAGGGGGGGGGGGGGGGGGGGGGGCACAGGCCCCTGCTGGCTCCACCCCTAAGGACAAACAACCGTACCTGATCTTAATCTTCGTGGGCTTACATCACGCTGGACTCAGGCACGGCCGGCAGCTCGTACAGCTTCCAGAACGCATCCTCGGACTCCAAGTCCTCACCGGAGAACTCCACGTGGCCGCTGCTAGCATGGCGAGCTTCATGTTGTCTGGGTGGCCGTAACAGCGTGTAAGCGAGAGGGTTGGATTGGTGGAGCACCTCTGCACTGCCCAAACGGTGTCCCCGTGTATGGGTTGGTGGCCTAGCGCGAGTACATCTGGTTTCTCTCCAAAATCTCTCACAAACAAACGAAACATTGTCTTCCACAGTCCATATCTTCTGGCTGCAGGATACCAGTAGCTAGCTGAGGTATATATATGCTCTTTCCATCAGCACTGTCACGCTTCTCCCCCTGCATGCGCTATGTAGATGATTCACCTGTGTTGCCATTCGATTGCTCACGAACTTATGTACATGCACTGCAGCTCAACCCATCATCGGCGCGAGAGATACCAAAGGAGGAATCACGGGCATTACGTTGGGCCGGACAGGATCAGAAACAGAACCGAGCGATTGATGTGGACGGGTATCTCCTCGGTCTGTGGGCTGACACGTTGGATTTTGATCTTGAATCTGCTTTTAGTTCAAACCGTAGTTTCGCTTCACTTTTTTTTTGTGATTACACAGTACAACTCAGACACTCACAACGCACGCACATTCACCCCTATGAACACAAATCAGGGATTAGCAATTAGCGATTAGCACCATCCAACGATCAACTGAGAAGTCGGACAGTCGGGTCGGATGGCCCAGTCAAATGTAAAAGCATTTCCGTTTCAATTATATTGTCGCATCCAACCCATTAAATTTCAGCGGCAGTTTCCAATTCTGAATCTGGACAAACTGTTTGGGAAAGAAAAGAAACTGGAGGAACCGATGGCCTTTGCATAACTGACGGTCAATAGCGTTGGACGAGGCCAACCAAGAGAGATTTAGATACTAGGTAGGTCAGTAGGAGTATTGATCAGATTGTTTAGCAGTATCGTCAGTGTTTAGATAATAGTCTGCGTTTCTGTGCGGGCAGGGAGTGCTTGCTTGCTTGTTGACAAAACTGGAGGCTTTCTTTTCTTGGATGAGATTGCCGAGTCGGAGCCTGCTCAGTTGGATGTAGCGCAAGTTTGTTCCACATGGCGACTGATATACCGTCGCGATGTCAGTGAGCGACATTCAGACATGAATGTCGACTTATTTTGACCTGTTGTCTGCCATTTAGTATCTCTGACTGTACTATTGCAGGACTCCTACTCTATCCGTCTCAAAATACTTGGTGCCTTTAATTTTCAGATATTAACTTTGATCACTTGTTTTATTCAAATTTTTTTGTGCAAACAACAAAACAAACATATCATGGTTGAAGTATCTGGAATGTTTAAACAAGTTATAAAAAATAAATAACATTTGCATAAAAAAATTGAATAAGATGAGTTGTCAAACGTAATATTTGAAAGTTAAAAGCGCCAAGTATTTTGGGAGAGAGGAGAGTACTAGATATGCACGACTGCACTCCACTCTGCAGTACTAACGCGGAGTTCCTTCCATTCCTTTCAAGGGAAAAAATGCCTTGTCAATTTATCAGTCACGGAGGTCAACCCGCTTGCGGTCCCCCAACCTTGCCGGACGAATGCCCGCCCACATCCTAAGTTCCTAGGAAGCAAGCTCTCGGTGGCGATGGTCGCAGCAGAGGCAGCGGCTTCGGTGCCGGCAGCCATGTCGTGGGCTCCTCGCCCCGGCGCAGGCCGGGAGTGTAGTTGACGAGCCAGTACGGCGAGTGCGCCCCCAGGTGCCGTCGCCAACTGCGGTCACGGCGCGGTGGTTGACGGTTACGCAGGAGCCGGCAGGACAATTTCCGGCCATGCCGACGGCCGCGAGAGGCCCGGCTGCGACGGCCGCCGCCGTCGAAGCGAGGCACCTCTGCTCTGAGCTCGCGCAGGCGCACTGTGTCACCATAGGCGGTTCTTTGTTCTCTGAGGAGTACCTCTTCTTTGTTTCTCTCCAAAATCTCACACCCAAAATATGCAAGGCAATCTTCTTCCAGAGATCCACATCTTCCGTGTACAAGACAGCAGGAGCTAGTTGCAGGTGTGTACAAACACTCCGTCTGCACTGCCGGTCTGCATCGCTTCTCCAGCCTGCACGCTTTGCAAATGGCACACCTGCCTGGATAGCAGTAGCTGACTGAGGTACACCCCGCGTGGTTCCCCTGCATTGCCATTTGGTGCCGAAACTATGAACCGTTGCTCACGTACTATGAACGGTGCCGAAACTCGTCACCGACTTTTGGCGCGAGGTACCAAATTAAAGGAAGAATCACGGGAAAATCAACGTTGGGCTGGAAATAGATTGTTGGAACGGGTGATCGACGTGGACGGACGGGCACTGGAGACAAGGAGACAAAGTACAACGACACATTGAATTCTGAACTTCAATCTGTTTTTCGTTCAAACCGTAGTTCCGCTTCACTCCGTGCGCATTGGAGTCCGCTAAGTAGGAGTAGCATTAATCTTATTTTGTTTTCTTTCGTTCACCTCGAATTGTTTCGGTCTATCGTTTGACTACCATTAATTTCAGTTATATCGTCGCATCCAGTCTGGTATTTCGAGCCGCATTTTCCTATTCTGAATCTGGATAAACTGTCGGGGGAAAAAAAACTGGCCTTACTCGGTGGCGAGTTTTGCCCCCGGTTCATAGTACTTAGCTGACGGTCAAAAGAGCTGGACGAGTCCATTAGTCCAACCACGAGAGGATTAGATACTTAGTAACTTTTAGTGCATACGCGAAAAGCGGTATGCACTATATTGTTTTGCAGCATCTTCAGTGTTGAATGGTCTGCCTTGTTTTCTCATAATAGGCCATACGTCACTGAAGGTAGATTGTTGGAACATTGCGAAGAAATCAGTTGTTCTACATGGCGATTGAGATGATACCGGCGCGATGTCAGAAAGCGAGTTGAAGTTCAGTAACTAAGCAGCTCGAATGTCGACTTATTTGGACCCTATTGACTGCCATTTAGTATCTCTGATTATAGTATTGTAGAACTTGATAGTTATTCTGTCTAACTACTACCTATCTGCACTACAACAAAAACCTTCTATAGATCGAGGCACTTTGTTATAGGCATTTTTCTAATTTGCCTCTATTATTACGTTGTAGAGTCATATGTTTGTGGCATCTTCAAATATGTCTCAAACGTATGAAGAGGATTTGTGAAAATTCTGAAAAAAAAGTGTCACATGGATGGTAGAAGCATTATTTGAGGCATTTTGTAGAGTATCTATGCATAAACAATATGTAGAGACGTTTTATACGGTATCTTAAAAATGCCTATATCTTGTAGAGGCATTATTAGAGACATTTTTTGAGTCTCTAATAACATTTTTTTTTAGTTTGTGGCTGTTAATAAACTACTCATAAGAATAATAATCCAGACATAGACACCTTGTAATGTCTGGTGATTTGGTTAGCGAGACTCAACAAGTTATTATTAGTCTACAAGGTCTTGAAATCTTCAAAACAACAACAATTTTTACATTTATTTAACACTATAAAAAGGCAACGTAGCCTATGAGAACCAGGTTCGTGTGAGAACTATGAGAACCCCAATCTGGGCCACATGATTTTGATCCAATGGGGCGCATGAATTCAGGTGGGAGGAGGAATTTGCAAAAGTATGATTAAGTGGGCGGTGAGTTTGCAAATCCCCGCTCCCACCTCTCCCTATGCGCCTCCCTTGGATCAAGATCATGTGGCTCAGATTGGAGTTCTCATAGTTCTCATAGGATACGTTGCCCTATAAAAATGCCTCTACCCTTATTAAGGCACTATATAATGACTAAACAAAATTGTCATAAAATTAGTAGAGACACTTTTTAAAGTGTCACTATGTTCCTAGAGTCAATGAATGACAAGGCATTTATGAGGCATTTTAGAATGTGTCTCTATGATTGTCTAGAGACAATTTAAACATGTCTCTACTATATTAAAACAACGCCTCTACAAGCCATTTCTCTTGTAGTGCGCTTGATACTTATTTTTAACAAGGGAAGCTTTATTTTATGATGAAAGAAGGTAAACATAACAAAAATAAAATAAAACAAATACAGAGAACAAAGGCATATCGGTTTCATAAAAAGGGGGAAAACTCATAATTCTGTAGGTCAAGACAACTAAACAGTCCATGGCTTTGCAATAGTTGCTTGTAGTTATTGGCCAACAATATCTTACCTATAGGATTAACTAGATCTCTTTTTTTTTTTTTTTGCGTGAAGGATTAACTAGATCTCGATAAATCTTCAAAAGTTGCACAAGGAACATGGGCATAATCAAAGATCCACAATACCTCTGAATAAGTTCGCGCTAAAAAGTTCACGAGAAATGCAGCCATAATCCTTCACTCATCGTTGTAATTAACGAAAATGTCAGATCAAAGAATTTCACAACAACCTTGAACAGAGATGATGCCGAAATCTCATGAAGATGCCTCCAAGAAGGGAACAATGCAAGAACGTGGACGTCGCATAATTAATATGATTGGAAGCAGATCAAGAGGTTTTCACAGTCTGACATCACCCTGCATCTCAAATGCACTACGGTCTATCTTTCCTACGATCGGGATGACATGTTGGTCTATGTTTTCTCAAGGGAAATTGGCAGGTGCTCGATCTGCCCATTCATTTGAGTTAGAATTAAAAAACAATTTGAGAGAGAATGTAAAGTTCACAGGGCCACAAAAGCAGAATTCAGGGCAACCGCAAATGCAAGGGATGTTTCTCCTATTACTGACCAGGCGTAACTCTTTTTGTTAAATCTGAAAACAAAAAAAAGGAAAAGGATTCGATTACAAGTCATAATCACATTTCAGAGTTAAGACAAACATAGACTTTTATTTCCTTGTTGTCCACCAATCAAGCCATGCGTATATGGAAATGAGTTCTTATGGGTTCAACATCCACATCTCTGCTAGCTCTATCATCAGATCAGCACTGTGGCTTGGTGCTGACGACAGGAAAATCCTGAGGCGTTCCAAAGGAATAGGTGAAGATTACTGGTGATCCCTTGGTGATCGGCTTGCCATCCGCAATGATAAAGGTCTCGCTGTCAATCTGGCGGATCTTAGTCGTGTCCACATCCTCCACGGTGTTGATTCTGTCGCAGTGCACTTTGACGTTCGCCTGTGGGCATGAACATTTGTTCCCGATGGTCACTTGGAACTGTGACTTCCCACCAACGACCTTCCCTGTCTCCCTCTGCGTGATTACGATGTCTGACAGTTGACATGTCCCCTTGGCATCACCTGCATGTAAATATGCAAGTGGATATTAGAAAATTGCTATCATTTTGCGTAGTGTAGTATCATGCATTTTATATGAAATGCTACAAACCAAGTATGATTTGTAGAAGCTATATGTTACCACTGTGTACTTGTATGCTGATAAGAGCAGTAAGGAAGAGCACGATGGCAGCCTTTACCGGGTAAGCCATCTTTTCTGAGCTTATGCACAACAATATGTTAGGAAACCTTTTTTCTATGAAGTGATTTGCTTTCTTCTGGGATGTTTATAGGCCCCGAGGTTGGCAGGGTTATAATAAGAGTCCGATTTTGTGCCAGCCGATCTGAGTTAAATGCATTGATTTCCTTCAATAAACCATAGCTAAAGTCTTACTAAAGCTATGAAGGTTTTTTTTTTTTGCCAGCATTTATAACTTCACTATTTGCTTCAAAATTGTAATGAGTTCTCGTCCTAATATTTAGCAGAAGACAGCACTCCAGAAGTAGCTATTAGCACTATATTATTGACTATATCAATATTTGCTAATAAAATTGTGATAGTGAATGAACTATCCAATCTAAATAAATCGTATATAGAATTTGAATACTACCTTTGTTTCAAATCACTACAAATTCTGTTACTGATTGACGCTGACACTTAACATACTACGTTCCCTGCTTCGCAAACCTCCACGCCCTCCTATTCCTCTCCACAGATCCAACCTGCCTTGACGCGACGCTCGATCACAGGTAGCGCTGGTCCAGGCCTTTCCGTGTCCGAATTTCGCGTGTCGCCGCTGTATAGCCCTCAGGTGACGCGGTGCCGGACAGGTACATGTCTGACTCTCACGTGATACCGCACAGAGGCGAGGTCAACCGTACTTGGTGTATGCAGCAGCGACCTTATACGATGGCCAACCAAGCAGACGTGCGTCAACAAGGTGCACGCATAAGTGTGTTGTATCATCTCGCCGATATCATGCTCAGGGTGCAGGACACAGAGGGATACGTGTTGGTTTGGAGCCCTGTGAAGGAGGGGACGCTGCTGGGTAGTACTTCGTATGATACGAAGATGCATATGGCAGTGGAGTTCGCATTCTGGATGCACAGCAGGAGCTCAATGTAACACCGCTTAGGTCAAGTTCAGGCATTGTACTCTATACCATGATACCTGATCTGTGTAAATGATATTTCTGTTTACAAATAAAAGGCATTTCTGTTTTTAGTTACACTTTGCAGTCCGTGTACTTTTGGTAGCATAGATTCATTGTATTAAAATCCAAGAACTATGATCCTAGGTATTCTCAGATGATCATGCTTTATTGCACTAACTGATGATATATATTCCAGTTTCCTACATGAGCACTTTCTCTTTTTTGTTGACATGGAAATCAACCATAGATGCCAACGCCTCTTTTTAACGTGTTACTCACAGCTGTATATATATAACAGAAAAGGTCCATGGACAGCCAACATCACCTCAATATCTAAAATACGAGGTATGGTACTCGACCTCAAATGAGTTATGTCGGATATCTAATCCAACGAATCAATAAAATGTAGCAGCGGGTGAACTATATTATTTTAGTGGAAGAGATCTCAAATCACAAGAACATTATTTTATAAGTAGATTGCAACATAATATTTTTTTATATTTATTTTAAGTGGTTTTAATCTGTTCACAACCTAAACTTATTATATATTTTTTTATTTTTTCCTTTGTGTGATAATCTCATAAGCAACAAATATCATACATTCAAATAAATTCAGAAAAAGAAGTACAAACTATATATGTAAATGAAACCTGAATATTCAGAAGTGATTTGATTACTTATTATCAGTTCCACTTAAAAATACATTATTTAATGATATCCTAATTGTATACAATATCTTAAAGAGTCATATATCATATATATGTATTTGCTTCATTTCTTGGGTTAAACATAGAGTGGAACTCATGGATTAATGTCCTAAGCAAATTAATGTAGCTTTTCACAGAACGTTTTGTATTACAGACTACAGTCATCTTCATGCTTGTCACCGAATTCGTTGAAAATCGCTGCTCTCAACCAATCATTTATGACACTGTCTGGGATCTTAGTTTGAAATGGTAACAAGATGTAAGTGTATAGATATCGTCCTTGTAACATCTGTAAGCCTCCATACGGAGTTATATAATATCAATCGCAAAAAAAAGAGTTATATAATATCAAAATCAAAACAAGGGTAGCAATAGGGACCAAACTAAATATAGCAATGTCTTGCAACACGAGTTTTTGAGTACTCCATCCGTTTCACAATGCTTGTGATTCCAACCTTCTATTTTTTTTGGCCAAAATACTTGTGATTCTCACATTTGGATGCATCATTCTCACTTTCCTATGCATCTTTATCTCAAAATCTCTCCTTATTTTCTGTGTACTGCACCTTTTCACTTCTCATTGTTTCATGTGCCCAGAGCTAGAATCACAAGTATTGTGAAACAAAGGGAGTATTATTTATTCTTAAAAAAAGGGAGTATTATTTATAATTCATAAAGCCCCGCGGGCTTAATCCCTCTTCTCTTCCAAACCAGCCCAGCCCAACTCGCCCCTTCCTTTTTCTTTTCTTTTGTTTTCCACCAGGCGGAAGGCCTTTCTCCTCAACCTTGCCATCCAGCCCACGAAAGCCGATAGAACGCAGGGCCCATCTGCCTTGTCTCCCTTCTCTGGACGCACGGCCCATGCCGCCATGCCCTCCTCTCTCTCCCATCCGTCAAGCGCGAGCCGCGGCACCGCGTGAAGCACGTGGCCGCGCGAGAGCTCACTGCCCCTTCCCGTCAAGCAAGGCGCCCCATACCCGCCTTTTCGACCGTGGGCTGCAACCGCCACTGACAGCTTGGCCAAGCTCCGAACTATCGTCATTCCGTCGCAGTCTCTGGAGAGGTCCCTGTTATCTGGTGAAACGATTTTCATTCCTCACGATCCTTCTTGATCCATCCC
Source organism: Eragrostis curvula (assembly GCA_007726485.1). Lineage (NCBI taxonomy): Eukaryota > Viridiplantae > Streptophyta > Magnoliopsida > Poales > Poaceae > Eragrostis > Eragrostis curvula. The sequence continues at coordinate 48,284,553 of CM017439.1, forward strand.
GATTCCCGAGCTGGCAGCACGAGCTCCGGTATCCAGCAATGGCGGATGTGACACCCCGTGTCACTGATGTCCAGTTAGTGCACACCCAAATGGACAGAACATGCAAATTCAAATCAAGTTCAAAATTCGAAATCAATAATTCAAACAAATGGTCAAATCCAAGGTTCTGAAGAAACTCAAACTTTTCCATAACAACTTGAGCAACCAAAAATACTAATAGGTAGCCTTCTGAAATAAGAATTTTGGAGAATTTTTGATGATTTTTGAAATTCATCTACTACCCTAATAAAATCCCCAAAGCTTAAAAAGTAACCAACTTTGACCAGCTTCCATTCCAGATGTGCATGTTGGCCAGTTGATAGAACTTTTCAAGAGCTTTCCAACGGTACCAAACTTGTGAATTTTGGAGCTTATTTGCTAGCTCAATTCGTGTGCCAAAATTTGGGGGAAATTTGAGTTTGAATAATTCGGGAAAATGCGACAGATGCTGTGGGACCCGCTTGTCATCCTCGTCGCTCTCACTGCGCGCGTCGGAGCTTTAGCTCCACGTCGCCGACGCTCACCGGCGACGTTGCGCGGCGCGCTGGCCCGCTCTCGGCCGCGGACGGCGTCAAAACGCGACCCCGCTCCCTCTCCCGGCCTCACACTCTCGCTCCCTCGCCGCTGGACCACTAAACCCTAGCCGCCGCCTCCTCTCACCGTTGCCGCAGCCTGCGCAGCTCGGACTCGCCGCCAACGAGCCACCTCAGGGCAAGTTGTCGAGCCGAAAGGGTTGCGCTGCGACGCTGAGTGCTCGCCATGGCCCCTTTGGCTCGGGACGCGGGATGAGGGGCGCGAATTGCATATTCGTCTCTGAGTCCGGCCGTGCGTGCCACTCCAGCCTCTCCGTCGTTTTCTCTTGCGTCGGTGAGTACCACGTCGATTCCTCGCTACTTGGGTTGCAAAACTCAGTCGCGCACCCACTGTAGCTTACCATTTTCTCCTTGCCGCAGTGTAGCCACCGGAAGCCAGTTTTTCCCATCGCCGAATTCCTCCGCCGCGGGAAGCTCTCCGCTCCAACCACTCTCCTGGCCACCTCGTCGTCAACCTGCTGGCCACTGAGGTGCACGTCATCTTCGTGAAGCCAGCGCACCAGCGCGTGCAGCTCCCCGTCGACCACCGCGAGCCCGAGACCTCACCGGACTTCCTCGAGCCTCCGCCTCTCGTCGCCGAGCAAACTCCGGTCGTCCCCGCTTCCTTCCGTTCGTCGAGGTGAGTTCGCCGTCTCACGCGCTACCCCTTCGTGCTCCGCATTGACCCCGTAGACCACCGGAACTTCCTCCGGTGAGCAGCGCCGCAGCGCTCCGGCAACCGCTCCGGCCAACACACAGTGGGCCACAGCGCCGGGATCCAGTGTGACAACACCGGATCTGGTGCTCCGTCCCGTGTGATCAATCGTGTGTCCTCATATCTGAGTGGCTGGATCTGGTGTGCCCAGCCCAGATCCGGTGCGGCCCAAGTCGTGTGGCCATAGTGTGGCCCCGATTTGATTGGTCTGCCAAATTTCAAATCCTTTCGTAAATTCCCAGAAATTCACAGAAACTTGAAAAATCGATAGAAAAATAAATACACGTCAGAAAAATGTGAATCCAATTTTGCTGGACTCCTTGTATCATGCTCTGTCCAATAAAAATGCCAAATCACACAAAAATTGTTATCTGTTTCCTGGAAAAATACTTCTATGCAGATCTTGTTTAATTTATAATTAATTCCCTGTTGCTCCATAAATCTTGAAATCCTGCAGGCTTGTAAAGAAACTGTTAACACACTTACATAACATTTTTCTACTATCATATCCTGTTTAATTATTTACTTATGATTTAAATCATTCTCTGCATTTTTTAAATTATTGTAAATGATTCATGTTACAATAAATCATCAAACTTCACCATAAATCACTTCCAGTGGTGGCTTTCATCAGAAAAATGCCACTGAACATAAATTAATTTTTTAAATTGAATTATTTATTTAATCGTCTTAAGTTGATTAAATGGTTAACTTAATTGAAAATCAATGAAGGAAATACTCCAGATGAAATTAATTAACAAAGTTAATCATTTTCACTTACAGTATAAATGACTGTCCTATCAGATAATTAAATCATTAATTGCATCATATTCTTGCATCTAACTTTGCATTATTCCTTGTCATAACGTGTAGTGACAGAGACGACTCCGGAGCCGCTCGACTTCCAGCTGCCGGAGGAGCAGGCCCAGGAGGTGCAGGAGGAGCAGCCGTAGCAGGACACTGACCCCGCTGACCCAGTTAGCTACACTCCTGAGCCAAGCAAGCCCCGGTGCATGCCTCCCTGTTTAGGATTTTATTTTCGCACTTGATTGGGGCTAGTAATTGATTGTGCATTAGGTTTATTAGGAGTTGATGTGAAGCCTTAGAACTGCATTAGGATTACCCTTCCATATCCTACCTTTTGTCCTATTTTGTAGATGTGGTCTAGGTTACGTTAGAACTTGCTATGCTTAGGGACTAGCGAATGGTAGAAGTCGAGTGGTAGGTCCCACTCGCATGATAGGAATCACCCTGGATTGTACTATATGGATTTAAGATTGTTGAGACCGGACGGGGAATTGTTTGTGTAGGATGGTTGGAGAAGGCTGGGCCTTCACGGTGGTAGCCCCGTCTGTGTCGATTGAGGACCGTTCGTTGTTGGCCCTGTTGAGCAAGTTCGAACGTACTGATCACATGCTTGTGTTTTTATGGGCCTAGTAAACCTAGTAGCCTGCGTCGCCCTGGATGTCTGGTAGATACTTTACTCTTTCTATCATGGTACTTGGGAGAGGAAGGATAACGTCCTGCGCAGTTGTACGTCTGGGACGGGGGCTGCGGCGGGAGACCCCTTCCTCGGGAGGAGTAGAATCTAGTACAGCTCTGGTGGTGCGTAGCGTAAACGGTTGCTGCATGTGACTTTTGCGCGTGTGTGGCGTGTGTTCAGGTTTTCTCCTGCAGGATGTACATCGATGCCGCCGCTCTCGGTCAAGAGCAACCTTGCTCACTGAGTCACCTCGTAGTGTGATATGATTGATGATGATGACTAGTACTTATATTTATTGTATCTCATTACTGCTATATTGATGATCTGATGTATTGTTACTTATATCTATTTTAGCTATCTGCACACTGCTTTACTGGATAAGTACTTAAATTGAAAATAAAACTTGAAAGTAAGGGTCAAGTAATTAGTGCGGTTTTACGCTATCGAGTCAGCCTACCCTTGTAGCATTTGCATGTTAGGAGTCGGCTGTAGATAGCTGTGACATCCCAGCCCAAGGCTTAACAGGATTGATAGAATACTCATATCAACAAGTTGCAACTTCTTTTCCGGAAACTCATCTCGAAAAAACTCCGAGGTTAAGCGTGCTTGGCCTGGAGCGATGGGTGACCGACCGGGAAGTCGTCCCCGGGTGCGCACGAGTGAGGACAAAGTGTGCAGAAAAGACATGTGTTGGTCCGTGAGGTCAGTCTTGAAGTCCTAGAGAGCTGCCAGGCGTAAGCGGGCCCGACCTCGGGGAGGCGGGACGTTACAAGTGGTATCAGAGCCGACTCTCGCGGTTTCACGGGCGCGTGTAGGCGCAGTTGCGCAGGCATGGTGCGCATGGCTAGTGTGGGCCCAGAGTGGTCACACAGTATGGCACATGCGCTGGCACTGGACACACGAACGTGACCAAGAGGGGACGTTCCTGGATTGGGGTTGACCGACGAGGACGTCGGTCTTCTAAGGGGGTGAGTATGTGACATCCCAGCCCAAGGCTTAACAGGATTGATAGAATACTCATATCAACAAGTTGCAACTTCTTTTCCGGAAACTCATCTCGAAAAAACTCCGAGGTTAAGCGTGCTTGGCCTGGAGCGATGGGTGACCGACCGGGAAGTCGTCCCCGGGTGCGCACGAGTGAGGACAAAGTGTGCAGAAAAGACATGTGTTGGTCCGTGAGGTCAGTCTTGAAGTCCTAGAGAGCTGCCAGGCGTAAGCGGGCCCGACCTCGGGGAGGCGGGACGTTACAATAGCCACGTTGACGGATAAGTCTTGCTGAGTATTAGTTGCTCAAGGTTTGGCTCTTTATGTTGTTATTGCAGGTAGCACCTTTATCCCTGACTCTATGGGTGGAGATGGACAGTGGGATGGCCAGCTTCCTTTTGGTTGGACAGCCCACTGGGAGACCGAGGAGTGATTTCCTCTTGAGTTCGCATCTTCACGGCTTTGGATGCGGATTCTTATGTATCGTGAGCGCGTGCGCTTCCTGTATCTTTATTTCCTTTGAGCTTGTATCGTGAAACTTTCGCTGTGCGACTCTATGTTTTAATTGGACTAATGTAATAACTTAAAGACTTAATTTGTGCTTTTTATATGTTGTACTGTTGCGTCTGTTCATCAGCGCGAACCGACTCGATCCTGCGAAAAGCGGAAACGCTTCAGCTGGTACCAGAGCCGTGTTGGGACAGTACATCATATAAACGGCCTATTTTTGAAAAGGTAACCACGTTGCGAGTGAGGAACGAAAGCCCATTATAAGGATGTTAGAGTAATCAGGTGGTAATAGGAGTTGATTGTTATTTTTCTGTAACGACGCACCGACACTCAGGTAAGAAAGTAAGTAACATGCATGGCTCAAGTGATACGAGTTTAACTCGTGTAGATTGTGGAGGGTGTTATAGGATGGAGGAGATGGATCATGAGATGTGATTTGTGACGTGGGGAGCCATGCATTACTTTTCTGTTATTGCTGTTTATCGGCGAGTTTGATGGACGTCACCTATGTAGGTTGCTTGAGGTGGCGATGTATATTTTCTGCAGGTACACTAACTTACGTGTAGATCGTATAGCAAACGTGCATGAGTGCGACTTAGTTGCCACCGATGTCTACGGCCCGCTATACTTAGGCAAGATTTTATTTTGTGAGGGCGTATAGGTCGAGCATGCATTGTATATCATCTTAAAACACTTTCACGAAATTCAGATCACCCAGAAATTTAGGACTGACAAGCTAACTTCAAAAATTCATAACTCCAAAACCGCTTGACCAAATTCGATGAACCAAGACTTTCTCGAAATCTTGGAACGTGAACTAAAACTTTGCTTCAGAGTTACCCTTGCGATTCTGTCAGTATCCCCTTCAAATCAGTCGACCAAGTGGAGCCAGATTTCAGCTTCGACCAGTTTTTCAGGATCTGTCTACCAACTTCAAAAATCGATATCTCTAGCTCTGGTTGTCCGTTTGAGGAGTTTAAGCACTCGTTGGAAAGGTCTGGAAGGTGTCTACAAGTTTCATGTTATGACGTTTCCCGTTTGACGTCTCCAAAAGTGCCAGTTTTCGTTTTTGTGACTGCTGCTTGCAGTCAAGACAGATTTGAGTCGGTTGCTTTGAAGGACCGTTGCACCTGTGTTTGTGCGTGAAAGACTTCATGTAGCTACTTGCTACAATCCTCCAGAAGTCCTTTACCATGTTCTAAATTTTGTTTAGCATGGTTGTTCAGTTTGTGATGTTTTTCTTGCATTTCAATTTTGCCTTATGGTAATGTTGTATCTTGGAGCTAACAGTGATGATATTGATTTGGCATAATGCCGCCGCGTCGCCAGCCACCACCACCACCCCCGCAGCACAATCTGGCGGAGGTGATGGCCAACCAGACAGGTATCCTCAGAACCATCGCTCAGGCCGTCACCCAGCAGGGTGGCAATCGTCGGGGTCCACAGCCAGGCTGCACCTATGCAGACTTCCTGGCCACTCACCCGCCTGTCTTTTCCGGGTCCACTGATCTGATGGAGGCGGAGTACTGGCTACGCACTGTCGAGTTCATGTTTGGGCTCCTTCCTGCCTGCACAGAGGTGCAGAAGACACTGTTCGCGGCACAGCAGCTTCAGAGGTCGGCTGGAGGATGGTGGGCAGCTCACCTTGCCACTCTTCCGGCCGGTCAGCAGGTGCCATGGGCACAGTTCAGAGAGGCTTTCCGCTCATTCCACATTCCGCCAGGCATCATGCAGCGGAAGCTCAGGGAGTTCCTGGACCTCAGGCAGGAAGGCAGGAACGTGTTCGACTACGCTCAGGTGTTCAACCACCTTGCTCAGTTTGCGCCAGATCAGGTGGACACTCCCGCCAAGCGGAAGGCGTGTTTCTTGAGGGGCTTGTCTACCAAGCTCCAGTTCCGGCTTGTCCTGAACGCCGGTGGTACTTTCGACGAGCTTGTCAGTGCAGCGATAGTGATGGAGGATGCCATCAGGGCACACCAGGAGGACAAGCGGAAGAGGAAGGCTGTGCGACTCTATGTTTTAATTGGACTAATGTAATAACTTAAAGACTTAATTTGTGCTTTTTATATGTTGTATTGTTGCGTCTGTTCATCAGCGCGTACCGACTCGATCCTGCGAAAAGCGGAAACGCTTCAGCGGACGGCGGTAACAGCCGCCCGTACGGCCGTACCAGTGTGACTGTGTCCTGTCCCCCCGTTCCTCTCATGGTTTCATTTCCCTGCTCATCTGAGAGATACTCCAAGGCGTATGCTTAGATATGCAAGTAATGAGCCCAGCAGGCCATATGTCAAAGAAACTAAGCCAGCGAGCCCATATGCATATCGCCCTTGCAACAGGGACATGGATAAAAAAGTCTTCAAAGATGCTCATAAGGGTAGGGTTTACGTACGTGTGTTCATAAGGGTGAGTGTGCGTGCGTTGTGGACGTTTGAGTTGTAATTTGTACTCAAAAAAAAAAATATGCATGTCACCCTTGCAACAGGGACATGGATAAAAAAGTGGGTTGCCATTTTAGTTTGAATGATCATCGTTCGGTTGACGTTTAGTAGCTTCGATTGTACTGTTGCCAAACTTCTGCTTATTCATTTTGTTGGCTCCTTTTATTACTTATGAAAAGAAAAGCAAACAGAAACAAGACTCTGCATGCCATTGTGTCAGTTTATTCATAGTTCAACCGAATTAATTCCTTGAGCCCTAGGCTCACTTCAAATAAGAAAAAGAATATCATTTATTTCATACTTGCTCACATGCTCATGAGTAACAATCATAACGCGATAAAACAGGTAACTAATCTCTATGGATCAAAACCCTACACATGGAAATGAGTTATCCTCAAATTTAAATCCGCATCTCCTTTTCTATGGCCTAATGCACATCGGTTGCAAGTAGACGACTGGGAAGTTCTGGGGTGTCTTCGTGGCATAGGTGAAGGACATTGACGACCCCTTGACAAGGGGGTAGGCGTCATTGATGACACATAGGTGTCCCTGCACTACTTGGATCTTTTTCTTCTCCACTGGTTCAGTGCTGGCTAGGCCGCCATTGCAACGTACCACGACGTTGGCCACATGGCATGAGCACTGGTTATCAAAGGTCACCCGGTACTCTGGTTGCCCACCTATAATCTTCCCTGTCTTCACCTGCGACACATGAACGTCTGACACTTGGCAGAGATCCTTGGCATCACCTACACACATATGTGAATGTGGGCGTAAGAAAACATATTACATATCTTTATTCCTTTTATGTATCAAACCTATAGAATAGTACTCCCTTTCTTCAATAATAATTGCAAGTTCGCAAAAAAAAAAATCTGTTTGGGAAATAAGATTGTTGCAATAACTACCTTAGAGTAAATTCCTATACGTAATCTAAGGGCTATATATATTTTTTCTTTGGGCTAACCTAAAAGGTTTGGGCAACGGATAGATCTTTTGACGTGAAAGGAATATGATTAACCAAAAGTACCATGTAAAATACCTGCATGTACATGAAAGCTGATAAGAGTAACAAGGAAGAGCAAGATGGTGGCCCTGGTGATGTACGGCATTTTTCTTGGCTTATTTGCTTGGTGCAACAGCCTAGCTATGAATCTAGAGCTTGCCGAATTTACTACAAGTGATTGGTTTTCTTTTGGAATCAAGAAATGGGTGGGTACAGGGTCCTATATATAGCCAGAGAGGTTGAGGGTGATGAGAAGTCAATATTATTTCAATTTGTTGTGAGACGCTTATCATGCAAGTGTATTGATTTCCTGCTATTATCCAAGCCAATGTTATTCTCACAGTTAAAGTCTTCTACAAAGGCTAATGCATTGTTTAGTTGTAACTTTAGCACACATCACTACACCAAAAAAACAGCCTTCTATAGTCTAGGTAATAAATAATTTTTTTTAGAATTAATGAATAGTTGTTGTTGTGGTAGTTCAGACTAGTACGTCTATGGAGATCTCTGTTTTATGATGTGGTAATGTGTGCTTTCAAGTGCCAACGCATGGTAAGATGACAAGCAAATAATTCAAATCAGTGTTGATGTTTTGCTTGATCGAATGAAGGAAAGAACAAGAAATGTAAACGTGATATGTGTATGTGATGAGTAGGTTACTTTATGGTCTAAGCAAGCAAAAAACAAAAAAGGAAAGAGCACTACATATATATAACGTGCTCATCGGTTGAATATATACTCTTCTGATGGCATTCCAAGCAGTGGCGGAGCTGGTACCTGATTTGCTTTTTTCTTGGGCTGGAAACAAGCATATGAAGAGGGGGTCCTATCAACATTTTCAGAACTTGGGAGGGGCGCTTGCCCGGCCATTCCAAGTACGCAAAAAAGGCAAGTACGGCACAACCACTTGTATCAGGACAACGGATCAGAAGATCGGTAGATAGAGATGGGAACCAGCTACACACATGTTTCTAAAAAAAAAAAAAAACAGCTACGCACCTGACAATGGGCTCGTCAGTTTCAAGGCGACGGCACGGTGTCCCACTTGACGCTGAACTCATCACGAACACTGCAGCTGTGACCCTACTGCCCTCGCCGCGAGCACGATGGCGGTGAGGAAGGCTTTGAAGCTGATTATCTTCCGGGCGCTGCTCATTGGAAGCCGACTTTAGTATTTTTTGGATTTTATTAAAGGGTTAATTAGATCACTGCCACAGTAAATGCACCTAATATCGGATCTACCATCACAAAGAGCCTAATATGATGAGTGCCATTAAGTGCGCAAATGTTGATCGTATTTGCCACTTTTTAACGGTCAGCGCCTGACGGAGTTGCAAAAAGACCAAAATACCCTCGTCTTCTTCATCTTCCTCACAACTCTCTATTTCCTCACAACTCTGTCTTCTTTCTCTCAGTCCCGGCCAAATCAAGCTCCTCACCGCCTAGCCACACAACCTAGCCTCCAATGTCCGCACCTGCCACCCCTTCTCCTCCGGCCCGGCTCTGGTGTGAGCCACCGCGACGGTGAGCTCCCGGGTGCCGTCCTCGACGCCCGCTGCGCTCCCTGCTGCGAGGCTCGCCGCGCCGCCCCCGCCCCGAGGCATGCTGCGTTCCCAGCCCCGAGGCTCGCCGCGCCTCCGCCCCCGAGGAATGCCGCACTCCTAGCATTAATTCTTGCACGCATCTCGCGCCATCTGAGACGAGATCGAGGCGTCTTCTTCCTCGACCCCGGCCATCGATTCGAGCTTCATCGCGTCGCCGCTAAATCCTCGTTCTATCCTGTGTGCGCTGCCATGCCGGCGTTGGTCCCGTCCGCCTCGCTCGTCGCCAGTGGTGCTCCGCTCTATCCCACATGCGCAGCCTTGCCGGCGTAAGCGAGCTCAGCTTGGTCGTCGTGGCATGGTGCGGCGAGCTCGTCCCGGCCGCTCCCGTAGACGTACGCATCTATACGACGGAGACATCGCCCACACGATTGAAAATAAATTTACACGCAGATGCAGTTTCGCGCTGATAGATTAGTCTATTTGTGAACAGTTGGCTGCTTGATTTAGCTTTGGATCAATTGGAAACAGAGAAGCAGAGCACAAGCAGCCACAGATCTCAGGCATAGCTGAAGGTTGAAGACAGGAGCAAAATAGGCATTTTGAAAAATATTTAACGGCAAATGTTGACGGCGATGTCACATAAGATTAATATTTACATACCCGATGGCACTGACCATATTAGCACTTTTGTGATGACACAAACCATATTAGGACTTTTTGTAGTGGCACATATCTAATTGACCCTTTATTAAAAGGTGGGAATTCGAGGCGTCACAACCTTAGTATTTTTTGGATTTTATTTTGAGTTTTTTGAAGCATGTGCTCCTTTGAAAATTGAATTTCATTCCAATTTTACCCCCCCCCCCCCCCCCCCCCTTTCTCTTAGTAATGTTTAAACCTGTTTCTAATTCCTAAAGCCTCTCTGGCCTAATCCTTCTTCTTTTCCAAATCAGGTCAGCCCAACTCGCCTCTTCCTTCTTTTCTTTGTTTTTCCACCAGGCAGAAGGCCTTTCTCCTGAACCTTGCAATCCAGCCCACAAAAGCCCATCGAAACGCAGGGTCCATCAGCCTTGTCTCTATGGATCAAAACCCGATGGATGGAAATGAGTCATCCACGAATCTAAATATTGATTGCAAGTAGACGACTGCAAAGTTCGAAGGTGTCCCTGCACTACTTCTAAATATTGATTGCAAGTAGACGACTGCAAAGTTCGGAGGTGTCCCTGCACTACTTGGATATTTTTCTTGTCCACTGGTTCGGTGTTGTACCACGACGTATGCCCGGCACTTGCAGACGTCAAGGCGCGCACATCGCGCGGTAATTGGCGACGCACGGGGCCTTGGGCCAGTCAGTCTTGACGCGGCCCCTGTGGGGAACGCCACGCCGTCGTGCTTGCGGTACACGTGGATATAGGAGTGCTGTCAACGTTACCACCTGCGAATTTTAATCTGAACATCTTGTGTTCGTCGTTAGCTGCCCTAGCTAAGTCCATGCATGCTACAGATCAGTATATATAATATGGAGATCTCTGCTTACGTACACGATCGCGCAGGGCGTCCAGGAAATGGAATAGTTGTGGTAGCCGGCGGTCGGGTCGAACCACGGTCGGAACTGTACCTCTCTGCCGCCGAGGTTGTTGACGTAGACGTTCGTCTGCAGGGTGGGCCGCCCTGTTTCGTTGCCAAGGAACTCAAAGTCGATCTCGTCGTGGTTAGAGCAACTCCAGCAGTCTCCTAATAATCTGCCCTCCCAATACCATTTATAGGGAGGCTCCTAATAAGTTTTTCAAGATATTGGAAGGTGCAGCTCCAGCAGTCTCCCAATAGCTTCCTCCCAATAAGAAAACGTAAAAAGATGATTACGCTTTCAAAACACGGAAACAACAAAAACGCAATCTGTTTCTTCGACCTTGGCTTCCACGGCGTCGCGAGCTCGTCGCAGGCCGGCGCGACGCCCCACACCGGAGCGCGCCACGAGCGCACGACATATACTGCGGGCACGACGGCGATGAAGGGCTACGCGGGGCGCGAACCGGGACGAGCCGTGCCATGACGGGATGGCGGGTCGCAGAAGCGGACCTCGACGGCGTGACACACCGCGGGCAGGGAGGGGTCGGGAGCCGGCGGCGTCACCGTCGCTCGGGCGTCGCGCAGCTGCTCGAATCGACACCGCCCAGCTGCTCGAATCGGCGCCGCGTAACTGCTCGAATCGACGTCGCCCGCTACTCGATTCGACGCCGGCGTCCATGGCGAGTGAGGGACAATGGCAAGATCCCATGCGAGGCGTGGCGTCCTCGGGCCGGCATGGCATGTCACAGCGTCGTCCTCTGACGAGTGCCGCGCTCGAGCTTCCATCCATGGCTCCCGTCATCGATGTCGTCGATTGGAGCTCGCCGGGGCCCGGGTGGGTCCACGGGGCGGAGCGACGGCGTGGAGATGGCGAGTACCACGGGCCGGGGGCCTCCGGGCAGGCGGCGGCGCGGCAGCGGAAGGGCGGGAACGGGCGGCGGCGCACGCGGGAAGAAGAGCGGGAGAGAGAGAAAATGCGCGGGCGTGAGGGAAAGGGTGGGACCCACCAAAAAATGGTATTGGGAGGGGGAGGGGAGGCTCCCGCTATAATGGAAGGGAGGAGCTATTTTTTGGGAGCGGAGCAAAAGTGGGGAGCTTTTTGGGAGACTGCTGAAGCAAGGTTTGCCTCCCCAAACTCCCAATAAATCAACTTTTTTGGTATTGGGAGGGCTATTGGGAGACTGCTGGAGTTGCTTTTACTTCCCATCGACGACATCTGACTGCAAAGGAGCGGGAAATCATACTAGTGATCTGTATTGATTGATGTGTTAAACAATCTATGAAGTCAAGAACGGAGAGATGATCATGCAGGATTGGTGACTGTCGCTCATGTATATGTCACGATCACAGCGGAGTAGCCGGGGACGAGCTGGACGCGAGCCCAGACGCTCCCGAACACGAACTGATCATTGGAGCTGAGCCCACACCCTGCAATGCGTACACGTTAGAATGATGAGAAAATACGGCCTCCATGTCAGTAATATATTAAAGTTTAAAGACAATTGTGTTCTTACCTTCACTTTAAACTTTAATTGTGATTTTACTCTTAATTTTTTAACTTTGTGATTTTAGTTTTGGTTTTTCAACCTAAAATGAGAGTAACTTACCCTCAGTAAGGGTAAACTCTGGCTTTATGTTGGAAAAGTTAGAGGTAAAATCACAAAGTCAAAAAAGTGAAAGTTAAATCATAATTAGAGTTTAGATTATATTGAAGGTAAAAACACAATTGTCCCTAAAGTTTACTGTCTGATAGTAAGATCTAACGTCGCCAGCATGCCTCCTACTCTATGCGCTTCCGCGTACTACAATTCACTAGGCTTGCGATTTTGGCCTCTGTTTTGCTCTGCCCTCCCCGTCCCTCCGGTTGCCGCCCTAGCAACGATTTTGTGCACCTGGCTACACTTATCAGTTTAAGCCACAATGGCAACTTTGTGCAGTAGTGAATCGTTATTTTTGAATGTATTGGGGTTGGTGTCTAATCGATCGATTACGTAGCTTTGCATCTTATATCAATGACTGTTTTTTTATAATGTCAGTACAGTAGCTCATTCTATCTTCTCCAGTAAGCTTAGATTTGGTGGGGGCCGGGGGCATGGCCCCTTCCATCCCCATCCCTCAGTTCTATTGATAGTTGCTTTGTTCACCTAATTTCAAAATATTGCTTTGCCAGTGCATTAGGCTGGTTCATGCCTTGAAGCTTGTGTGAGCATATCTACAGGTGACTATATGTACATGTGTACTGATCCTTTCCTTTTTGGTTTTTCTTGCTCAGACCACATAGCAAACTATACTTGTAAGCTCAGAATATCAAGTCAGATCATACAACACAATGTTGTTGATATTTGAACAATGGCAACCATGCCTATTAATTTTTGGCACATTCTCCCTTAGTCCTTTATTTTCATTGGTAGCATGATCTTCAGCTTTGTCAGATATTCTTACATAAGAACTCAAGTAAAGCTACTTTCTATCTTCAAAGGATGATACATAATGTGGCACTAAACAATATTACTTTTGCATCCTGCAATTACGATATCTAATTTTGTGACATATTAATAGGGCTATAGTATATGAAATAGAACTGAGGACTCAGACCACAGTATAATAAGAATAATGCCACCAAAAGAAAAACAGTTAGTCACCTCAAGATCTGCTCACAAGCTTCAAGGCATGAACCAACCTTATGCAGTGACAGAGGCAATATTTTAAAATTAGGTGTACAAAAGAAACTATCAATTGAACTGAGGGATGAGGATGGAAGCCGGGCGCTAAAGTCATTTTCTTTTCCGCTATTGAAAGCAACTGAACAATACTTTATAGCAATAAACAAAATAGTAAAACAGTTTATCCGTTGTCAGCTATTTGCATTAATTGAACCAGAATCTGACTTAAGATGACCAAACTATTCTGATATGGAGGGACTACGGATTAGCATAGGTTATAAAATGATTTTTTTAAAAAAAAAAACTTTATCGGACTGGCATAAGTTATTCAATCATTTCAACTACTTTGAACCTTGCCTCCGCGTCGTCCTCCCAAGCGACAGGGGCGGCGGCCTCTTCCATCGCCGCCAGCAGTTCCTCTTCGATCTCTCCCCCCACCTGTCCGTCGCCGGAGCCGCCTGACGGCACAACCTGCACAACGGCAAGGATGGCGGCAGCGGGGTTGCTATTTCGGCCTCCTTCCCCTTCCCCTTCCCCCTTCTCCTTTCGATGGATCTTACGTGCAATGGTGGCGTTGGTCCCTTGGGCAGGCGTCTCATCCGCGAGCAGATCCAGTGGATGGCGGTGGCTCAATTGTGACATTGGACCCGTGCACACTGATCGATCTTGGGGACGAGCTGGTGATAATGATGGGTTCTTCTTCCCATCTGCCTCCTCAATACGATCTGGTGCGTTGACCTAGTGGCAATGGATCTCTAACAAGGGTTCGATCAAAAGATTCGATGATGGTGACACCTAGCGCCACATTCCTTCCTCAAGGCTTCGTCATGGAGCCATGCTCTCTCGGCTCTAGGAGTATTCCTGGTTGCAAACCTAACTCCAATTGGAGTGGGTGATGGTAGCGTGGTTGATTTCGTAACCTTCTTGAAGGTGTCATGTTGGAGTTCTTCTATGGCACAGGAGTTGTTTTGTGTTGGTTTCACTATGCATCAGGTTCAACGGTGTCCTAAACAGCTATGGATGCTTTCTTCTTCGTGGTGGTTGAGTGGTCTTCGCTTAATTTAATTGTCAGACACAGTTCGTCCTTAGATTGGCAAAGTCTTCAATGTTGTTCCAATACCTATGGTTTTTGAAGACAACTGATGGATCCGACTTTTACTCATATGGCCACCCTAGAAGACAACGAAGGCTGAGGGTTGGAGAACTTTTTTCTTTTTAGTTATTTTTTTCATCGGTGTGCTTAACGTACTTGTGATGTGGGTCGATTTTATCGGTGGTTATATTTGACTGTAACTTTTTAAGAAGCCAAGGCCAAGAGACTCTAACTTTTTTGGAAGTCAAGACTGGGATTTATGCAATCTTCTCATCATCTTAAAAAAATGACCCGTGCTAGCACCACCCCTGCTTCTCTGTCTTGTCACCGAGATGACCCGTCGGTGCTGCAGCCTAACATGTGGCTCTCCTGTTTTCTTGCACCTCTTCCGTTTTCTTGCGTCTTTTTTCTCGGATGGGAATCCTCATCTGCTCTGTCTCACCCAATACGGCCTCAACGCATTTACTTCTTGCTATTCTTACAGCCAACTTAGCTGTTCGATCATTAATCTTTTCAAAAGCGAAGAAGTATTTGTTATTCGATCATTAATCATTTCCTATTTTCGTCAGTGGTTAATGTTTAATATGAATTTTACCAGACAAAGTAGTCCAAATTATTAGACAAAGCTAGCTCAACTATTTGTTTAAATAAAACAAAAAAAGGGATGCAGTCTTTTTTTTTTTTGAAGTGGGGATGAAGTCTTATTGTGGTAGTGGCAGTAGGGCAGGGACATTCCCAAGCATCACTTGCAGAGGCTATACTTGCGGATAAATTCATCTGAACAGACAGGCGAAATGTACCTAGCATATCTAAACTGGGGAGGCCGTGGCCCAGAGAAAGCTACCGCCGCCGAAGCAACGTGCCATTAGGAAAGCATGCATGAACCAGCAGGACATGCATCTTCCTCCTCTGCGTTGTTGGGCCAGGCTCACAATTAATTAAACTGCATCGCTTCACTAGCCAATTACTAAAATATTAAAGACCGTATTACACATGCACGGTTTTTTTGCGAGGGATACACATACACAGTTGGCTATGTTTTTTTTTTAGAAATGGAGTTGGCTATGTATGATCACGTTGCACGTATACGCGTACAACTTGAAGATGAATTTTATTTCTGTCATAAAGCCGGCCCATCAGTAGTGTCTTTCCCATTGCCTTGAGGTGGCATTCATATTCTGAGCTGGCTTTGTACTTAGTAGTAATAAATATATAGATATTGACGGATTCTAATCCCATCAGTACTATTTACACTCGATGGGCATCTGCCCGTTGAACCGCTTGCTATCGCGGCAGTAGTTGTAGAGCATGTACTTTTCCTGCATCATATGCATCTGCTCCTCTTGCTCTTTGCTAAGCTGGCATGCCCCAGCGTGCGCCGGGCAGTTGATTTGACAGTGGTCGCCGCCGATGCTGCAGTTGCACAGTTGCAGTTGGAGGTCGCGGTACTTGGAGGTGAAGGGGGCCTTGGACCAGTCCGTCCTGACACGCCCGCCCTGCGTCGCCCAGGCGTCCTCCGACGCCCAGATACTCATGTACCCTGACATTGGCTGGCTGCTGGGAAACGCTACGCCCTGGCTCTTCTTGTACTGCCTGATTGGGAAGCCGTCCACGTACCACCTGCAGCACATATATAGAATGGAATCACAGGCTAAACTTGTTTTCAGGAAGCAAAGAAGCTGGGTAAAGAAGGCTTAATTACACGACGATGCAGGTCCAAGAGATGGTGTAATTGTGGTAGCCGTCTGCTGGGTGGAACCAGGCCTTGAACTGCACTTCCCTGTTCCCAATGTCGGCCACGAAGATGTTGGTGTGGATGGTGTAGGGCCGCCCAGGAGCGTTGCCCAGGAATTCGAAGTCGATCTCATCGTGATTGCGACCTTCGGAGGAAGTCTTGATCATGCAATAAGGCAGAAGAAATGAACAAACAAGCGATGATCCGCATGGTGCTAAGCAAAACTATATTAGCTGCTAGTACCTCTGGCATGAAATAGAGGTCGTTTGAGACTAGAATGCTAGTTCATGAACATGTCAGGTACTACTGCTGCTGCTACTTGGCATGGGGAAGGAATCATAATAATGCTGAACATGTATATACACTTACGTAGAAAGTCGTTATGACGCCAGCGGAGTCTCCAGGAACCAGCTGAACAAGAGTGGATAGGGTGCCATGCATGAAAGGCTTCCTGGTCTTGATCCTGCTGCCTACAGCCAGGCCCACAGACGTGTATAAAGAGAACGAACGAATCGTTGCGAGAACACGAAGCCTAGTGATCAGTTTGAGCCAAGATGTACGTACCTGAGGATCTGTCCAGCTGCAGTGAGACGCCGCGGCCGTTGTCTGTGAACCTCACATTCTGGGGCGCCCAGTCGCTGCTGACGTCGTCGGAGAAGTTGGAGCCGGCGAGACCGAGAATCGCCGCGGCCACTGCAGCAGCCATGAGGAGCATCCTTGTTGAGCAGCTTCCCATCTCTTTTTGTTGAGCAACCTTGCAAGCCAAGCGTGTAACCAACGGAAGGCTTTTGAGTCTATTTGTATGCGTGCTAGCTCACACCGTCATTCCATTACGGTTTAGATTGGTGGTTGGGAATTGTGACTGCAACAATGCAGAAGTAGCAACAGTGCAGCCAGGCTATTAGCAATTCTGTTGGACTACTGTGAAATCTCCCTCTTTTTTTGAAAGTCTTTAATTTTGGAAAGAGGATCACTGTGGAGCCTAGGGACCTAATTTTTGCAAACGGTCCGCAACTAATTTATTTCCCAATTCGCCGTGGGGTTCCGAGAGTGGCGGCGCACCAGCCCTAGCGCAAGTCACAGTGGAGCTCAGGGGTCAGCGAGCTCGCCGTGGGAGCGAGGCAGCACAACGTACTCAAAGCAGGCAGTGGGATGCGAGGTTGGGCGACGGCGGCGGTGCCGTGTGCTTCATACGCCGCCTGGACCTCCTCAATGCCGTCGCATAGCTCGTTTGATTAAGAATAATGTACTCGTTGAAGATGTGTGCTGTCCTGGAGGTTCCATCATGCTTTTTGCATTGCGTCCAAACTAATTCTGGTCCTTGATGCTGAAATAATTAATGGCCAACCATCGACCTACCTTTTACCATATTGGGTATACAGAGCTCGCAGTAGCAACTGTTCGGTTCGGCGAGGTAGAGGCTTTGTAGTGCTGCAGTTTTTCAGAGAGTGGTAGTGCTGCAGTTTTTCAGGCTATAAATAGTTTGAATGTTAATTTGGCCGATGCATTGTCATCTTCATTTACGTGGCAACAGATTGTGCGGTAGATTGGCATGGGGTCGTTGAGTTGGATGGGCCGCCAAGGCAAGTTCGGTTCTCCGAGGTAGAGGCTTTGTACATTTTATTTCGTATGTGTAGCAGAGCATAATTAATTAGATATCAAAATTGAACTCAATCATGTAATCACCCAAAAAGCGATCCCATTGTGCCTCACCTCTACCCTCACGAGTCTCAAGGAACCAATTGTCTAGAAAAAACAACTTTGGCAGCCGGCAACGCAAGCATTGCTGACACATTTCGCTGGAGCCGATACGAAGATAACTTACAGTAGAGTTCTTCTGAACTTAAAAGGTACAATGCGTCGCTGTCCAATGTCCAATTCACCGCACATCTTCAACTAATCTTTGTCAACCTGGCTATTCATGAAGTCTGGATTTTGGATACGATAGATAATAGCTACATTGAAGCACACAAAAGGGAAACGATTCAACATTCATACAGATCTTGAGTCATTGACATTAGAACTATCATGCATGCAGTTGTATTATGGTGGGAAGATGCAAATACATTTGAGACCAAAATCGTGCATGAAAGTGTATCATGTTTTTTCTCGCAAAAAGGGAAACGATTCAGTTAGTTGAGACGTGATCCCCCACTGCAACTAAAGATCGTGCATGAAAGTGTATCATGTTTTTTTCTCAAAAAAAGTGTATCATGTTTTTTCTCGCAAAAAAAAAGTGTATCATGTTTCTTGAGTTCCGGTAGTCCTACATGTCCCGTAGTCCCATCACTAGGTTGTTGCCATTTCAGCGAGTCAGCACTCAGCACCATTCTCTTGCTCAGATTCTCTCGTAGGTAAGACCTTTTTTTTTTTTGGTCTTACTAGCTAGCAGAACTCGTGGAAATTTTCAGTACTAGCAGAACTTGGTCCATTGCTTTGGGAAATAGAAAGTCATCTCTCAATTTATCAGATTCAGAATTCAGATACATGTCAAGCAGATATTTATTGCCTCCTTGTTGACGGAACCCATGGACCGAGCCACATTAAGAATTTAAACACCTTCCTCGGATGCTATTTCCTGATCACACCTTCCTCGGAGGTCGAAGATTATATGAATTCAGATCTGGGGTGTGCTGATCCTGAGGTTAATGCATTAATTTCCTGCTATAATTGTAGATAGTGCTTAATATATATTGTAGTCAATGACATCCTAAAAGGCTGAAGTATTTCTTGCCTAATAATCAATACTTTTTTACGAGTCTAATAGTTAATACTTGCCCTGTTACATCTAAATGGAATTTGTCTCCTTTCCATGCAGGAACATTTTTACCAGCCATTGGATGTGACACCCCGTGTCACTGAAGATTGGCATCACGAACATCGCAAAAGCAAACTGAACTGAAATGCAAATCAAGTACAAATTCGAAACCAAATAATTCAAACAATTGCCAAATCAAAGCTTCAGAAGGAACTCAAACAATTTTTCCATGATTTTAGAAATTGGTTTGGTTGCCCAAATAAATCATTAAAGCTTATAAAGTAACCAACTTTGACCAGATGTCATTTTAATTCCCTTTGGAATCTAGATGTGCATGTTGGCCGCTTGATAGACCTTTTCAAGAGCTTTCCAACGGTGCCAAGTTTGCGAATTTTTTAGCTCAGTTGCTAATCCAATCAGTGCGCCAAAGTTTGGAAAAATTCATACTTTGAATAATTCGAGAAAAAGAAATATCCCAGCGGGACCCACTCGTCAGCCTCACAACGTCTCCTCCCCCGACATCGCGCGCCGCGTGGACGCCGATGTACGGCGCTTCCCCGTCGCTCGGACAGCCCCGGATAAGAACACCCCCTCCTGTCCAAGCTCACCACTCCCTCTCACTCTCGCTCGCTTCTCCCCGGCCACCGAAACCCTAGTGCAGCCGCCCGCCATTGCCACACTGAGCTCGAGCTCGGTTCAGCCGTGTTCCGCCGCCGACGAGCCAGCCCACCCCGAGCTACGCTCCTCAGAGCCTCGTCTCGTCCCCCTCGAGCCTCCCAAGGGCGCCATTTCCCACTACTCCTCTGTGAGAGCGCGAATCGGTCGCCTCGTCCAACTCCGGTCACCCCCGCCTTCCTCCACGTCGCCATGCGATTCGCCGTCTCTGGTGAGCTTCCCCTCGATTCCTTGCACCCAGAACTTCTTCACATGCAGGCGCACCCCACTGACCCCTGTCTTCCATGGTTCCGCGCTCCAGGTCGTCGTCACGCTACTTTTCCCCACTGCCGGCCTTCTTCCCCACGCGACTCCCGCGGTGAGCTCCACCTTCCGCCCTTCCTCGACGTCGACGTCACCCGTGCCTGGCTTTCCCAGCCCGCAGTGAAGCTCTTCGCACAAACGGTGCTCGCCGCCGAGCCCTGCTCCGCCTCTGCGACATCGCCGAACCTCCGCAACCCGCCGCCGCTCGTCGCCATCCAAGCTCCGGCCACCCCCGCGCGAGACCGTGACCCTAGGTGAGCTCGACGTCCCGCTATCTTCCGTCTCGCGTTCACCATTCGTCAAATGGCCATCGGGAACTCTTTCCGGCGAGGTCGCCGCCGCACTCCGGCGACGGCTCCGGCCGACACCCTTTGGGCCACACATCTCGGATCTATTGTGGCCGCGGGGGATCTTTTGCGGTGAACCGTGTGGCCACCCTTGTGCCCTCGAATCTGAGTGGCCAGATCTGTTGTGGCGAAACCCGGATCTGATACAGCCAAGAGCTTACGACCATCTGTGTTGCTTGGATCTGATTGGTCCACCCAAATTTAATTCGTTTCCTAATTTCTGCAAATTACCAGAAATTGCCAAAAGCTTGTAAAATGCATAATAAATCGAATACACCTTCGAAAAATGTGAAACTAATTTTATTGGCTTCCATGTGACCTGATCTGTCCAATAAAAATGCTAAATCATCTGTTACACTTCATCTGTTTCCGGTATAAGTATCTTTGTGCAGATATTGTTTAATCTTTCATAATTTATCTGTGGATCCAAAAATCTTGAACTCTTGTATACATGTTAAGCTCCTGTTAACACACGTACAGAGCATTTCTCCACTGTAATATCCTGCTTAATTGTTTTCTTACGATTTAAGTCATGTTTGCATTGTATCAATTATTATAAATAATCTGTAAAGCAAAAATTCATCAAACTTCACAGTAAATTACTTTCAGTGGTGGCTTTCACCAGAAAAATGCCACTGGACCTAAACAAATTCTTGAAGTACAGTTAACTAACTAAGCGACTTAAGTTAATTAAGTAATTAGCTTAAACAAGAGTCAATGAAGGAAATACTTCAGACGAAAGTAATTAAGCAAATTAATCATTTGCAGTTACAGTGTAAATGACTGTCCACCAAGTAATTAAATCATGATTGCATCATATTACTTGCATCTGACTTGCATTTGTTTGACTTGCATTTCTTTGTCATGACGTATAGCACTCGAGGTGATCCAGGAGCGGGTGGAGGATACTTGCACTTTCTATCATAGTACTCGGGAGAGAAAGGATGCCTCCCAATCGGGACGGGACGGGGACCGTGCGGGAGGGCCTTTCTCGGGAGGTGTGAGACCCAACCAGCTCTAGGGGGACCTTTGCGAACGGTTGCTGTATGCGACTTTTGCGCGTGTGTGGCGTGTGGTCAGGTTTTCTCCTGCAGGATGTACATCGATGCCGCCGCTCTCGGTCAAGAGCAACCTTGCTTACTGCGTCACATCGTAGTGTGATATGATTGATGATGATGATGATGCTAGTTATTTACTGCTATATTTATCTATCATTACTGCTATACTACTTATTTGATGTATT
This sequence comes from Eragrostis curvula, assembly GCA_007726485.1. Lineage (NCBI taxonomy): Eukaryota > Viridiplantae > Streptophyta > Magnoliopsida > Poales > Poaceae > Eragrostis > Eragrostis curvula. The sequence continues at coordinate 48,306,230 of CM017439.1, forward strand.
GTTACTTATTACCTGTTTAGAGATAAGTGCACTGTATTATTGGTTAAGTACTTAATTTGAAATAAAACTTGAAAGTAAGGACCAAATAATTAGTGTGGGTATTGCAATTGAGTCAGCCTATCCCTTTGTAGCCTTTGCATGCTAGGAGTCGGCTGTAGTTAGCCACGTTGACGGGTAAGTCTTGCTGAGTAACTAGTACTCAGGGTTTGGCTCTTTATGTTTTTTTTGTGCAGGTAGTCTTTGCTTCCGCTGTGCTTGGTGGATTTTCTCAGCAGGTCCACATCGCGGGTTTCGATGTGTGGCTTGGATCGTCGAGTTTAGTAGAGGTTGTACTTGTAGATTTCCGCTGTGCTACTCACGTGTTTTAAATCATTTAATACTTGTAATAACTTAAAGATGTAAATTTGTGCTTTTTATGTGATGTACTGTTGTGTCTATTCATCAGCACGTACCGACTCGATTCTGTGAAAAGCGGAGACGCTTCAATGGACCCCACATATTGTGGAGACATCAGTTACAAATTGGCAAAAATTGTAAATTTTCCAATGTCAAATAAAAGAGTAGTCTTTGATTTATTTATCAAGGCAAGATATAATCTACTACCTACCTGCACACTCTGCAGTAACACAGAGCTCCTTCCATTCCTTTTAGGGAAGGAAAACGCCTTGGCAGTTTATCAGTTTATTAAAGAGTTGAACAGACAGCCACGGAGGAACCCGCTTCACCTTTTTTTGAAGAAAAAACCCGCTTCACCTTAAAGTGGCCCCCCAATTTTGGCCGGACGAATGCACGCCTACACCTTGAATTCCTAGGAAGCAAGCGCTTTATGCTTCTGGTGGCGATGGTCGCAGCAGAGGCAGCGGCTACGGCCGGCGTCGTCGGCCGTCGCCGCCGACCGAGATGCCCCCTCTGTCCGTGTCCACTTCCGTGTGCGCGCTGACGTCCCCGCCTCCTCCCCAACCGCGTGGCACCCACGAGCTGACGCCGCTGTCCGGGTCGTTGCCCCGGCGCTGGCCGGAGGAGTGACCAGTACGGCGAGCTCGCCGCAACGTGCCGTCGCCAGCCGCGGTCACGTCACGGTTGTTCACTGTTACGTTATGGCATGCTAAGGGCCACACCAATGGCCGCGAGATGCCTGACTGCGACGGCAGCCGTTGCCGCGAGGCACCTCTGCTTTGGTTTCAACAAAAGATCAGCTATACTACTTGTCAAGGTGAAGAATTTTGAAGACGTTAATCATGGACATCTCGTACGAATCGAGCTTCTTTGGAATCTCGGAGCTAATTGCTCGGAAGCAACATATATTGAATGGTTGGGGTTTAAGAACATGAACCCTAGAAGCTCACAATCTTTGAAGATCGCTAAGATACAGAGAAACATGCATGCACGCTCAAGCAGAGCCCTCCGTTTGATTTCTCACTATGAAAAACATGCAAGATCGCTGAAACAGAGCTCCTCAAGAAGGAACCTCACCAGCCCGAAGAATTCAGGAACAGGTACAAACAGAAGAGGAAGAATCGCAGTCCATCCTCTGTTTTGCCGTGCGTCTAGTCGAAGCGAGCGACCGAGAGGGGAGAGTGTACTCGTTTTCTTTTCTCCGTTGTTGGCTTTCGATGCATTCTTGGGCTGTTATTAGGTGCAGCGCTGATACCTGATTTGCTTTTTTTCTTGGGCTAGAAATAAGCATATGAAGAGGGGGTCCTACGAAAATTTTCAGAACTTGGGAGGGGGCACTGCCATTCCAAGTACGCAAAAAAAGCAAATACGGCACAACTCACTTATATCGGTACAACACATCAAAAAATCAAAAGATAGAGATGGGAAGTAGTTACACACTTCATTGGAGCATCAGAAGATCGGAAGATAGAGCTGAATGCGAGCCGAGACGCTCTCAAACACGAACTGATCACTGGAGCTGAGCCCGCACCTTGCAATGCGTACACGTCTTCTAACGAGAAAATGCGGGCTCCACATCAATAATATATTAAAGTTTAGGAGTAACTATGTTCTTACCCTTACTTTAAAATCTAATTGTGATTTTACCCTTAACTTTTTAACTTTGTAATTTTTCTTCTGCTTTTTCAACCTGAAGTCTATTATAATTTTACCCCTACTAAGGGTAAACTTTGTGATTTTACCTCTGTTTGTTCAGCTTGAAGTCCATTGTGATTTTACCCTACTCAGGGTAAACTTTGTGATTTTACCTTTGTTTCTTCTTATTTTCTCTGATTAACGTGGTAATTTTATAGGACTTGAGAGCGAACGTGATAACTTCTTTTCTTGATCAATTATCTCTATTACATAAGAAGTTTAAAATGGGTCGTCATCCTAATATTTCAGATTTCAAATTTACATGAATTCGTGTCGAATTCATGTAAATTTGAATTGACTCAAATCCGAATCGTTTTTATTTTAATATATGACAACGGAACTGAACTTAATCATTGCCTGATGTGTGCCGCAGCTATAGATCTTTCCACTTCCTTCCTCCATTCTCAGGTTGGAACGGGGTCGGGGTCCTCTACTGTTGAGAATAAAATTGAGAGTCGTACCGCATGCTACAGTAATCCCTGAGAGAGTGAACAGTTCCCTGCATTAGTTCTGTAGCAATCTCTGCAAAAACTGTTACCAGCGGCACTGTACACCAGTTTTGGTATTGTACTATGTTTTTTGTTGCAATTCACAAGAGACATCAGATTTCAATCCAACGGTATCCAAAACATCCAAATTCAGAGTACTGTAGCTCCTCTGAATTTTCTTCACCAATGCAGGGGATCTCAACCCGTTCGAATGCCACCACCTGCACCTTTCTTTTTGCTTTTTGGACTTCTTATTTCTGGGCCGCAGGCGAGCCGTCTTTCTAGGCCGAGGTGGGCTGAGGTGGGCCGTGCGCACAGGCTCAGAATTCTGTGATTATATGGATTGAATGATTGGTTGCCTTACGGCCTGTGCACCTTGCTAGATGCTGCTACTTGTTTAAGTGAAAAGTTTGAGCTCATTTCAACCATCAGTCGCATAAACTTACCTCATTGGATGGCATATGTAGCCCTTGAAACGAAACTCACTACACCTTGTACATCAACGGAACATAAAACAAGTTTTGGGCAGTCCACTCGTTTTATTTCATAGACCTGGCAGTCCACCTTGTACATTTTTTTGTGTTTCTCTTTGGTACCTGCCTTGACAAGTATTTCTGCAATGAAGCTAAACCTTTTGTTGCGACATCTTCTATTAGACAACATATCATTATTGACATTCGTTGAGGCGTGAAGGCTTATCGTAAGGGCGGATACGATCCAGAGCTTACTTCTTCATTCAAGTTTTTCTTAGATTTTTTTCTTAGAGGAAGCCAGAACGGGAGACGCCTACCTAAATTTTCGTTGCCCGAAATTTAAGCAAAGTACATGTAAACGCGTACATGCAGAAAATGTAGCAAATGAGATGAAAAAGAAATACAAGGTCGGGAACACACAGGTGCCAATTTGTGACATGTTTGTTTTACTCGCAGGTACTAACTAAAATTGAATCCCACCGATTCCATTATGATGAACTGGCCCCGTGCGCAGGGGTGGACCCACAGGGTATGCCGTATATGCCTGGGCATACTCTAAGATTTGGCCTGGCCAATTATTTTTTTTGTTTGCAACTGAGCGTTTTCTTTTCTTGATCGCCAAAGCAGTGCAGTCAGCATGGGCTTCGTGCGTTCCTGAGCCGTATATGCCACAGAGCCGGACGCTCGATACGCACCTTCGTGCATGCGATCAGAACTGTCCGCCTTCCTGGAGATGCTAGCGTCGGTTTCCCCATTCAACGTATGAAAGATGCAATTCAACAATCCCTAGTCTGTAGAATTGGATTGAATAGTTTCGATTGTTGATTCGTTTCTTCAAAGTGGATGAAGAAGATATAATTGAGAATTTTATGATGTCAAAAAATCATAGGCCAGAAAAAGAAGTTGTATAATGATAATTTTAAAGTTTCAACAATAGTATGTTTGAACTATTTGTATCGTAATATATACAATTCTTGCACTTAATTGTTGGATTTAAGACTCGCTATGTTATCTTAGTTCTTGTTTACCAAGGCAATTTTTTTTTTTTTACCTTATCATCTATGGACTATACCGGATTGTAAATGAAAATTTTTATGCGGCATATCCTTAGAAAAATCCTGGGTCCGCCACTGCCCGTGCGAGTCGATCAGCAAAGAGCAGCAGTTTGCCCATTGTTTGACTGCTGTTCGTTTTAGCTCTTCCTCGCTATGTACGACCACAGGTGCAGGGTGTTTGCGCAGTTTTGTAGTATAATCTACTGACTGGAATCGTTCATCGTCCAACGCCATTATAGGCTGTTTGGCAGGCTGCAACTGCGGCTGCGGCTGCAGAAAAATAACAGTAAACACTGTAGCTGCTGCTAAAACACTGTAGCTGCTGCTGAAGAAATAACTGCGAACACTGTAGCTGCTGCTGCTGCATGCTGCAAAACATCCAAACGAACAGGTGCCAGAGGTCGTCGCAACAAGGTTGTAGATACCTGAGAATGCGGCAACATGGTGATACTGTCGTGGTTCCAAATATCTGACGCGAGGGAGCAGTCATAAAAAAAGCAGGTGCTGCGCCGTCTCCTGTGTTAGATCCAAATGGGCAGTTTCCGGGTTCCGTTTATTTCGATTTTTAGTTGCTAGGCAAGCGAAAATTTACATTTTTTTGGAGCTAAACTGTCCCAAATAAGTGGGTTAATCGGGCACGTTTGTGATGCAAAGGTCAGAATCTTGTAAAAAGCTTTGACCGGCACCCCCTACATGGTCACCACCATCACAACCACACAACTTTGCCGGGTTCGACCCGCTTATTTCGAGTGAAGTTCAGGTATCAGGTGACCTTTTTTGCCCATATTGGTTTGTCCAAAAGAATCATGTTCAGAGTTCAATATGAACATAGACCTTTATTTCCTTGTTGTCCCATTCTGATCATGTAACCGGGAAGGGAGACATACGAGTCATGTATATAGCATACAAGTCATGTATATATAGAAATAAGTTATTATCGATTCGAGATCCACATTTCAACCAGCTCTACCATCTGATCAGTATTGTGGTGGGCGTTAACGACAGGGAAGCTCTGAGGCTCTTTGAAGGCTGATCTAATCCCATCAGTGTTGTTTACACTCCCTGGGCATCTGCCCGTTGAATCGTTCGCTATCATGACAGTAATTGTACAGCATGTACTTCCCCTGTATTTCCTGCATGTGCCCCATCTGGTCTTTGTTCAGTTCGCACGGCCCGGAGTGCGCCGGGAAGTCGTCGTTGACTGGGAGGCGAATGTCGCGGTAGTTGGAGACGAAGGGCGCCTTCGACCAGTCAGTCCTGACGCGGCCGCCCTGCGTCGCCCACGCGTCCGTGGACGCCCATATACTCATGAAGCCGGACATTTGCTGGCTACTGGGAAAGGCCACCCCCTGGCTGTTCTTGTAGAGCCTGATTGGGACGCCGTCCACGAACCAGCTGCAGAGCGCATATTATGTATCGAATGAAATCATAGGCCAAACTTGTTTTTGGAAAGTGATCGACGAAGCTAGTACGTGAGAATGAGAGGCCGGCGTTGGCTTACACGATCATGCAAGGGGACCAGGAGATCGTGTAGTTGTGGAAGCCGGTGGTGGGGTCGAACCAGGGCTTGAACTGGACCTCCCTGTTACCCATGGTGGCGACGAACATGTTGGTGTGGATGGTGTAGGGCTGCCCAGCCGCGTTGCCCAGGAACTCGAAGTCGATTTCGTCGTGCTGGCGACCCTCGGATGAAGTCTTTGATCATGGAACATGGAAGAAATTAATGAACAAGAGCGCTATGATTTTGGTGCTACTTCACAAACATATATAAATGCACGTACGTAGAAAGTTGAAATGACGCCTGCCGAGTCACCTGGAACCAGTTGTATGAGAGCAGATACTGTCCCGTACAAAAACGATGTCTTGGTTCTGATTCTACAACCTGCAATCGGACCGGCAGAAACATTGATAGAGAGAACGAGTCGTCGCGAGAACTTGAAACCGGCCAGAGTGATCAGTGGGGGCCAAGACGTACCTGCTGACCTGTCCAGCTGCAGCGAGACGCCGCGTCCATCCTCGGCGAACCTCACGTTCTGAGGTGCCCAGTCCACGGCGAAGTCGTCGAGGACGTTGGCGCCGGCGAGACTGAGCACCGCCGCGGCAACCGCGGTCGCTACGAGGATGCTCCTTGTCCTTGAGCACATTTCCATCTCTTCACCTGCAGCTAGCCTTGCAAGCCAAGCGTCCCATTATATAACGCATGCACCGTATGTCCCTCATCTCCTCGTCATATACCAGCAGCATTCACTGGGCTCAGATCGGTACCTACCTGATCTTGGTCATTTCTTGGTCGTTGAAATAGTTAAGAGTTCTGTCCGTAATCCCTGCCAAGCCATTGCAAGTTGCAACTTGGCAATCGAAATTGCGTGCCGCCATTACTTGCGTGGCGATTGAAATAATTAATGTCCAACCACATACGTTTCTATTCCAAATTGGGAGTGCAGCAGCTTCTCAGGCTATAAACAGTAGCTGATCCACATACGTTTCCCCTTTTTCCCATTATAAAACGCACCATGTGTCCCTCATCTCTCTCACCACCATGGTCGCAATCCACACCACCCTGCCGCTTGGTATTAATACTCGGCCACCAACCTACGACACACGAGATATACAGTCTGCCGAGCTGCAGATTTTGATTTTTTATGTCATGGCTACTTTTCATTATCTTGAATCAATTTGAAATTTTTAACAAATTCCACTTCCTAGGATGAGTTTATTTATTTATATTACTTTCTGTTCAATTAGTGTTGTAGTATGCTCTTGAACCACTAAAAGAGAATATAGGAGTTTTTTTTAAGACAATAGAAGGTCCTATAACTCTAGTAACTAAAAGGAGAGTATAGGAGTTTTTTTAAGACAATAGAAGGTCCTATAACTCTAGTAACTAAAAGGAGAGTATAGGAGTTTTTTTTAAGACAATAGAAGGTCCTATAACTTTATTAAAGAAAGTACTTCTTCCTTCATATTTTTTTTCTCGTGTTGTTAAGAACAACGTGGTTAGTTCAATTAGAATAACGACAAAAAATAGAAAAAAAAATCAGAGGTTGTACCATGCAATTAAAGTTTCCATCATAGTTTATGCAACTCTGATGTTTCTGTGGGGCATGGCACTCCGAAAGACGGTATGCCATCGACATTAGAATGTGGTCCGAACTTCCATTCTTGTGAGGATATATTTTGCAAACATATACAAATGATTTTTGTACCACTCATTGGCAACAATGCAACATCATGACCCATCTCTCTCCTCACTACTGTCCACATGCCACAGGGAACCACTGCAGGAACAGCCCCTCATTCACGCACTGGCACACCACAGATACATAGTCCACCGCAGACGCTTTAGTCCATTAGACATGGTGATGCACTGACGCCCAGATCAGAAAGATCCATCCTTGATCGGTCAGGCACCAACAAGGAAAACCCCTCTGCCCTACCCGACGGCGTCTTGCATATATGCCCACGGGAAGAAAGGCCTATATCTGTAACGCTGACGAGGGCACGAGACACCTACTGTTGTTCCATATGATGAGCTCTCCACCTGATCCGGACGAGGACATCGTGAATCATTAAGTACATAACAAATCATAACACATGCTATGTCCCTAATTAATCCAGCATAGGGTATCTACAAAATCCACCAAAAGCGGCAGAATGTGGATGATTTGAGATTATACAGCAGACCGTTGTCATGAGCATTGTCACAAAACATTAAACTTCTGAAGATGCTCAGAAAGCACTGGGGCAATGAGAACAATAAAGGAGAAGAGGACCATAGATCTAAACTTTAGTGAGCACGATCTTTGGTCTTTGCATCTGGTAGCCTCCTCGCAAAACGCCACGAAAGCTCAATCAGTAGTTAACCAGAGTCATAGTTGCAAATACATTAATTCAATCAACTTCAGCTTCGGATACATGTTGACCTTGAAGGCTGGTGCATTTCCTTTCTACTAGCATTTTGCCCGTGCGTTGCTATGGGTTAAATCAAATAATTTTATTAGTATACAAATTTTATGCTCGCAAATAGCATTTGCTTCTAATTTTGACCTCTAACATATTTTATTATTAGAATTCAATAGTTTATATTAATATTTTGTAGCCATCTATATAAGTAATTTTATTTTGTACACTTTAATGAAAAGTATTAGACAAATTTACACTTCAATAAATATATTGATATTGAAAGGTATTTTTCATAGCAAAAAGAAAAGACATTAAGAGCTATTTTTTGTTTCCTTTCTGTTTTTTGTTTCTATCTCACAGCAATTTCATTGATGGCACCATGCATACGGAAAATTTAAAAAACATAAAGGAAAAAAGGCTGCTGCTACACTCTACCACTGAGCAGACTGTGAGTAAGGGTGATTCTGTAGTTATAAGAGGAAGCAATTCGAATCCTACAAGAATGATTAATTATGCATGATGACCTACAAGGGAGGGATATCTTGTATTGTCTCATATAACGTATGAAATGCATAAAAATAGCAAAATATATTTGAATTAGATGACTTGCATAATTAATCAAAATTTATTTTGAGACCAATCTTTTGTTTGAGCACCGTTTTTAGACATTCTTCATTAATTTGTTTATTTGCTGTCACGTAACCAAAGTAGTCACATAAAACTGCTCCAAGGTAGAACAATAGGGCTTGATACCCAAACATACAAAAAATAAATCAAACTATTTCATCTGGATTTTTTGTGCATTGAAAAAATCTTTTTGAATATGCTTTACATGAAAAAATCTTTTTGAATATGCTTTACATGTACACAAAAAGAAGGGGAAAAAAATCTTTTTGAATATATGCTTTACATGGAGCCTTCTTCCATCTCCGCATGCGCCGAGGAAAAGAAGGAAAAAAAAAAAAACACCAACGCTGGGAATCGAACCCGGGCAAATGGGGAGGCAGCCGAACAACTCAACCACCAGACCAGGCGCTACTCTGTGGTTATTTTTGCTTCTGAATCTTTATGATTACAAAAAAGCTCGGATAGCAATCAAACTTGAATCCGGTTTGAATACAAACAAGGTCTGAAAACTGAAAAATTAGGCTGAAAATTCGGGCTGACGACCCTTTACTGACTTATTAAGTAAGTAGAGATATCCGACCCCACCTTAGAACTTGCGTCAGACGGACTCACACCTTTGGCAGTAACAAGCTAAGAGTACATTATTGTAGGCCCAATTCTGATTCCAATTCGGGAGAGGAGTGAACTCCAAGCCCAGCTGAACCAAACCCACGTTGCCCTACTTTTTTTTCCCCGGAAAGTCCATAGAGTGTATGGTCGGTCGCTCTCAAACGCGAACGCGCAACCTTGGCGTGGCCCAAGAAATACAGAAAGAAGCAGCACTGGGCCCATTAGCAACTTTACCCAGAACAAAAGAGATATGCGCAAGCACGGCAAGCCAGATGGCGCATGGAGAGATGGTGGCGGTGATGGAGGGGGGGGGGGGGGGGGTCGGTATGGCGGTGGGCAGTGGCACGGCGAGGCGCCGAAGGTGTTGGGTGGGTGGGGAAGGTGCTCGTGCGGCGGGTGGCATCGGCACCGGAGGTGGGGGTGGGGGGGCTGTTGGAGACAAGGCGGACGACTGACTGTCAGGGTGAGGGGACGCATGGCAGCCTGTACCCTTTCAATCCCTAGCACCACCATCCAGTTTCTTCTTTCTCAGCGATATGGCGTGTGGCATGCCATCGCCAGGAGGTCTCGCTTCACCCATGCAGAAACCACTCCAGGCAGAGGTGACAATCATCCCATCTCAGTCTCTTTTCCCTACTAGTAAAAATGCACGTGCACCGCGCACGTGTCTAAATAATAACATCACTTGGCAGGACTATGAGCATTACGATGTACTTAACTATATTCTCTTTGTATCATAGATGTCAAAATAATATCTAAGTTTGTCCACGTTCATGTACTGAATTGGCCCGTTGGCAGAGATTGACTCTGGATCAGCACTGACTATCGTGAGAGCATACATGCACGAGAATCTTGGTAACTTGACACAAATAACAAGGTTTGAAAGCACCCTGGCAAAAAGAAATCACAAGGTTAATCAAAGTCGATTTCTTTTATTCCAACTTGATTCAACACAACACAAACCACAAGATACAGAATTCTGATAGTTAACCGTGATCCAGCACTCGAGTATGTACAAAGAAAAAAAAAAGATATGTTCTAAAGATTTGATGACTACCGCTCTCCATTACCAAATGATAAAGAATATGAGTACATAGTCCTACAAACAACATTTGACCAAAGCTACAGGCCCTTCCTGAAATAACTTCTTGCCCTCTACATGCTCTAAAAGCTTTTGGAGTGAGTCTTCCATTTCTCCAGCTTGACTTCTCCATGGAATAAATTTTATGAAAAATCCAACATATTAATGTTAATCATATTGTTACCGTTTTGGAAGACGTTTGTACTGAATAGTCAGCCATCATAAATATAGTAATTAAAAGCTCAAATAATTGTCCAAGGAAAATTTTTTAGTCATCACAGATTGCCATATTGATGAGCAGATTTTGTTAATAAAGAGAGTTCAGTGACGATGCTGCCTGGTAATAAGTAGCATGGCACGGTTACAGTTTACGCTAAGAAGCAGAAAGATAATATCTAAGACCACGTGGCCAAAATATAAATGTCATCATATCATCACGATGACTCATCTTGCCATTGCTGAACTGTTGCTCCTCATAGAACTCACATGGCAAGTTAACCCAATGCAAGTCAACCTTTAATCCACGACGGCTGCAAAAGGTTTCAGAAACTATAGAAGGTATAGCAACATGCTTTAATGGGTAATGACTGTAACTAAATTTGTCAGCATAATACTATGTTTCGTGACTCCACACTCATAATAATCTTCACTTATATATACAATGCAATAAAATAACAACTCAATCAACAGATGTTGTCATACATAGTTTGCCTATCCAAGCATAGCAATGATGTCGCTATGGAATTTTAAATATTGTAGACACTATAGTGTAGTCACCAGAGAAATATGTAATGAAGCACATGACCCCTTTAAATGGCAGGAATATTTGCCCTGCTGCCATTGCCCATTTATGTAGATAGAATCAAATTTGATAATTATTTGGCTTTACAAACAACAATCAGAAACCACCCCTTCTTAATCTTTTGGGGCAACAGGAAGGCACCTGAGAGTGAACTATCATAAAGCCATCTGCACAAAGGAAACAAAGAAATGGTAAGCAAATGCAAGTCGCTAAAATAGTAATCTATACGCCATTGCAACATAAATGGGCTACGTGTACCTAAGCTGGAATTTGAGACTGTGGAAGCTTCTTTCCGTGGCTATCCCTTCCAGCAGATGTGAGGTTTGTAAATTTGAATCCACTCTGCTCTCCAATACCATGGCCTCGGGCACTGAACCAAAAATATTGGATTAATATGAGCATCACACTGAATTGGTGAATTCTCAGAACATCAAGTAGCTGGAGATGCTCAATCCTTGATGTCTGAACAATAGAGCAAGGAATAATGGTCATACTGGACGAAGAAGCAATAATTGATGAAGTGCGCAAGCTGATCAATATCCAATCCCATCAACTAAACTACAGCCGAGTTAATTGCAAATGGTAGGCAAGGTGAAATGGTGAATACGGGAAGGAGTAGGATGATTGATTACCTGGTCACTGAAGAGGGCAAGAAAGCTGCGAGTAGTGCAGGGACGAAACCTCGGGGCTATGGGCTCATGGGTGAGGCGACCACGTCGAGGAGGAACCGGGCGGTTGCAAGGTAGGGATATGAGGTGGAACGGCGGGAAGGAGGTGACATCCATGCCCTCGCCGCGGCTGCTCTCCGCCTTCGTACGGACGCACGTAAGCACGCATCCACAGGCTGCGGCGGCGGCGCGAACTTGACGAGCAAAAAAAATAACAAATAAAAACAGATCGCTAGAAGAAGGGAGGGGGTGACGGTACCAGCGTCGTGGATAGCATCCATGAATTGGATGGTCACCGTGTTGTTGGGTTGGCTGCGGGAGGAGATCGCCATCGTCAGGAAACCACACGAGGTCGTCGGCGGGGACGAGCTCGAGCTCGTCGTCGTCGGGGCGACGGATGACACCGTCGAGATGAGCCGCCGGTGGGAGGGAAGGGCATTGCTAGGAGACAGGTTGCGCTGGGGAGGCATTGTCAAGGATTGCGCGATGTGAGGCGGTGAGAGCGCAGATCTGGTGGAGAACGAGCAGGGTCGCAGGGGAACACAGGAAGGAGTAGGATGATTGATTATCTGGTAGACAACGCGTTCCTGCCTGACTCAATGTGATCTGGGATGGAAAGAAATGGAGGAGGAAGGAAACGGATGGCGTCAAATGCGGGAACTCTATTTCAATTTGGAAGGAGATCAGGACCAGCATGGGAAGGAGATCGGGACGGGGTCTAATCACGGCGGTGGGTACAGGGGCGGGTACATTTTTTCTGGAGTGGGATTAGCGTCGCGGGAGGGGTCTGAAACGTGTGCAATTTGCGTCATCGGTGACAATCTGGTGACTCAGTGGGCCCATATTTTTGATCTTGCGGCTGTGATTAGGGGGTGGGATTTGAATCATTGGTTGATATACATGTGGGTAACTTTTGGCAAGGTAAAACCGATTTTCCTCGCAACTGGTTTTTTAAGGGTTTAGATATAGATTAAATTGCCTTCGGAATTATTCCATCTCAAATTATCAGATTCAGATTAATGTCCACACAAAAGTAATACCCATGGATCGAACCATTATTTCAAGGATTTTACACATATTAATGCTATTTCCCGATTAGCAACGTGGTGTGGCGTTTACCACAGGGAAGCTCTGTGGCGTCTGAAAAGCGTAAGTGAAGATAACCGGCAACCCCTTGGTGAGTGGTTTACCATTTGAAATAATACAAAACTCCCTATCCACCGGTCGGATCTTGCTTGTGTCAATATCCTCAACTGTGCCTACACCGTTGCAACGTACTTTGACGTCAGCCTGCGGGCATGCGCACTTGTTTTCAATTGTCACACGGTATTCCCGCTGGCCCTCCACGATCTTCCCTGTGGCCTCCTGTGAAACGAGAATGTCCGACAACCGACAACCACCGTGGGCGCCACCTGCGTCAATTATTTTGGCAATATATATTAAATACTTTTTTTTGTAACTCAAACCTTTTTCTGGAGTACGCGAAAAAGCAAACTGACGGAGTCAAATTTCACAGACATAGCTAGGAGTTATGCCGTGTTGTGCTAGAATGAATTACCTGCTTCTACATGGAACCTCAAAAGTACAGCAAGGATGAGCACGATCAGAGCCTTGGCCATGTATGCCATTTCGATTTTGAAGGGATCGAAGACTATATATGTTTTTGCAAGCCTGTATATGTCGAGATGATTGTTTTTTGAGTGAAGATACGGTTCTGTACAGGCCCCTTTATATGGCCGGGGAGGTCTAAGATGATAGTGAGAATTGAGATCTGGGGTGTGCTGATCCTGAGGTTAATGCATTAATTTCCTGCTATACTAGTGGACAGTGCTTTTGATATTGCAGTTAATGCCATCCTAAAACGCTGAAGTATTTCTTGTCCATTAATTATTACTTGCCGAGTTTCATCCAAAAAGAAATTTGTTTCCTGTTCATGTAGGAACATTTGTTACCTGCCATTGAAAATTACCACAGTTTTTTCCACGCAAAAAAAAAAAATCCCCAGAGTTTCATATCTGCCACCTTAGTGATAGGGGTGTACCGAACATATTGTGGAGACATCAGTTACAAATGAGCAATTGTAAATTTTCCAATGTCAAATAACGAGTAGTAGCTTTGATTTGTTTATCATGGAAAGTACGCCTACTCTTGTTAAAAATACTAAAACAATGTCATCGCAGAAAAAAAGAACCTAATACAATGTAATTCGAAGTTTCAGGTTTTCTTCAGTGCCCACCTTGACAATAAATTAGTAAAACTTTATATGGCAAGACTTTAATGAGGCGATACCTTTTATTGCAGCATCTTCAATAGTCGCAATTTGCGGTTTTCTTTTATACCTCCCTTGACAATTAGTAAACCTTTATGTGGCAACGTATTATAATGAAGAGGAACCTTTTATTACAGCATCTTCGTTCTATAGACAAAAAACCGTAATTGACATTCCAAAGCTTTACTGCTACATTGTAAGGTCAAGGAAACTATATATTTACCAGTCTTTATATTTATTAAAAAATATTCTTCCTTTTCAGTATGGTCGAAATAATCTCTCGAAAATCAACAAAGCAAGATTTGGGCTTTTTTAGATCCAAAGAACTAATTGTTAGTTGACGAATTTTAGTTCATAGGAGCTTTCAAACAGACTAATAATATAATAATCATATTAGGCCATATTTGGATCTTCTATCCGACAAAATATTAGCCAACTAAACATTATCTGTTTGGATCCCTGATTAATGGTACGAAGCTAACAAACGAATTGACACCACTGCCCTAGCTAATGGTCCCTAGAAAGAGCGGATGCGGCGGCACAAGGAAAATGAGCGCGATCAGGGGAGCATTTTGAACTTTCCTTTTTTTTCCTTGTGTTTAACCAAGTTTAAGAGAGTTGAGATGACTAGTGGACTAATGTTTAGAAGGTGGGCTGGCTAATGTTAGCCTGATCGCTTCAGATAGCTGCGGCTGCGCACTCTAGCAACCAAGTCTTGGTTGCTTTACGTTTGCTGCAGCCACAGCGGCTGCCGCAGCCGCAACAAAGGCTACCGATCAGGCTTTAATTAGGGAACCCAACTAATGTGGACTAATTGTTAATTGACCAATTAGTCTCGCCTCCAAACATGCATCTCACTAATATTTAATTGATTAATAATTAGTTCGCTAATTTTTCGTCCCTTTGTTTTTTAATATATGAGATTGTTGACTATTTTCGTTACTTTGGCCATTTGTCTTGTCTATAAATATTTATGTAAATAACTAAGTATATAAGTTAACTTTAAAGTGCTTTTGATGATGAATCCAGTGAATTCATTTCACATTCAAATAATAATTATTAAATCTATATTGTTGGTCAAAGTTCAATGAAAAAAAATCAACATTGTCATATCTTTAAAAACGGAGAGAGTAGCCCATGACTAATTATTAGTTCAGTGGATCCAAATAGGGTCTCACGCTCCAAATGTATCACACAAGAGCAAAAAATCTCACCATAACAGCTGTCCATTTCTACACCATGAGGCAATTTGAAGGGACCGTCAGAGTGATAGTCAAGTCCTTTTGTCAATTCATTACACCACTACCCGTGAATAATGCTAAGAAGAATATTTGTATTATATAAATCTTTTTATTTATTATAATTTTTTTGAGGTCTAAATGGCCAAAATGACATTGGTAAATGTCCAAATTATCTCAGTGCGGTGGCCCTGACTCTGTTTTTGTTTTCTAGAAAAAGTTCATTTTTGAGGGATGTACTGAATGGAATTGTTTAAGGGAGTAAAGTGAGCCATTATTTTGTTTAGGGGGATTGTTGGGAGGAGTAAAATGAACTTTTCATTTGTTTTTTTTAACCGAGCTGACTCTGCTAACTGAACCGCCGACTGAGGACACTAACCATCTAGCTCTATACGTGAAAGGGTTCTTGGCCTAGTGGTTAAGGCAGCCGAGTAGCATCTTTGAGGTCCTGGGTTCGACTCCCGGCGGGAGCAAATTTTTTATGATTTAATGGCATTTGTGTTTTCAGCGGTAGGCGACGTGGCCACTCGCGAGTCCTGTCAAAGCATTGATCCGGCCTGGATGCCCTGGAACATTTCCTTAACCTTCAGCATTGTCGCGCTCTTCGATGGCCTATCATCCAAGCATGCACTAGCATTTTCAAGTGCTCCAGCAGCTCAAGCGCAAGGGTTGGATCTTTATGCAGCAGCTCAGGATCAAACACCTCATTGATCTTCAATTTTGTGCGCTGCCTGACCCATCCTACAAGATTACTGTCCTCGCTAAAGTCCGAGCCTCTCGCCGGTTTCCCGGTGAGCAGCTCCAGCAACACAACACCAAAGCTGTACAAGTCCCCTTTGGTTGTGCATTGCAAGGTCTGGTAGTACACTAAGGTGCCACGTACCCTGGCATGCCTGAAAGACGTACTGCCGTACTGGACAGTGGACACACTCAGAAGAGTCCACCACACTCATCATCCTTGCCATTCCAAAAGCATATACCCTTGCTTGCTTGCTTCGAGCTGCTCGTGGATAAGCACATTGCTCGACGTGATGTTTTTTTATGGATAATATGGGGAATGCAGTGGTGGAGGAATGCCAGCCCATTTGCTGCCCCTACAACATTCGCCTTGCTGTCCCGTTCAGCTTCATCCTGGTCTTTTTGCGGTCGTGTAACACATCATCCAAGCAATCAAATTTCATTTACCCATATAACAACAGCCTCTGCTCGTCAACCTTGCAGTAGCCGAGGGATTGCAACGTTTGATCTTGCCAATGGTCTCCATTTCTGCAGCGAACTCCAAGTCACTACTCTGGCCACTCACGTGGATCAGCCTCTTGAATCTTGACCGCGATAATTCTCCCATCCTTCAGTTGGGCCTTGTAAACGCCTCCATAACCACCGGATCCGATTAGCGTGTCATCGTGAAAGCCATATATTCGTGGCTCAACCAGATCGCCAAAGTTGAGTTTCGGCAGTGGCTTCTCGAATGGAGTAAGGTCGATGCTATTGCTAAGACATCCGTACCTGAAGGTTTCCAATCAGACACTATGGCACCGAGTATGACGGGCTATCAACACTACTTGCCTCTTCATTCCTCTGCTTCTGCTTCTTTCTCCCAATGGCTACGACGACGACCTCTTCAAACATGCAGAACTGCAGTAGAACAAGATCAAGATAGCAAGAGTTCCTGCGATCGATTGACGCCTTCCTCCGATGTGCTTGGATGTCATCAGAAATATGGTGCTCGCATCAGTGGCAGGCCCAGGATTTGGACCATGGGTATTCAAAATTTGCAGCGGTGGATTTTTTTTGACACCCTAAAATTCTATTTACACTTAAATAATGGATATATAAGACATGATCGAGTGCCAAACATCATTTTTAATAAATTTGAATTGGAAATTATTCTACACATAGATGTAGTAAATGATCAACATATCTAAGCTTTAACATGTGCAATGAATAGAGGATAAAACATCAAAATGAAAATAAAGCTTACATATTACAGGACAACTCTGTTCTTCAGTTCACAGGTGCTTAATCAAGACTAAAAGTGCTGAAAAGAATTCTTCAGTTCACACGGTTCGCACCTGCTTAATCAAGAATAAATGAGTTCGTAATAATGTATATACTCTTAGGAAATAAAGTGTGTTGATCAATACTTGCTGAATCAAGCTCTGGCGCAATTAGGCAATAAAGTATTCAGTTTTCCACTGATCTCAATTTGCAAGGCGGGCGACAAATATTCATAATGGGTTAATGGGTTGTGATGGGTTGAGGCAGGTTGGGTTCACGTGGGCCTTTCTTTGATTGAATTGAACCAAAGCATGTGTTTTCTTTTGCTTTTTATGTAGATATACCTACAATACATTATATATACAAATTTGTTTGTAAAAAATAATGGGTATTCAGTTGAATACCTTTGAACCCAAGTGGGCCCGCCCCTGGCTCGCATGCTGGCAGCAGGAAGGCGCAAAGAGCTGAGTATCGGCCCTTCCAAATGGTTGCGCCACAGGAAATAGTTGGTGACCGAGTCCGGGATGCCGCCGGTGAGGTTTTTGTTGGACAAGTTGAGTGCAGTGATCGACGTGAGGGCAAGGACATCCGGGCGGAAACACCGGCGAGGTGGTTGCCGGAGAGGTTGAGGGTCCTCAGACCTCAGCAGCCTGAGATCTTGTTGCCGGACAAGTGGAACGCATCTTGCCTGGCAAGTGGAAAATCCTGAGCCGCCGTCTTCACGATTCCAACAGCATCGCCCGAGAGGTTTAAAGCTGAATTTATTATTTTTTTGCAGGGAAAAGCTGATATGTTTTATCTTGCCATAGACCATTATAAAAAGGTCCAAATTCTAAATTACATACTCGCTACATTCAAAATATTGCACCACGAACTACATACTGAGGGAAATTGAAAGTTTTTGCCGTTCTGTAGATCCTACTAGAGCCGTGGCGCACAGAAAAGAAGAAGGTTTGGTCTTTCTTATTTTCTACTAAGATTTTACTAACCATTCTCATTCTGGTCTTAGGGAAATATTACTTGTAGTTGGATTACTGATAATAGTTGTACAAATGTGCAGGTTAACACGGTAGTTTTGTTGAAGAAGAGTAAGAATTGTGGAAAAGGGTGGGAATTCTCTATTCGAGAGTTTCCAAGCGTGCAGTACAAGGTAATATGATAGATCAGTTTATTATTCTTCATATATTAGGACAGAATCCATTGATCCTAAACATACAAACTCAGACCATAGTAACAGACACATCAACGTCGTCACATATGCGTACGCAACTTACAGGGAGAGAAAAGCATATAAAGGGATCAATTACTCGGACAGCTGCTTGAAGTTGACGGGTGTGGTGAATTTGTCTGGGCCATTGTAAAATGTTGTGGCTGCTAGATATGCAGCCCGTTGTGTAGGGTATGCAAAGTCATCCCAGAACCAATATTCATCAACGTTGGAGCACGGTGTTGATGGGTAGTAGTGGTAGCAGGCAGATGTTGTATCCACAAAACCTGTGAATTTGAAACCAAATCGTAGTTGAGTCAGAGAGGTTTGTTGTTATTACAACGAGCGTAGGAATACTATGGTCAACTTGGTGATGTTGTGATCTATAGTCTCCCTTCAAAATTATGTGATGGAATACTTAATTTAGTTTATTACCAGCGGCCGAAGGGTTCGCGAAGGTGGCATTCATGAAGCCGTAGAAGTCCGCAAGGGAGTAGCGAAAGCCTGGGAGTTTGCTGCTAAAGCTGGACAGGAGGGTTGCAAGGGCAACATTGAACTCTGCAGCGAGTTTGTTTACCTCGTTGTCGCACCCATCGGCAGAGACATTGAAGCGTGTATCCACTTCCCGCCCACACCCGATAAGACCCACGTCGATGATCCCAAACCTCCTTGCTCCCATTTCATGCAGGGCCATGAGCTTCTCCCCATATAATTGGATGAGGCCAGGCACACCAGGTCTTCTATCCCACGAGGTGTAGAACTGGGATGGGACAAGGTCCTCAGCACCGACCCTGATCAAGAAAAAAGATCTGGATAAGAACTCGTTTAGTGGTTTGAGGCCGCCCAACTGAACCTCTAACTGGTCTCTTGTTGATGCAAAATACTCCACTTGTTGGGGGAATATAATTGAAATATATGGATTCTGCATGTATAAAATGGCAAAGCATTATTTCAGTATTGTATTAATACACTTTCTCAACACTAGAGATGCTAGAGGAGTTTTTTTCTTATTTAGAGTATAGACCAAAAATTCATTCATTTTGTGAGCTATTCAACATCCTTCTAATAGAAAGTGTGGTTGCAAACAAAAGAATAAAAATAAATTGAACATGGCAGAGGCATAGTTGCATATTGACCCTTCTAATATCTAGATATCCTATTTAATTTACAAGTGTGATTAAAATAATTATGATGTATTTTTATACTATTTACATAGTTTAATAGCACTTAATGATATATGCATACAAATGATATTAAAAAATAATTAAAATTTATTTTTTTAAGATAGGCTATTGTGGTAACTATCATCATGCAAAATTTGAGCTACAAATTCCACTTGTAGGCTAAAAAACAAAAAAAAAAAGCTTCATATGGGTGTAGGAGTGGAATTGTTTGAGAGAGTAAAGTGAGACATCATTTTGTTTTGGGGGTTAAACGGATAAAGTGAATTTTTCGGGAGGGGGGAGGGAGTAAAATGTACTTTTTCTTATGTTCAACATCCGTGCATGCCCACAAGCATTAAATTTACTTACGTTAAAAATGCCAGCATCCGCAGAGGCATAGTTGACACCGGTGAAACCCTCAATTTTTATCGGGCTAGTAAGAGATAGGTAAGCCGGGGGGCTCATCTGAAACCCCATTGCCTTTGCTGCAAGCAAACCCAAAGATAAATAATGACACGCCAACCTGAACAAATGATTATGCATTACAAAGAAAGGTCGTACGTATGTACCATTGAAGTCACCCATGTTGTATCCATTGCTGAACCGTCCAGTCATGGATTTATGAGTCTCCCCCACCTCGGATGGTTGCAAGTAGTTGTTGTTGCCAACATTCATACAAGAAAAAAGGCCTTCTAAAGACGTTTTTATAGATACGTTTTTATAAACGTCAATACATCAGCATCTAAAGACGCTTTTTTGCCACGATATCGAGATCGTGTCAATTTAACACGTTATTAGATATGCTTTGATCGTCAATAGCCGAATAAACATGTTTTCGACATGCCTTTAGCGCTAGTAGCCCTGTAAAGATGTTTCTTGACACGCATTGAGAAATTATATGATACTAGACGCGCTTTTATTCCGTTGGTATCCCACGTAAATACGTTTATGACGCGATATTGAGAACGCATCAAAATGATACGATATTAGCCACGCTTTAAACGTATGTAATCTCATCTAAAGACGCTTCTTGACACGCTATTTGGAATGCTAGAGACGTCAATGCATTTGGATAGCATGAGTTAAAAAAATACATACCTTACTCTAGTCAAAGTTGCAGGTGAGATGAGTTGGTTAAGGGAGTTTGTATGAAATGAAGAGGTCATGGGTTCAACTCCTACGAATTGCACGAATAATAACATGAGGGAACAATTTTTTTTTTTTTTGCAATGTTCTAAATATTAACACTTTAAAGCATTGCTAAACTCATAGACACGTGATTGAGCGCAACTATAAAATCGTGTATAGGTTTGTAGATACATATATAGCGTCGCTATAAATCGTGTTATATGTGCTAGACATGCTTTTAAAATACATCACTACAGGCATATGACACGGCCCGTGCGGATACGCCCCCAACACGCTTTATGAAAGCGTCTCTATATTCCCATAGACATGAAATAAACGTATCTACCGTGTAAATAAAGCGTATCTAAAGGGTGTTTTTCTTGTAGTAAGTAGTCCATCCCCGAACACGAAAATCGCAGGTGGCTGTACCACAGAACCAGCAGGAGATTGAAAGATCATTTTATTCACAATCGAGGATAGAAAGCCGTACTACCCTTCACAGGAAAGTAGTACCACCTCATGTGCTATCGATCAACTATAGGAAACTGTAATTTCGCTGATGCTTAAGCCCCTGTGGACCCTGGCCTGGAGCTTGTAGACAGGTCCGAAACTAATTCATTCTGGTCTTATTCAACTACTCCTAGTTTATTTTATGAACTAATCGTTTTTCTTAGCTTGTAGTAGCAGTAAGTTAATAGCCCATCCCGTTCGTTGAGATTCGAGCTGAGGAGTGTCAAAGGACGGTAGCCTCGAAATCATGAAGAGACTTTGGTCAGCTCGGATCTCAATCAGTCTGTCAGTGCAGCGTGCATGTAGCTAGATCTCTTACGAACTTGGAAAGGTACGTCTGAAAGGCCAAGATAAACTAGTGTAACTTGCACATGTAAGTAGTCCCGGCAATTTCCCCGCTGGGGACGGATCCCCGCGGGGCGCGGCCCCGAACGGGGCAGGGATGGGGGCAAATTCCCCCCCGCGAGGCTAGCGGGGTGGGGCCCCGATAGTTAACGGGGCGGGGGCGGGGGCGGATTTTCCCCCGTGGGGATCCGTGGGGACCCGATAAGAATAAGAAATATGAGCCCAGCAGCGGAGCAGCCCAACTCGCCTAAGCCCAACACGCAACCAGCTCTCGTATATAACCAGCTGACCTCCAGAATCCGAAAATCTAATCCCACTCCACCCTCGCAGCCGCGCCACAATCACCCGCAGCCGAGCCGCCCTCGCCACTCGCCGTCGCCGTCGCCGGCGACTCCTGTCCGTCCTCGCCGTCGACTCGAGCTCGCCGTAACGTCATTGTCGACTCGAGCTCGTCGTCCGTCGCCGCCCCATCGCCCTCAGCTCGAGC
This sequence comes from Eragrostis curvula, assembly GCA_007726485.1. Classification (NCBI taxonomy): domain Eukaryota; kingdom Viridiplantae; phylum Streptophyta; class Magnoliopsida; order Poales; family Poaceae; genus Eragrostis; species Eragrostis curvula. The sequence goes on from CM017439.1 coordinate 48,328,372, forward strand.
TCGTCGTTCGTCGCCGTCCCGTGGTCATCGACTCCAGCTCGTCAAGTCGTCATGGCATCCTCGACTCCAACAATAAGTTCATCGCAGGCTGCATCACCGGCACCGAGCTCGGGCCAAGATCCGGAGCAGACCACTGGTGAAGGTGCGGCAGCTGCTGCATCTGCAAGTGCCACTGAATCCCAAGGTACGCAGAGAGATCCAAAACGGAGGAAGCTCAGATCTGTTGCATGGCTGGAGTTTGATAGAGTTTTGGTTAATGGAAAATGGAAAGCTGAATGCAAGTGGTGTAAGACTAGGATTGGAGGAGAGACTAGGAACGGTACTACACATTTGCATGACCATATTGCCATATGCGAAGCTAGGAGTTGTAGAAAAGGTCTCAAACAGTCCACTTTGAAAATGGCAAAAGGTGCTGATGGGTCTGTTAGTGTCCAGAAGTACATTTTTGATCAAGATTATGCTAGGAAAGAGCTTGCACTGATTATTTGTCTGCATGAATACCCACTGTCCATTGTTGATCATGCTGGTTTCCGGAACTTCTGTGCTGCAATGCAACCATTGTTTAAGGTGCCAACTAGGAACACTATAAGGAAGGATATCTTTGATATGCATGTCGTTCAGAAAGGTGCACTTGTTAAGCACTTTTGGAAACTTTCATGCCGTGTTGCTATCACTACTGATATGTGGACAGCCAATCATCAAAAGAAAGGATACATGGCAGTGACAGCACATTACATTGATGACAAGTGGGAGCTTCGTAGTTTCCTTCTGAGGTGATATTTTCAGCTTTACTTTGCATTATATTTTGTTGCAATGCTTATTTTCTGCTGAGAAGTCATCTTACCTTGTTCATTTACTATTTTGTAGGTTCATTTATGTTCCAGCCCCACATAAGGCAGAAGTCATTGCTGATGTTCTTCATGAGGTTATTGTTGATTGCCATCTTGAGAAGAAGGTCTCCACGGTGACACTTGACAACTTCTCCGTCAATGACAACATGGTTGTCAAAATGCAAGATAAGTTACCACTTGATTCTCTCCTCTTGGATGGATCTTTGCTGCATATGCGTTGTTTGAGCGTTTAGCTTTGTTTGAGCAATGCACTAGAGTACCAGGCTGTGTTTGAGCGTTTAGCTTTGCGTGATAAGCTGTTCAATCCTATCTGCCCAAATCCTGATGAATGGTTGTTTGCTAAGGAAGTTTGCTCAAGGCTGAAGTTATTTTTTGATATTTCTGAGCTGTTCTCTGGCACAAATTATGTCACTGCAAATCTGTTCTTTCCAAAAATCTGCTCTGTTTACTTGGCTATTAGAAAATGGCGTGCTAGTGGTCATCCTAGGATTGAGGAGATGTCAAAGCTGATGAAAACTAAATTTGATAAGTACTGGGCCGACGTTCATGGTCTGATGGCAATAGCTTGTGTGCTGGATCCTAGATACAAGCTTCATATGTTGAAAGCTTTTTTCACTAGTGTGTTTGGGATTGATCAAGCTACAGCAGAAGTAGACAAAGTTAGGGACATGTTGTACCAATTAGTGCTTCAGTATCAGCAAGCTGCAGAAGTAGTGGCAACCTCCAACTCAAATTCACAAGATGGAAACACTAGTGCTGTTGCTGCTGGACAGAACAACGGGGTAGATGATGAGTTGTTCAACATCTTTGATCAGTACATGTCTTCACAGCCAGCTGCTACCTCTCATGTGCGCACAGAGTTGGACTTGTACTTGGAAGAGCCACCACTGCCTAGAGCACAAGACCTTGACATTATTAACTGGTGGAAGTATGGAGGGATTAAATATCCTACCCTGCAAAGCATAGCCCGTGATATCCTAGCAATTCCTGTGACAACAGTTGCATCTGAGTCAGCTTTTAGTACAAGTGGAAGAGTCATTAGTGCTAGTCGGAGTTCACTTGCTCCAACAATGATAGAAGCTCTGATGTGTATGCAAGCTTGGTCTCGTGCTGATATGTTAGGTAAAAATGTGCAATCATTTTCATTTTAACTTGTTTATCATAGCTTATAAAATTGAAAGAGAGCTGCAACTTATTAATCAATGTTGTTTCTTCTCAGATATTCATATCCCTACTGTTGCATTGATGACTTGTAATGAGGAAGCTGAGGAGGACATGGTATGTTTATCGTGGTCTCCTCTAATTAGTTCCAGATCTGAACATTGTCAATGTGTTTCCTTTTTATACAAACTGAAATGTTTAATACTTTTCATCTTACTTTGTTTGCAGGACAAGAGTGAGTCTACTGTCATAGATTGAGAAGAGGGAGAAGAGAAGAGGAGATGCTGGTTGCTTGTTGCTGTGCTTTCAAGGCTTTTCAGTTGGCAACTTAGCTGCTTGTCAGCAGCATCTATCTTTTATCGAACAATATTATATTTGTAATAGCTAGTAATTGCGACCTTTATGCTTGACTATGTTGGCCTATATTATGCTTGGAACACTTAATGTGGATGCATGTGTGCTTTGCACACTAGAACAATTTTATTATGCTGTCTAAATCTGTTGAATCGTTGTTTTGTTGGCTGCTGTGTTGTGAAGCATGTCATCCCCGCGGGGCCCCGGCGGCGATCGGGGATCCGCCGGGGACGGGGATGGGGGAAGATTTTTCCCCGTTAGGCTTATCGGGGCGGGGACGGGGCGGGGATGACTGCTTAACGGGGCGGGGATGAGGGCCTTTCCCCCGCGGGGATCATTCCCGTTGCCAGATTGACATGTAAGTATGCGCGGGGACTTTTAGCTCAATGACATTTACAGCACAGTTCTACTTACGGAAACTCTACAGGGCAGCAGCAAAGGATGGAGCCATTATTAATTTGGGGCTCGGGACATGAGGGAAGCCCACGTTTGGCCTTGGGGGGCTCAATATTTGACCGTGGTTAGGCAGCCCCAGCTTCCAACTGCTTTGATACTGGGATTAAGTAAGCTAGTTAGGACCATCATCATGCTTTGCTTGTAAAAAGGACCACAAGATTCTATTTAGCTGACATATATGAACTTATATTTGAGGATTTGACTAATTAACTACATGAATTACCGCTTCTATAGTCAACATAACGGATGATAAACAACAAGATCTATGGTAGATAGATTTCGTAATGAGAAGCGTCCAAGCTATCATGTTTTTTTTATCAACCTTACCATAAATATTTACCTTAGAATTATCTTTGTAGGTCAAAGGTGAGGCAGAAGCAGGTGGCGGTAGTGGCCGGTTGTTAGCTTGATAAGTCGGAGGTGTGATAGGAGGGCTAGATGGTGGTGGAGACTCATGATAGGTCGGAGGCATGGTGGGGGGATATGACAGAGATTGGGACGGCTGGTTACCAGCTTCATAGGTTGGCGGGGTGGCAGGGGGTCCAGATTCAAACGATGATGGAGGAGGATTTTTTGTTTGGTAGATTGGAGCCATGGCAAAAGGAGGCGGCGGTGACAGTGGTGGCGCTGGACCCCTGTGGGGCCGCCGCCGTTCCAAGGCCGACCTCAACAACAGCATCAGCAGCATCAGTCATAACCACAGCAGCAGAGGCCAAGGGGACCTGCAGGACCAAGGCCACAGAGATTCATGGGAAGTGCTAGAGATGCTGCACAGGTCAATAGGAACAAGTATGAGTCAGGTAGCCAGAAGTCAAGTCTCAACCAGGAAGGAGGGGAGGGATCCAAGACTGTGAATAAGAAGGAGGAAGAAACCAAGTTAGAAAGCTCATCCATGGGGAACAACAAGGAGAACATTGTCTGTTACAATTGCACAGAAGCTGGTCACTATAGTTCAAAATGCAACAAACCTAGGTTGTGCTTCATCTGTAGGGGTAAGGATCATGCAGTAGATGGATGTCCTGACTGGAAGAAACAGAAGAGGATGGCTAGACTGTATGGAAGTGCAAGTAAAGGCCTGGGATTCATACACATTGATGTGGATCAGAGACCAGATAGAGTAAACCACTGGTGCAACTTTGATAACTGTGGAGTACTGACCATAGAGGAAGGAGAAATGACTGTGGAAGACATAGTCAGGAACATGAAGAACACTTTTGATAAGGAATGGGCATGGACTGTGAGACCTCTGGGTGACTACAGCTATCTGGTTAGGTTTCCACCTAACAAGAAGGTTGAAGCTATAGTGTTTGGGGGGACCACTTACTTCTACCTAGATAAAGAAGGTGTCATGGTTTCTCTGAAGGCTTGGTGTGGTGACATAGAACCAGTTGAAGAGTTAGTAGATGCTTGGGTTCAAGTCAAAGGGATTCCACCAAAATAGTGTGACTGGGAGACAATCCAACAAATAGCATCAAGTTTGGGGCTGCTGGAAGATGTAGACTGGAACTCCTTATTCTCAAGTATGTTTGAGCAGGTCAAGATCAAGGTGGCAGTGAGAGACCCTGCCAAAATCCCTAGGCAGAGACTGCTAGAAATGAAGAAGAAAATCTATCTGGTTAGCTTCCTGGTAGATGGGGTAGTACAGGTGTCTGGTGGAGATCCTGATAACCCTGACAACCTGGACGATGATGACCTACTAGATGAGGACAATGGGCAAGAGGAGGCTGAAAAGAACAGCAAGATGGATACTGATGGGGCTCAACCTTCTGAAACACAAACTCCAGAAGTACAACACACTACTAGAAACGACCAAGTTCCCTACCAAAGTTTTCTTTCCCTACTAGCCAGCTACCACACCGAAGGGAACGTTAGTTTCCCTACTAATCGTTGCAACTATCGTAGGGAAAGAGAGCATTCCCAACACTTTTTAGGTTTCGTTGGGAACGTTTGGTGGGCGCGTGGCCAAGCAGCCGTTGATTCACGCCGCACTGGACAAAAAAAATGGCTATGGCACCTCTTTTCCTGCCCCGCACCTGCCACGTTGGCACAAAATTCCGCCTGCCTCCTTTTCTCCCCGCCAAAAACCAACCAGCACGCGCAGCAAGTCTTTTTTCCCTCGCTCAGACTTCACCAAAATCGTGCTCGTCGTCGCCATCGGAGCACCACCGCCGTCCCAACAGGCTGCCGCCCCAGTCCTTCACCACGCCCTCTTCTCCCATCCTTCACCACTCTCTCTTTCCTCATCCAGCACCACTACACCCTCTTCCACCATCAACCTGCTATCAAGAAATTCTCCAAACGCAAGCTGCTTGCTGCCCAAAAAGGGATAGAGCAAGATTCCGCCTCCAGGCACCCAATGGAGCAACGGTGAAGGGCGTCCATCCCATTACGTCGCCCTCCCTCACTCCCGCACTGGGTATTGTTCAAAATCCGTCCTCCTCAATCCCCAATTTCTCCGAATCCTAGCGTGCCTAGGTCTGTATGTTTCTGCTCGATTTTTTGGCTCATGTTAGGATGCGTCTTTGAGAGCATTTTCAGAGCAGATTTGAGTTAATAATTTTTTGGATTATTTAGCTGCAGGAGCAACAGGAAGACATTGAGGAGCCCATCAGGTTTTAAAGGAACGAGAGAAGGGGGATTTCGAAGGGAGCAGACAACAGAAGTGAATAATAGCCAGATTTTGGGCTGCATCCTCTCTCTTAAGTAAGCATGCTCAGTCTCTTCTTCATTTTATTGTTTTTGTGTGCACATGTCATCGAAATGATTTTGATTGGCTTCACTCTCCGGTGGATGCAAGAGCCCTATATGAATGCTCTTGTGGCAGACCCCATGGAAAATGGGCTACCTTCAATGCAGCTGTAAATGGTACAGAGGCCCTTGCTGAGATTAGGGGTGATCGTGACTCCTTAAGAGCAGCAAAACGTCAGCGCGAAGAACAGGGTGATCGTGAAAAAAGAAGGCAAGCGCATGATGCTCGTGTTGCAAGGGAATATGCAAAAACTGTGTTAGAGTGGGGTAAAGGTATAGAGCAGCGTGACAACAGTGTGCAAAAGTTCATGGAGGTACAATCCATAATACATTTTTTATGGATATTATAATGGGATAACTAGATTTCTTCTAAATTTATGCATCTTAATTATGCAGACTGTGGCACGGCAGCTTGGAATGCCTACCAGTGCAGTTCCACCTCCACTACCACCATTGCCACCTGCTCCTGTATTTTGTGCTTCAGCTTCTTCAAATCCACCACCTTCATCGCCATTGGCTAATGCAAATGGTGCTTCAGCCTCCAATGCAGATGTTGCTTCACCCGCTGCTCATGCTTCTCCAGATAATGTATGCATTCTATATTGTCCTTGCTGACGAGTTGTAGTTGCATGTAGCTATATCAGATTTTATTTTCTTGGATATTTTGTTCCTATAAATTGAAGTAGGGGGCTCAAAAGTTTAACCTTGATTTCCCTTGATTATGTAGGATGATACTTTTGGCTCAGCTATCGGAATGGATAATCCTGTGGAAACACTTCAAAGGATTGCTCGAGGAGTTTTCGGTGGATATGGAAATGGAGCTGCATGTGGTGGGGGAAGTTTGGACCTTAATTTGGATGAACTTGCTCCTTATTGATATCATGCGTCACACTTGTGCCGAGAGCTTTTGTCACACTTGCACTACTTTTTTTGTTTGACAACTTCTGTCAGTTCAAAGGTGGCATTAGATTGCAGAAGTTAGCTGGTTAGAAATGGGGCTGGACTTATGCAGATTGCATGGTTGATTGTGTAATGTATCTTGAGATGATGCACTCTTGAATTTGTTAAGATTGTGATGCGGAGAAATAAATTATTAATGCAATCTGGCTTTGTATTAGCATTGGATAATTTCTTGAATGTTGCTTGAATTAGAAAAATCTCAAAAATGGGGGCCCTGGTTGTGCATAAATATTTGTAGGGAAACCTGATGACATGGCATGAATAAGTTGTAGGGAAAGACGCTTTACAGGTCAGCTGTGATATCCATGTGGACAGCAGGTTCCCTACAAAAATCCTAGCGTAGGGAAAGAGACTTTCCCAACGAAGTTGAAGAAAACCCATTGGGCACACTGTCTTTCCCGACAACATTTTCCTAACGATTCGTTCCCTACGAAATTTTGTAGGGAAACACTTTCCCTACGTTTTTTTGCCTTTCCCCTACAGTTTTCAAGCGTAAGGAACATGGTCATTTCTAGTAGTGACAGGGAAACAAAAACACCAAAGTGTCAGGGGCAAAATCAGTGTTAGGATGGGCACAGCTCTTCAAAACTATAGAGGAGGATGTCATTGCTGCTGAGAAGGGAAGCAATATCAAGTGTGTTAATCTATTAAGAGAAATGGAGCTAGTAGAGTCTGATGAGGAGGAAATGTATGACAAAGAAGAGACAATGGTCCTGGGTAATAGGTGTGATGAAGCAGAGATGGGAATGGAAAACTTACCACCAGAATGGTGCTATGAAGATGACAAGATGAAGCAGTTGCAGCTGGATGAGAAGGAAATCAGTGAGCAGTCAGAGATGACAAGGAACAAGGATGGTGGGGCAATGGTAAACAAGAAGCTATGGGGTCCTGTGGTAACTACAAGAAGAGGTAAAAGACACCAGGAAGATGGCAGGACTGTAATGCAGATGGCCCAAGACAACAAGAGGAAGATGAACTTGGAAGTGCCAAAAGGTAATAAAACTAACTCCTTTGCTTTACTTTCAAAAGATGAGATTACTGATGTTGCTAGTATAGTAGGAGTAAGTTTAGGGAGTAATGATGTAGATAAAATAGCTTCTGTTGTCCAAATGCAAACTCTTGATAAGACTAGATGTGATAGTTTTTCTAATAGCTGTAAAGTAGATAAGTGCGCCAGAAAAGGCTTTGACCTGGACAATAGGGATGAGTTTGTTGTAGGTAAACAGGGAGTGGACCCTGGTAACAGGAATGAGGTTAATAGAGTAAGCACCTCTCAGAAGGAGAGAGTGCTTGCTGAATGGACAGTGGTCCAAAATAGGAAAAAGAAAAACTCTTTATTTCCAAAATGAGAGGTCTAATATGGAACATTAGGGGCCTGGGTAAGATAGGTAGAAAACCTTCCTTAATGTCTAAGACTAGGTGTAATCAGCTGGACTTTGTAGGGATTCAGGAAACTAAGAAAAGCGAGTTCTCTGACACATATCTTAGATCTCTTTCTGGTAGTATGCAGTATAGTTGGAAATATCTACCTGCAGAAGGGTCTGCAGGAGGTATTTTGGTAGGGGTTAATATAGATAAGTACATAGCAACTTTTAAAGATGTTCTTGAGTTTTCTATTTCAGTTATGATTCAAGAGAAAAACTCTAATTTCTGTTGGAAGCTTATAGTGGTGTATGGGTCACCTTATGAGGAGGGCAAACAGAGGTTCTTAGATGAACTAAATCAAGTTATGAATATCTGGCAAGGGCCAACCTTAATAGCTGGGGATTTCAATTTGTCTAGGTTTTCTTCTGATAAAAGTAACCAGGTGATTAACCACAGATGGGCAGATGCTTTTAATGATTGGGTGAACAAGTGGTCTCTAATAGAGCTTTATACTGCTAATAGGTTGTTCACTTGGGCAAATAATCAGGAGAATAGAATTCTAGCTAAGTTAGATAGGGTGTTTATGACAACTGACTGGGATGCAGCCTTTCCTTTAACTAGTATCAGTGCTATGGATAAGTCAAATAGTGATCATACACCTTTGAGTATTGATACTGGAGTAAATGTCACTTTTGGTAAGAAGAGATTTAGGTTTGAAAAATGGTGGTTAGAACGTGTAGAATTTAGGAACCTAGTGGTCAAAGCCTGGACTAGTCCTTGTACTGATGTTAAAAATATAGATAGATGGCAGAGTAGGGTTAGAACGTTTAGAAGGCTGGCTAGAGGGTGGGCTTCTAATGTGGTTGCTCAGCTAAATAAGTCTAAGAAGGTCATTGCAGATGAATATAATTTTTTAGATATTGAATCTGAGTCTAGGGAGCTAACATCGGAGGAAAAGGCTAGAATGAAGTTTTTAGATAGAGAACTAGAAAAGCTGTGGGCGCTAGATGAGATAAAGGCTAGGCAGAGGTCTAGAGAAAGAGAGATCCTAGAAGGAGATAGGAATACGGCGTACTTTCATGCAGTTGCTAATCAAAGAAACAGGAAAAAACGTATTGATCTTTTAGAAGGGGATAGAGGGGTAGTTACTGAAACTAAAGATATGCTAAAAGTAGCTGTAGATTTTTATAAAACTCTGTTTGGTCATGAGGACAGAGGTCACTTTAAATTAGATGATTCCTTTTGGCAAGAAAGTGAAATGGTTTCTAAGCAGGAAAATGAGCTGCTACAAGCACATTTCACTGCAGAGGAAATCAAAACAGCAGTAGATAGTTGCTATGAAGAGGGTGCACCTGGGCCAGATGGCCTATCCTTTTTGTTTTTCCAAAAGTTTTGGGATGTGGTTGGTAATGATATAGTTCTCCTGTTCAGAGATTTTCAGGATGGTAAATTAGATATTAGGAGGCTTAACTATGCTCTTTTGACTTTAATACCTAAAGAAAATGATGCTAGAAACTTAAAGAAGTTTAGGCCAATTAGTTTGACAAATTGCATTTTTAAATTTTTTTCCAAAGTGCTTACCCTAAGGCTTGGAAATGTCTCCCATAGGTTAATAGCAAGTGAACAGAGTGCATTTATTAAAGGCAGGTACATTCTAGAGAGTGAAGTTGTAGCACATGAAGTGGTACATGCTGTTCATAAGAGTAGAGAACCAGGTATAGTTCTGAAACTGGACTATGAAAAAGCGTATGATAGAGTAAGCTGGGATTTTCTTTTTGAAGTGTTAAAAACTAGAGGTTTTGGCAGCACTTGGGTGAGTTGGATAGAACAAATAGTTAAAACAAGTAGGGGTGACAATCAATGGGGAAGACACTAATTTCTTCAAGGCTGGGAAAGGGTTGAGACAAAGGGGACCCAATCTCTCCTCTTTTATTTAATTTGGTAGGAGATGTGTTAACTAGAATGTTAATGAAAGCTGTTGGGAGAGGTAGAATTAAAGGTTTGTTGAATGGGTTTAGAAGTGAAGGAGTGGTATCTCTGCAGTATGCAGATGATACCATTATTTTTTCTTCTGTAGAAAACCAGTACCTAAGAAACCTAAAGTGCATTCTTATGTGTTTTGAGCAACTGTCAGGGATGAGGATAAATTTTCATAAAAGTGAGTTGATACCTATTAACCTAGATCCTAGTGAAGTTCATAGCATTTCTCATATGTTTGGTTGCCCTGTTGGGGACTTTCCTATTAAATATTTAGGAGTACCTTTACATTATGATAAGCTAAGAAGAGAAGATGTGCAACCTCTAGTAGATAAGATGGTCAAGAGAGTAGCTGGGTGGAGAGGTAAGTTGTTATCCCATCAGGCTAGAGTCACGTTAATTAGGTCATGTTTAGTATTCCTATATATTTGATGTCGTTCATAAAATTTCCAAAGTGGGCTATCAAATTGCTGAATAGTCAGATGTCTCATTGTTTGTGGAATAACTACGAGGGACGCCATAGTTATCATTTAGTGAACTGGGAATCGGTTAGTATGAAAAAAGAGTTTGGTGGATTAGGTATACCTGACTTAAGAGACCTGAATTTATGTCTGTTAGGGTCCTGGTTTAAAAGGTTTCAGCTTAATGGTGATAGGTTATGGAGACAAGTCATTGATTTCAAATATGACACTGCGAAGCCTAACATTTTGTGTAGTAAGTCTAATGGAGCATCACAGTTTTTTAAAGCATCATGTGGGCTACTCAGACAGTCAAGGTAGGTTATAGATGGCATGTTGGTAATGGTAAAAAAGTTAAATTTTGGGAAGATATCTGGTTAGGGACTTCAAGTCTGGTTGTGCAGTTTTGGGAACTGTACATAATAGTCAATGAGAAATCAGCCACTATAGCTGAGCTATGGGATGGTGTTGACTTGAAGTCTTCTTTCAGGAGAACTGTTGATGAAAGGTTATACATGCAGTGGTTAGAAGTAGTGCAGTTAGCTTCGACTATAGAGTTAGGAGGTGAGGAGGATAATCCAATCTGGAGGTTCCATTCGAGTGGTGTTTATTCTTCACAATCACTGTATGCTATAATTAATTTTAGGGGAGTACAACCCATTTTCACACCTGCAGTGTGGAAAATTAAGATTCCACCGAGAGTACATTTCTTTCTCTGGCTACTTTCAAAAAATAAGGTTTTAACTAGAGACAATTTAGGTAAGAAAAGGAAACTAGATGATGAAACTTGTTTGTTCTGTGCTGAAAAAGAAACTTGCCAACACCTGTTTTTTGACTGTGTAGTGGCTAAGCAGATGTGGACAGATATATCTGAAATCTTAGACAGGAGCATAGGTGCTAACTTTGAATCAGTTGGTAGTTTATGGCTTAGTGATAAGAAGTTTGGTGTAGTTAATATGCTTTCTTCTGCTGCCCTGTGGGGGTTATGGAAAGTAAGAAATGATTTATATTTTCAGAGATCTTCTTGGAAGAGGATGTATATGATCTGGGAAAAGATTTTGTCGATGGTGACAAACTGGCAAGTACTTTGCCCAGTTGGAAGTTTGGATCTCCTACTACAGCATATTGTTGGGATCAAAACGATGAGGGGACGGCTTGGAAGAATCTTGATGGGGTCGTGCGAGACATCCACAAGCTGAAGCAGCCGAACCAGATCAAGTCATGGGGGAACATGATTCCATGTGCTGGGAGGGAGCAAGATGAGGGTGATGATGGTGCCTTTCAGTAGCTGGTAGATGTGGAGTAATGGGTTGAGTGATTCGGGCCGGTGAGGCTTTAACTTGTTAAACAGTGCTGTAAACGATTGAGTTGCCTGATTGAAATATATCTGGCTGGGGCGTCGATTTGGCGCTCTAGAACTCTAAAAAAAAAAAAAAGTGCTGGCGCTGGATGACCATAACCTTCGTCAGATGGAGACCCGTGTGGAGATGGTGATTCTTGGCCATTATCACACTCAGTTTTTTTGGATGGTCTGTGACCATCACCATGGGGGATCTTATCACGCCCCAGCTTGCGGCAGTGTGGATTCTTCTCAGGCCTTGCACAATGTCCCTCTCCCTCATGCTTTTGCTTACCATTGGCTCGGGCTACATCGATGGGAAGGGCGAGGATGAGAAGAGGCAGAAGCACTAGGAGCGCTCTCATGGCTTCAAAGCTCAAGATTAGACTGCGTGGCAAGAGAAGTTCATTCAGCTAATAGTGCCATGCATGGAGGGCCTCTCGATTTATGGTGATGAAAGGGGCCTTTCAGACGTGGTTTTCCGAGTCCATAAGCCACGTTTGGCTACACGCACGCTTCGTCTCCAGCTGATTGAACTGAAAACCATAGCTAGCGCTGCTAAGATTGCCATCAAGCTGACCAAGTCATTTTGTGCTTTCGGGGCTACGTCTTTGACACAGTCAGCTCTAATATCAACGGCCTGGGGCTATTACTTGTTTTTGTTTTTTGAAATGGAAAAGGATTCCATTCAACGTGAGGAGCCAGTACAGATTGCGAACCGCCAAGGCAGCTAAAGCACGGCTATTTGTTAAAATCTCTTGATTTACTCCACCAATACCTTAGCTTGGTAGTACACTTTTTTATAAAATTGATCAAATTTAAGTTAACTTGTACCCACTCTAGATGACACTTAACAAATAAACTAGTACCAGTAGTGAACAAATGCTTTGAACTTGGTTTATTGGGATCCCCAAGTTGCCCACACATAGAAAAAGCAACTTCATTTATGTATATGGGCATCAACCTATTTTTGCAACTGGATTTAACTTTCTCCCGCGTCATGTGGCACGGAAATAGATCAGTGCCCCCCCCCCCCCCCTCCCCTCCCTTGGCGTAGCCCTGAAATTTTTGTTCCTAAAAGTATATAGAGAAAATATATAATTTATATTTAGAGTACAAATTGAATTATAACAAATGTTAAACTTTTTAAAGGTAATTTCTAGCTTCATCACTGTATTTTTTTTTATGTGTTGTATTACTGTATTAAGAAATTATGACAAATCGGTCCTCTGCCCCTTGATCTGGTCAACTCTCCGGCATTGTGCCGGCTTCAGAAGCTGAAGTACTCCATGAGGCTATGTCTCGGGTGTTTGGAGGGAGGGCTCCGTCTAGGTGACTTCGCATACAGTTTTCTGGTTTCTTCATGAACCTAAACGGTTCAAAAGCTAGTTTGAGCACAGTTAGTCGTGCATCACTTTGACGGGTCTATTAACTTGAGAGATTATGCCTAATTTTGGTGGCAAAGTGAGTACATTTACTTTGAGTTTGTGGCTTTGGCGTGGCGCGTCCACGACCATGACGGAGCTTGCCTAGCAACAGGCAGAGTATATTAGGTAACCAGATGATTCTGTTTGTAATACCTTAAACCTTCTTTCAATAAAAGCATCTGGAGACCGGATTTCAAAGAAAAACGTGATTTTATTATCCTGCTAAATCAGGGTACCTACACAGATCAGGTTTGAGTCAATGCTTCATTGGTCTGGTCTGTCCTCTAGAACCTCTGGCTCTAGTCACCTAATAACATTGATATCTGCCTCTAGTCTGCAACAACCCCTTTGGCTCATGACTTTTGTTCATACCACGATGATGTTGATGAGTTTAAATAATTTGCACTTGCCAAGGTCATTTAAAAAAGTTGGAGGTTGTATATATAACAAGAAGGAATAATGCAGTTCGGATTTCTCCAACTTTTAAATGCTCATCGTTGTTCAAAAATTTGCGTTTATTTGAATGTATTTTGATGTCTAGTGTGAAGTATATCAGTTGGGTCAATATTGCACATGGCATGTCCACTTTAAATCCCACTAATTTAAAAAAGGAACCCACATACACATAATTACGTAGGCAACAATATCATGATTAAAGCACAAGAGATGGCCAAGTTGAGCGACTATGTACAAACTAGCTCACTCAAAAACCAAAGTTGATAACGAATAGTGAACAATTTACTTTCAACATTCTACCTCACGTGCAGGATGCCTATCAAACGTAGAATAGGAATGCGGCGCAATTTTTTTTTTGTGTAAAAATTAATCAATTATAATATGTTACTGCTGCTAGGATTCAAACCGTTCAGGTACTCCAAATTAACTCTGTATTACAACTTAATTTATTTTCTCACAACAGCACCTGATGAAAAAAATAATCAAAGAATGAATAAAACTAAAAATTAAAAAAAAACATTTATTTCCAAAGTTCACATATAATCAAACAAAGAACACGGAAGGGCAAAACACCACTGGGTCGATATGAATAAGCATAAACTAAAAGCGCATCAATAGGATGCTCTCGTATGAATTTCAGGGGAAATTCGCTGACCAGCCTTAGCAAAGTTATAGTTTGCCAAATACCACGGTTTGTAATAGTGACATTTGAGACTATACCCCACTTGTCACTGTCAAAGGCTGATAGCACGTATATTTGTAACTGTATAGCTTTGCCGGCACTTCACCCTCCCCCCCCCTAATAACCAGTGACGTTTCTTCATCACTCTCATCAGTACTGTGGCAGGCCACACTCGACGGGCCTCTGCCCGTTGGTCCACTGCTTGGGGTCGACGCAGTAGTCGTAGATCCTGTACGTGCTCTGCAACCCCTGCATCTGCCTCAGCTCCGCGTCGCTTAACCGGCAGTACCGGCCCCAGTCGCCGAACTTGGCCGCGCAGCCGGCGACGCAGTCCTCGCCATTGCACTCGCAGACATCGAGGTCGATGCCGTTGTAGCTGGCGACAAACGGCGCCTTGGACCAGTCCGTCTTCACGCGGCCGCCCTGCGTCGCCCAGTCTTCTGCCGCCCAGATGCTGGAGTAGACGTACATCGGCTGGCTCGTCGGGAACGCGACGCCGTTGCTTGCCTCGTAGTTGCGGAACGCGCGGATGGGCGTGCCGTCGATGTACCACCTGCCATATGAATGGACACGATCATTTCTTAGCTGAGGTTGTGTTAAGCTTGATCAGGAGAGCCAACTGTTGTTCACAAAGAAGATATGGAAATGGATAACATTTTGCTTACACGATCATGCATGGAGTCCAGGAGATGGTGTAGTTGTGGTAGTCGGCGGTGGGGTCGAACCACGGCTTGAACTGCATCTCCTTGTTGCCGACCCCGTTGACGTAGACGTTGGTGTGGATGGTGTAGGGTTGACCCGTCTCGTTGCCGAGGAACTCGAAGTCGATCTCGTCCTGGTTCTCACCCAGCGACGATGTCTGCACGAACGTCGGCGCAGCCAATTCAGGCACAACCATGTCCATTAGTGATGTTGTGATGTGTCAATCTTGACTCGTTTCAGAATTGAAGCAACAAATTAAGCAGAGATCGATGCATGGTTCAACACTCACGTAGTAGGTCGTGACGGTGCCGGCGGAGTCGCCGGGGACAAGCTGGATCATGGTCGACACGGTTCCGTACACGAACTGCCGCTTCGACCGGATCATCGAGCCTGCACAACGACAAATGCGCATTCAGATTTACAAGTTCATTGCTTGTCAATGCTATTTTCTTGGTCGAAAACGTTGGACGGTGCTGCAATTACCTGAGGAGTTGCTGACGAGGGCGAGCGAGAGCCGGTTGCCATCGTCGTAGGCCCAGCAGTTCTGCGGCTCCCACGTCGCGTCGCACTCGTCGTAGAAGTTGCCGGCGGCAGCAAGGCCGACAAATGCCGCCGCGAAGGCCAACGCAATGGCTCCATGCTGCAGAGCTTTCGTTTGCTTTCCCATCATCAACTTGATTCAAGGGGAGAAGCTTCAAGTAATAAAGGTATATATGATTGTTTTGTTCTCACTGCCTTTTCTCTTCCTCTCTGCTAGCTCCTATGACTTGATGAAGAGAGAACCAAGGAGAGCGTGATATATATAGTGCTTCGAGACAGACGACATACGTGCATACACTTCAGGTGATGATGAATTCCTAGTATTTTCTATGCATGGGATGGGCCAGACCTGTTTGTGACCGTTCGTCCATGTCGGACACGCAAAGAATAAACTAATCCATCTTTCAAATTAAAGTGGTCATGTATGCACACATAGATATCATATCGGCGGAGGCGTGTGGAATGATCTGCAGAAAAGAAAAGGCAACGAGCTGCCGCTGCCGTGGACACGTCGTAGCTGCAAGAGCCGACACACGGGCACAGAACCTTGCTTTGGCAACGTGCCCTGACACTGGCATCCCTGGGCATACTTGTGCCGGACGTCTAGGCATCATTCATGCTTGCGCCTCCACCGGCATCATTGTTCTCGCCCATCTGGCACCCGGCAAGAATCATTGTGCGCATAGGGAGCAATGAATTGACCTCAACGCCTCGTGATGTAAATTAGTCATTCGTTTTTTTTTCTTCTAAACAAGACAAATTTTGATAAACAATGAGCATTGTGAGGCTTGAGATTTAGTTGTTTTTTTCCCAACAACATGGCAATGGACTTCAATAGTGTCCTACTTGACCGGAATATTCTTTGATTATCTAATGAAGTTCAGTCGGTATTAGTTGACTGATATGAGCGAAACTGTTGTCCATATGACATGGAAGCAGAACCGAAGCAAGAACGGTGACTTGGAAGTTGGAACTGAAGATCGCACGGAGAAGTTTGTGATTCTGTAATCTTGGGAAACTGTTGTGTACCGACCCTGCAATCAATCAGTAAACGGTCGATAAACACTTCATTAGCAAGTGCGCATCGCTGCCACCCTCCTCCTTCCATGAACACTCGCTGCCTCTGGCGAAGGCCGGATCGTCCCCTCCAGCCCGCCGGCCACTGCTCGGGTCTCTAGCAGCTTCATGCGTAGGTTGCAGGTGAATGCAGCTGCGCTGAGCCCTCTGGGTTCCCAATTCTCCTCCATCAAACGCGCATGCCCGTTCGAGGCCCGCGGTAGAGGCCCCTGGGGGCGGTCCCCCGTGAATGCTTCTCAGTTTTATTTCTCCCTCTGTCGATCCTATCTGAGCTTGTTCCCCCCCAAAAACAAGATCCTATCTGAGCTTCAAATTTCGGGTAGCTATGCGGCTCAGCAATTCCCGATCTCCAGAAATATATAGGGGACGTTTGGCGAAGATTTCGATTATTGATTTGAACCCCGTCGACAGGACAGGGTGGTCGCTATTTACAATAGCGACCACACCCCGTGAAGGTTCCCTGTGTTGAATTCGTTTGAGGCTGAGATTTCAAACAGTGGTGCGTACCTGCAGTACCCGTCTTCATCAATTTTTATAGAATTTTCTGCGCGCATTTGGATAGCTGATTTGAACTCCGTGGCGTGGAACAGGGGTTTGGTCGGTTACGATTTTTCTCCTTTTCTGTGCTGCCTTCCTCTGCCGCCCTCTGTTCATTTTAAAATTTTGTGCGATGACGCGCCGCTGTTGACTCAATCTCCAGAAATTTACGCAGAATGTTCGGTGGTGATTTGAAGAGCACGAAAGTGCTTCGCCGACAGAAAAGGAAAGCAATCAAGCAAACTACCCACTGCTTGATTGAACTGAGACATTTCCTCTCTTTGAATGCTTAGCTCTGATGAAGTGACATGCACTAGCAAACGACGGCCGGGCAATGCGAGCAAAAGCTCCCAGCAATCAGATGTCTGCCGATTCCTACGGGCAGTAGTAGACACAGCTACTGCGTTGATGGTGGTCGCCGACGTAGTTGACAACGACGGTTTTTTGGATTATCGGTCCGTGGCAACTTTCTGCCATCAGTGAGGACGTATACCAGAGCTTCTCATCGATCCGTGGCGCCGCAGGCATTGTCGACATATTTAGGACCATTTTTAGGATTCTCGTACGAAATGCAAAACGTAAGAATGGAGTTGTCTGCCATGTGCGATTCTACATGTGTTCAGAACGCAACCAACTTCCCAACTGAGCGTTAGCATGGAGCACGGGAAAAACAAATGAACTTCACTTGCCAAAAAAAAAACAGGAAAGAGAGAAAGACTCAAATAAAGTTTACAAGAAGTTTGAGCTCATAATTATTTTCCTCCAAACTTGTATGTAGGAAATCACTCCATAAGAATTTCAAAGGATTTTACGGGAACCATTCCTGTCCACAGAAATATTTTTGCAGGGTTTTTTTATTTGACTGGTCATTTTTGCAGGGTTTGAATCTTCAAAAATTTATATGCCTTTCCTCCTCTAAAAGGGGTCTTATATATTTTACCTTCTTTGTGATAACATGCGACATGTACCAGGATTATGTTTTTTAAGCTCCTCTAAAAGTGTTAAATTAGCTCACACAAATCGTTTGCCGGTTTCGTCTAAGTGGGCGGGCCAAAATGGGCTGGACGCTCTAATGGGCCTGTCTGCGACCCAGGCCATGAGCCCACACGAGCCGCCACCGCCTCACTGACTGCGCAAAGAAATTGCCCGAATCCACAGTTCGTCTTCCTCCTCTCGCGGTCTCGCCTCTTCGCCGCGACATCCCCCCAAATCTTCTCTCGCCGCCAGGCCGCGACCTCCTTCCTCCTCAGCCTGCGCGGGACGCTGTGAGTGGCGCGGAGCGGAGGTCCTTCGGGACTTGGGATTGATTTCTTCTTTTGTTGGTGAGTAACCCTAGCCTACTTCCTACGCGAATATAAACCCTAGGTTGCTCGGATTGCTGTTCGTTTTGTTGCGGGGAATCTTGATTTTCTGTGCTGAAGAACAATCAGATCGAGGTGATTTTTCTTGTTTCCACTCAAGTAGTCGCGAATTTTCTTTCCGCGTTGTGCCCTGCTTGGCCAAAATTCATGCATCCATGCTTCGATTATGTTCCTGTTCGTTAGAGCGCGCTAGAAGAATTTTGATTTGAGTACCCAAGTTGCGGGTATGATTTTATTTTCCAAATAATTAGTTGTGCAGTGCCCCAAGTCAAGTGTGCTGGCCCCTGTGTGTGTAGACCTGTTTTTCTTCTACATCGGCATATAATTTGTAGTACTGATGTGCATAATTTGTGTGTTCTGCAGTGGTTTAGTGGTATCACAAGAGCCGGAAATAGGTGACCAGAAGTAACAATGTCTGTGGCGGCTGGTGTCAGCGATGCCGCCATTGCGGTGCGTGACAAGCTCCGGGGCAAGATTGGCCAGACCAAGGTCAAGCGGTACTGGCCAGGAAAGGCGCCTGAGTGGGCCGACGATGCTGAAGAGGATCTAGATATCCGGACGGCTCGGGTCTCCCTCGATAAGGCGTTCCCCAAGGATGAGGATGGTGATGTCCCTGCAAAGGATGACCGTCGGCTACGGCGCCTTGCTGAGACCCGCGCGGAGAATAAGGAGGAGCTGAGGGCAGATCACCGCCGCATACGGCAGGCAGAGATTGTGTCAACTGTGGAGGAGGAGAATGAGAGGCAGGAAGCTGACATTGACGAGGAGGATGAGGAGGCCCAGGAAGAGAGGAGGAGGAGAATCAGGGAGAGGCAGCTATTGAGGGAGCAGGAGGAGGAGCTGCTTCCTCAGGAAGAGGAAGAACTAGTGGATGAGGAAGATGAAGATGAGGAATCAGAATATGAGACGGACTCAGAGGATGAGCAGATGGGCATTGCCATGGTTAAGCCTGTATTCATACCAAAGTCTCAGCGAGATACCATTGCAGAGCGTGAGCGGCTGGAAGAGGAGGAGCGACAGCTTGAGGAGTTGGTCAAGAAGAGGCTGGAGGCTAGGAAGATCGAGACTAAACAGATTGTGGTTGAAGAGATCAGGAAAGAGGAGCACATTGAAAAGGCACTGAACGAGGAGGCCAATATTGAGGATGTTGACACGGATGATGAGTTGAATGAAGCAGAGGAATACGAGGCATGGAAGAATAGAGAAATAGCAAGAATTAAGAGGGATAGGGAGGAAAGAGATGCAAGGTTGAAGGAGAAGGAGGAGATCGAGAAGGTGAGGAATATGACTGAGGAGGAGCGTCGGGAATGGGAGCGGAAGAATCCGAAGCAAGTTCGCCAGACGAAACAGAAGTGGAAGTTTATGCAGAAGTACTACCACAAAGGTGCCTTCTTTCAGGAAGGTGCTGATGATGTTATCCAATCAGCTGGTAAAGATGATATCTACACCCGTGATTTCTCTGAACCTACTGGAGAAGATAAGATGGACAAGAGCATCTTGCCCAAGGTCATGCAAGTCAAACACTTTGGGCGCAGTGGCAGGACAAAATGGACTCATCTTGTTAACGAGGATACAACTGATTGGAATACACCGTAAGTACACTCTTCATGATATCGTTCACTTTACTTTTTCAATTTTCATCAATTTGCTTTCAGTAATGGCTGCTAATTTGCACGTGAGTATTGATAGCTTAAACAAAAATATTTTAGTTTGGATGCCTTTTATTAGCATTTACTTGCTTCGGAGATGAAATCAAACAGTGACCATCCTGTCATACTTTTTAGGCTAACCCACCCATTGTAGATTTTGTTATATGTATTGTATTGTTTGCGGTTCTTTGCTCTTCTGGTTAGTGAAAATCTCAAAGTTTAGTAATAAATATAAGGAAGAAGTCCATTTTACTACCCTCAAGTATCCATGTTGTTCACTTAACCCCCTAAACTAATTTTTAGTCTGATTTACTACCCCGAACTATCTAGATTGGTTCAATTCATCCCCTTGTGAATTTTTTCTTTTTTGTTTCTCTTTGTATGGGTTATATTTGAAGTTCAAATTTTGTAGGATGGTAGATGACATCATCCTCTATGCTAGAAAAATTGTTCCAGATTTTTTGAGAAATATTTTCTTGCATTATTCTATCTTATATGTCAAATTTGTATTGCACACTTTCCACATACAAAAAATTTAAAAACAATTATTTAAACATTTTTCTAACATAAAGTATGTTTTAACCTATAATCTCACAAAAGTTAAAGCTTAAACGTGATGTGTAGCTAGAGATACAAAAAAGAAAAATTTCATGAGGTAGTGAATTGAACCAATCTAGATAGTTGGAGGGAGTAAAATAGACCAAAAATTAGTTTAGGGGGTTAAGTGAACTACATGGATACTTGAGGGTAGTAAAATAGACTTCTTCCTATATATACCATGAGTTATTTCCAGTGTTTTTATGGTATATCTTGGTCTTCTACCAGGGAAAATATGACTGACTCTACTAATTTTATAAATTTTCAGATGGGCTACAAACGATCCTCTGCGAGCAAAATATAATGCAAAGATGGCAGGCATGAATCGACCTATTGCGAAACCAAAGGGAAGCAAGAAGCTGAAGGACTGGGATGCCAAATAAGATCTGTATGTAATGTCTTTTTTACTGCCCAAGCTCTCTTACTGAGAAGTGTAGACTGCGCATATGCAGGAGCCCTTCTTTTTTTGTTGTGATTTCATCAGCCACCTGGCCTTTCTGTGCTCATTTATAAGGTTTCCCACCGATATCATGTAGTGCTCAATGAATGGTCATCAATTTTGTTCTTGTGATGTTTATCAGAAAGGTATCCTGTGTATATTTTTGCTCTATTTTTGCGGTAACAATATGACTTCTGGTTGGGAGTCTACCATAACTTTTCTCGTTGACCTTTTTCATTTTGTTGCTTCGAACTGCAATCATTACCCATGAGCTAGTGTTTGCGTGCATGTATCATTTGTTCTATGATTTTTTTGATATTTTGTGGCATACCCTTGGGTGCCTTTTACTCTATGATTTTTTATATTTAAACTTTGGTATCATTTGCTACTCGATTGTGTGACTGTCTATCTGTGCCTAGTGTGATCTATATGAATATAATGAACGACGTGTATTGCCCGGATCAATACAAGATGTTCATAATATGCACAAGTCGCCCGAGATACATATAAGAACAGAGCCACTGCCATTTCTCACGGCAACTAAATCTCTATATTATTTATATTTATACTTATAATAAGTCTAAGAGGGATCTTCAAATTGTTTTTCGTTTTTGTCCTGCCAGCACCACATTTTGAAAGTTGAATTGTTTCTGTTTCTTCTTAGGATCGTTTGAGTCCGTTTCTAAAACGCAACCGTTCCCGCCTTCCCTGCCTTCCATAATTTCTGGAATCCAAAACGAACGATTAAAGGTCTCCTCGTGTCGCCTCTTGGCTTCATCCCCCTCCCCATCCTCCCATGGCGCAGCAGATCATTGGGATTTTTTAATTCTATGCGCCATGGATGTAACTGAAGCTGTGTTCGGTTATTGCCGGAGGAAGAAGAAGGACCTCATGAAAGAGTCTGGGCCACAACGGGCAGGCCTCAATGGGCTTTAATTTTGAACAGACCTCCTGAAAGGGTATATGGGCCAAAACGGGCAGACCTCCATGGGCTTTCAGACCATATTACTTATAGCCCATGTGCTGAGGCCATGTACTCGCCATGCACTTCTGACCCACGTTGAGTTTTTGCCTGTGAGAGTTCACTAGCAAGTTGAGGACTTCTTTTTCCATCTTTGAAAAATTAAGAAGGCACATGGCTCCTAAAATCATGATAAATGTTGGGGGCGAATGAATAGATAAGGTTGAATCAATTTTGAGTGGAATCACTCTAAGAGCTGTTATAGAGATTACATTAAAAAAGAAATCGAAGTTGGCTAACTAAGGAATTTTTGGAGCAATGCAAGAACGCTACCAGCAGTAGTCAAATTGTTCCATGTATGTGTCACCAGTTATAAGCTGCACGAGGAAGAAAAATGTCGCATCATACTTTACTTTTCTCCGTTGCAAAGCACGGACAATTTGCTAGTTTAAAAAAATCAATACATTTTTTGTCACAAATTCTTATTTTTCAATGAAATAGTTACTATCTTGTGCCGATTCGCTCAAACAAAAGAGAAATTTTGAGAGAAAACATCGATTTCCGAGCCAAACAACAATAAATGGATCAACCAACTCATCAGGCATCAGATTTGGGTTAGCTGCTAAGCGCTCCCACCATGGCCATATAGTAGTACAACGAGATCCGCCTGAGCCTGTGGCCGCGTCCACCGCCGCCTTCCATGGTTCCACCGTAAACACTGCGTAATTTACTGAGTGTTTTTATCAGCATTCAATTCACTATGGGTTCCCTCAGTTATTGCCTTTGTAAACCAGCTTTAGTGTTATGACTCTAAATATATTGAGAGAAGGTAACCCAGCCCACATAGATATATATGAGACCATAATGTCAAATATCTGCTGATTTGATGTTCCTTTTACTTTTTGATTTTTTCTTTGTCTAAAAATGAATAACTTTTCATAGTTCACCATTTCTTGTGTGAGTTGGGCGGAGGAGCTCCCAGATCCATGAGAAATTGAGAATCATATGTTTCTGAGTTAAAAAAAAGTTTTCATGCTGCTGAACTACCTGTATAGTTATTTATTTGTGTTATTCGGTGGTTTGAACCTGAGGATGAGGATTGGCCAATTGAAAATGCACCAAGGCTATACCTGATTTAACGAACTCTGGCCTTGCCTCTATTATTCCGGATATGTTTGGAAATTCCGGATCGTCCAATGTTTTGAACAATCTAGGCATAAAATGGCTATATTATTTTGGTCCAATTTCTGAATATACCATTTCATTTTTGGTAAGAACTGAGAAAATAATAAAACAGTTGACAAAATATGAAAAAAAATGTTGTTCGGTTGACAAAAAACATTCTTAATTAGTGGATTTCATCCATAGTCGAAGTCACCATTCCGCTTGAAATTCGACCTTAGTTATTTGAACAGAAATGTTGCCTTTATGTATAAATAAACAGATTTGTCAGACCGATGTTTGAGAAAATAGAATCGACATCCCACGTGCAATTAGCCTTTGATTAATTCAATAGGAAATTGTAAAATCCACCCCATAAACTTGAAGTTTGACATTCACCCTCATAACTTATTTTGTTGCATATACCCATCCACCCACCCACCCACAAGATGTTATTGTAAAAACCACCCCGGTGCGTATATACTGAACTGATTTCGCTCGCTTTCATTGATGTACATGCACGAATGACCATACTAACTAATTTAACCTTGTTCAAGTGCTTGATAAGACTTGGTCCCCAAGTTTTAGTGAAAAAATTATGCAAAGAGCAAAACTATGTGCAACGACAACTCTAATTAGTCATTCTTTTGCCAAAAGTTTCTGAAAATGCGAATATTGTATTCTTAAAAGCTAGCAACTTCTGTAAAGACTCCATCGGCTACTTCAAGTTAATGAAAATGGATTGAATCTGTTAAGTATGTGTATATTGGAATTGTTTTTGTAACAATATCTAGTAGGTGGGTGGATATTTGCAACAAAAACAGCTTATGTGGGTGAATGTCAAGCTCCAAGTGACTTATGGGGTGTTTTTTACAATTTTTTTGGATCTTTGAGAAACAAATAAGAAACAACTGCACAAACAAAGAAACACAAGCAAATTCTCTGGACATAGGAAATTGACTGCAATATCTATTATATATATAATTGATCAAGAAAAGGAGCCACCACGTTCGGTCTAAAATGCTAGAAATTCTCACGTTAATCGGAGAAAATAAGAAGAGAAAATTACCCACCATTACCATTATGAAACAATTAGACAAAAATACCCCTATATACGTTTAAAAATTACCCACCATCAAATATAACAATTGACCTAATACTGTTTCGATCGTTAGTACTTAGTTTGGAAACTTCGTGGATTTTGATGCTGCGGCAGGAAAGGAAGATTATCATGGCGCAGGAGCACAACAAAGGGGTTGAATCCATGGACAAGGATTGTTCACATGGTGAATATGCTGCTGTTCGTGTTGTGCATCTGCTAATCCATGGACAAGGATTGTTGCATCAATTTTTTGTTCTGCCAGTGCATGTTCAGTACGATCCGAAGAACCTCCGTTTCATATTTTCACCATGCAGGACTATACCACGTAAAGGCATCAAACAAGGTGGGCCATGGAAGTTCAGAGATCCGTCATCCATAGCCGACACGCACCATAGGGAACTTATATGCAGGCTCTTGATTAAGATAAAAAAATTCAAACATTTGGCATGTGCGTTGTTTAATCGCGGATCGAACCATGCCTAATCCCTTGACCCAGCTAGGATACAACAGGGATACCCAAAACCTGCGTAAAGCTTTATGCCTCGCTGCCGCAATGAATCATGGAAGTCCACCCATGCATGTACACATGCGTGCGCATGTTTGCAGCTATTTGAGAGATGTAACAGACACAGTTGCAGCGGACATTTTTTGCATTGACCAGGGTGGCGTTTGACAGTAGCTGCGAACAAGCAGGTTTGAAGGCGGTGACGAAAAGGAGCACGTTGGACGTGCAGTGACGACGCCGACGCAATGGATGGGCGTACAGGGGGTGGAAGACACTACTGCCGTGTTTGGTAGGCAAAAGAACACGCCGATACAATGGATAAGCGGACTAGCAGCGGCGGACGACAGTGTCCATGGAGGTGGATTGATGATCCATTCGACTCTCTGGACCAATCGAACTACCCACGATGAGCGAGCTGAGCAAAGGACAAGCCTTGGCCAACACCAGCTTGGTTCTGTAACCGCAATGGAGTAGTGGGGCACTATGAATTGGATACATGGAAGAACGACGACGCGATCGCAAAATAAATGGATAAAATTGTTTTCACTTATATGTCTTAAAAGACTAGGTTATATATATTGGTTTGCAACATGCACGTCATTTTGGCAAGCACGCATATTTGCAAAAAAAAGAAAAAATGTACAAAATTGTGTGGATCTTTATTTGCATGCTCTAATTATTTGGACTTCATAAAATAGTCATAATCATTCAAGAGGCATGTACCATGTGTTTAAACATACATTTGAAATATTTTTTTAAAAAATATAATACCGTGAAAACAAATTCAAGATTGACTTATTATTAGTTCATACCATCTAATTTTGTATGCAAATCCACGTCTAGAGTGATTAATAGTTATATAAAACTAAAGTATTTAGTTTTATGATTTTTTAAAGAAAATTATAATCAACCTAGAATGAAGGCCCACTTGCCAACTTTCACCTGAACTTATCAACGTCACTTTATGTAATAAGCAATGTATTTGGCATTCCAAATATCAATAACATATAAGAAAATGGTGAAATTATCATGCGTTGTCCACCGTCAATGATTACCTGAACTGGCATTTTCTTGAACTGGATAATTTTCTTAAGCTTAACATATAAGAAAATTGGATATATTTTAAGCTGACCGTGGAGGCGACACAGCGATCATATCATGCGTTGTCTTCGGACTTTCTGAGATGGGGATGGGCTAGCAGTAGAGCGTCCAGGTAATCATTGACGGTGGTGAACTTGACGTCCGGGTACAGCTGTGTCGCCTCCACCCCGATGGACGGGTCGATGGTCGTCTGCTCAAAATCGCCAGCTGCCACCGTGACATGCACCATCGCCAGCTGAAAGTTGAGCGGGAACGGAGACTCTTTGATTTTCTTGACAAGCTCCTCTTCGGGCATGTAGTACTTGTCAAGGCTTTTGCCGGTCTTCTCTTCCCAGAGGGAGACGAGATGGCTGAATGAGCACATGTTCGCCGGAGGCCGGATGTAGATCTTGTTCAGCGTTCGTGGATCCTCCACGGCTCTGATCACCAACATGCTCATATCCTTCTCATTCACGAAGATCACTACGGATAAAAACCAGTATTTGTTGATTAATTAGTACTGCAGCAGCAAGCTAGCTCGACCATAACATGAAAACGATGAGTATACCTGGTGTTTTCTCATCGCCGAAGATGGTTGCCATAGTGGCCGGAGGGCCGTCCAGTTGAGGGTCCCCGAGGCGTGGTAGCATGAACCCGTGACCCCAGTAGCTGCAGATGAAGGTGTGGGGGATCCCAGCCGCTCTCACAGCTTCCCTGACTCGAAGCTTGGCCAGAATCATGCTTTTCGACGGCTCCACCACCGCCTCTTTGCCGGCTTGATCCCAGGTCACAACCGTACTCGGATGGCACAAACCGCTGCCGCATCAATGTTTTCTTAATTTAGCCCCAAATAATTCTTCAAATTTCATTTCACTACTAGTATATTTAATAAGAAATGTAAGAGGGAACCTTGACATTGCCAGCTTCCTTTATGGCTGCCACAATCTTGAGCTGCCCATCATCTAAGTCCTCCGTTCCATGGTGCCCGACAGCAGAGATGACCACGTCAGCTTGTTTGCAAGCCGCCACCAAGCTCTCGTGGTCGTTCACGTCTCCCTGCATATAAATAATCACATGCATGCATGAGCTTATAGCACCAACATTCAGCATGTTCTTCTCGTTGCGATGCAGTCGTTTTACTGTAGTGACTGCTGAAGAAATAACTGCGAACACTGTAACTGCTGCTGAAGAAATAACTGGAACACTGTAGCTGCTGCAAAACAGCTGCTGCAAAGCAGCGAGGCGAACAGGGTGATTGTGTTCAGGGTGCCTAGCTTGAAGAGGCGTCGTCGGCACATACGCAGACAATGTTGGCTCCGTGGGCCTCGAATGCTTCCAGAAGCTTCATCCTGCCCGGGTCGCCGGCGGCAGAGCTGGCGCGGACGAGCACGGCAGTCGGGTGGCCGGCAGCGAGGCTTGCATTGACGAGGTGCTGCTCGATCATCCCCGTTCCACCGATCACCAGTATCCTACTACCACCCAACATGTTTTTTCAGATTTTTTGCTAATCTTCAGCGCGTAGAGGTAGCGATTAGATTGTTTGGCATCCATCATCCCCTCACCTTCGTCTATAAATAGACGACGTACGTATTACTTTGTGCATTTCTTATTTTTTCAATTTCCATTAACACGTGCTTTATATTATATTTATTATAAAGGTTAATTATGATGTGAGCGCCGAGGCAATTAACCGATGGGTGCGTATAATTAGTTAACAAGCTATTGCGCTGGTATTGTAATGCATATGACGGCCGTGTCCAACAACAACTAAAGGATAGTACATTTAGTACATATATTGTGCTGAATAGAGGAATCGTTCCAGAGTTGCTACCTTACTAGTGATTAATGTTTACCTATGTCAGACTCATGTGATATCTCAGTTCCTCAAACAGATTGTTCGGCTCTCCAACATCAACCAACCGCAAAACTAATAGCACTCTACATACCAATCAACGGCATTGATCTGCTTCCAGTGTACATAAGTCCAGTGACACTGTTACTGCTCTGTTTTTAACTCTTCAGTGTACCAAAACTCTGAAACTATTTGTGTACCAATCAGAGCCAGAGGTTAGGGATTTGTTTTCTTTTCATAAATGTTGGAGATGCTCTAAGGGGGAAATATAGTTTTTAAAAACAAGGCTTGACCAATGCTAAGCTGGCCGACTTTCTAATTTTTGAAAGGAAATGATATGCTTTGTCTCATTTCACATCAGAGGCGTGATCGTCGTGGAATATTGATTAATGTTTACGGGTGCCATCATCGGGTCAGTAAACAAGTTTCTACCTGTTCTGATTTATTATAATGCTACTAGTAGTATCCTACATCAGCTGGGACCGTCATTTTTTTTTTTTTTGAAAGACCGGGACCGTCATTTTTGTTTTAGCTGGACCTTTAGATTCCCATTTTATGTCCGAGTGTACCATTTCATGTCCTCCAGAATAACTCAGTTTTGAATAGTGACCTCCATCTACGGTCATCGTCGAGGATCGCTGGGCGAGGCCATATCTACGGGCCTACGGCGCCCCTTCCCCTCTCCGACACAGCAGCTTTTTCTGTACGAGCTTGCTGTCGACGGTGAGGTGTTTCTTCCTGTAGTCGATCAGGGATGCTTGGCTATGGCACCGGAGACGGGGGACGTCGTCGTCGACTGCTCCGAGTGCTTCCAGAGACGGGCGCCGAGGCTCACGAAGTCCCAGCGTTCATCAACCTGGTACCGCAGAACGACGCCCGGGTGTTTCCAGCACCCGCGATCATTGTGCATGCAACACGGCCGGCGTCAACAGCCGGGCGCTCGGCATGATGGAATTTCAAGTATATCATATGAAAATAAAAGATTAAAAACTATTGTGTTTATCAATGTTGGTTTGCTGAATTCGTATGCTTATACGACTAAAATGGAAAGATAACAACACTGCTAAAGTTAGGTGTGGCAGATGTGGAATTAAGCAAGATCTATCTATAATCCGAGGCGAGAATGCAAAAAAGAAAATGACACTAGCTAGGTGTGTAGTATCTCAAACGTATGCACAACAAAAATATTCTTCTCATTGGTAATTAAGAACCGAAAACTATAAGGTGCCATATATTTGACTAGATCTGTCTAGATTTTTTTTTTGTGCAACGATTGTTTTTTCTTTCTTGAGGATCAACTAGATCTGTCTAGATCAAACACAATGCTAACATCATGGGCCGTGACTCCTGTTCGTGGGCCATGGGATGTAATTTCAAGTGGAATTGTGGCTTCGACTATGGGTGAAAACTAAGTACCAATTTTTTTGAGGATTTCCTATATGTAGATCCTTCTATAAGAATCAACCTGTAGATCACTTTAAGAATCGTGCGAAAAAGAAATCCAAGGGCGGCGCGTGCTGCGGGCTGCTGCACAGTACACATGAACCGGACACGTGGCGCGCTGCTATTGGCGCAGGTTGGGTGGAGGAAAATGGATTTTGATTTCTAAACTTAAAACGTGATTTTCTTCCAAACCATAAGTTCGTTTTCGAATCCGTTTGAACCTACATGTTCTTTAGAATTAATTCTATAAAATGATATCCAATATGAATATTTTTAGAATTTTTTTAAAAATAATTTTTTCATCAACATTTTAGATATATGTGATCAACATTTTAGATGTACATGATCAACATTTTATATATCCGTGATCAACATTTTTCAGAAAAATGTTGACCCAGTTTTTCGAAAATGTTGACATAGGTTTTTGAAAATGTTTGTATATCAATTTCAAAATGATGAATCTACATGGAAATATAAAATATTAATATGATATAATTGTAAATTAATTACCGTGATTAAAACATAAGAAAGACAATAAGGAAAGAAAATAAAATCATACCTGATTTCTAGGCCGGCCCATGGGCCATTAGTGGGCTGATCTACAGGTTGTTATCTGAACCGACCAACACTGTTTTCCGAATTTTTGTCATCCATTTTATGTTTTTCTCGGTTCTTACCGAAAATTGAATAACATGTTCGTTCAAAGACTGAATAACACAGAATGAGGAGCTCCCAGATGCATGAAGCAACCCACTGATCATATTGTTCATGTATTTTATTTTTCATGTTTGTATGTTTATTTCAAAATGTCACTCTTGGATTGGTAGCTATACGTACCGTACACATGGACCACAAAAGTTGAGATTTGCATACTATATTGACATATTCGTACCTATACGTATTGAGGTGTTCCACATGATCAGCGCGTCAGTCGACAATTTCTTTGCATCTACAGTGTACGGACACAAGGTATAGACTATGATCTAATGGGATACTTGTTTTCCCCTTGGTGAAATGTGGAAAACTATTCTCTGCACCATCTTACCTACTCGAGCGTAGCTATGCCATTCCACTTTTTTTTTAGAACGTGCGGAGCACGTATTTCATTAAGGAAAAGAAGAAAATTGTTACTGCGTGGTCAGGGCTAAGGCCTCTAGGGGACTCAGCAAAATCCAACCACGAAGTATATACAAACAAGTGATACATATAGTAAGGCACTACAGACCCTCACCAACCAAAACTAAAAAAGGAACATGCTCCCAATCAACAACAGAAAGGAAGGTAAGAACAACAACTAGGCCTATCTAGGGAAGAGCAGCTTCAGCAACCTAAAGTACTCTTTTACGCGACCTAAGCCACTAATCGACAAAAGGAAGTGCGCCGAGATAGAAGAAGCTTCCGAAACTTGGATAAACCCGTCACCGCCTAAAGGTTGCCTTCGTCGATGATTTCTTTAGCTAGAGCGACCGATTGAAGGACATGGAGATTGAAGACTCTCTTGTTGCTATCCTTCGAAACCACCACACGGCGAATCTGACAAAGAGTGGGAACCTGAGTGAAGAACTTTACACACCCTTCTGCGCGACCATATCCTCCAGCTCAAAATATTCATTGTTTGTAATAACGCTCGCCTAAGTAGCCATAAAACTCAAGCATTCCTCCTAAAGGATATTTAACAGGTGAGAACCCAAACCACGGTCTTTGTAATTCATGGCTTCGGATGGTAAGAATCCTCAACGGAGACCTCATGATCACCCCTACCGTTCGTTACTCAGAAAAAAAGCCTATTAAGAACATTTTCAAGGCTTGCTTGATCAGAACGACCAGTTGAAATGCTTGAAAATGAAGCTTTTTAAAGCCACCACCGATCAAAAGAAGACGAATCAGTAAAGTGACGAAGGTGCCTCTGACCGGATAACCTTGCGACCAATATTGACGTCGTTGTGGGTATAACGTGAGCCACAACTCTCAATATCGACACACGGACTCGGGGCTAAGTTGTGTCCATCTTGCATTGGTAGCTTGATTCCTCATGATTTACCGTCATTACAAATGTTGAGCCACTCCAGAATCCTAATGGAACTGTGAAATTATTCCCTAAGGTTTAATATCTGTTCTGTCACAAGGGGCTTATGAATCCTTGTAATACTACGAGCGCTATACTTTTCTCGCGACATAATTGAGCTCCATTTCTCCAGAAAAACGTGTACTTGAGCCAGACTACAGGTTTAATACACTAGAGCTATAATTGTGTTCTTACCTGCAGAAAGGACTAATACACCAGAGCTGCGCATAACACGTAGGATACCTGAGCTGATCTGTACTTGTCGACCACCGAGGCTCAGAATCGAATCTTATTTAGATCTCAGGACACTCGTGCATGGGATCTTCCAAGGTTAAGAATTTTCTCTAAATGTTTGTGCCCATACATTAGATCTTCGAGGCTTATCATTTTATAGTCAACTCATATGTGCGCTGACACTGCCTCCTCCAGCTTGATTCCGTAGATAGATCTTCCTAAGCTTTCAGGGTCAACTCGTTTGCAGATGCTGTGTGCACGCGGTGCGCGTGAAATGTCAACGCAATTAGCAGAGAAATAAGCACTGAATCGCCAGACGTAATGCAGAGTTTTATATCCAGCAGAGCAGACGAGCAGCTGATCCTAAATAAATAATTAAAAGTAAGGTCGGTAACAGAAGATTCTGTAATACAGATCGATTGAGAAAAATTAGTCCTAGCTCCTAGCTGGAAATCTGTGTGCTCGCTCGAGATCAATATCGAGTTCCAGCAATATAAATAGAGGGCGTAACCTGCATGCCATGCAAAACAAGCAGCCCCTTGTTAGACTGTAACAACATCTATCTTGCCACTGATTCTCAACCATGAGAGCACTCGTGGTTCTTCTGCCGCTCCTCATCCTAGCCCTCACAGTCCATGTAGCCCGAGGTGATGATAAGCAGGAGGGAGAGGGACACGGTGTAGGGCCAGTGAAGAATCCACATTGCCGGAAGCTAGGGCGGGGTCAAGACCCCCATGGTAAGGGTCAGGGGCTAGGCAAGAAGACTGAGTGCGATGAGGGTCAAGAATCACCACCATCGTCACCTCTTCCTCCTACCAAGGTCCCAATTTTCCCAGTGACCAACCCTCCACCCCCAAACTACCAAGCAAACAGCCCTCCTCCGCCACTGTTGGGATCTGGACCCCCTGCCACCCCTCCAACCTATGAAGCTAATAACCCGCCATCCCAGTCGCCGTCATATCCTCCTGCCACGCCTCCAGCCTATGAAGAATATGGCGATCTGTCTCCACCGACATCTAGCCCCCCTACCACACCTCCGACCTATGAAGCTAACAACCAACCGCCACCATCACCAGTTAATAGTCCTGCCCCCGCCTCACCTCCAACCTACGAAGATGATTCTGAGGTAAATATTGATGACTCAAGAGAAAATAACATTGTACTAGTTTGAATGTTCTCGCTCTTTCGAAAAATAAATATTTCTCATTGCAAAGTCTACCTTCCATGTTATGATACTATGAGCTGCCACAGCTCCCGTCAGGGGCGAAGCCACATAAGGCTTCCCGAGTGCCATGGCACCAGGGTAAAAAGTTTAATTAAGTGATTTGGCACTTGTTTTTCACCTAAATGGCACCATCCAAAAGCAATTGTTGGCACCACCCAGGGACTGGCACTCGGGTTGCAAGACTTCTAGCTTCGCCACGGGCTCCCGTAGTTTCTGATTACATAATATTGACTCTAGCAAAGATGTACGTGGTTCTGAAGTGCTATCTCCGAGAGCTCGATCGTCGGTTATTCAGTTTTGATTTCTTTATCTCCTAGTTAGTCAAGTCCTCATATATTAATTGACATACTGCTCTTTGTCCACGTGCACAACAGTCAATAATGGCGCTTCTTGTTAATTATCAGTGGGTTAGTTGACCATTTAGGGATCAACCCATTATGGATTCCACAATTATTAGTAGATATAAACCTTTTAGAACCAACTTTAGTGCTAATCTCATTATACTGAGAAGTTAACCCAGTCCTTAGATCGCACTATACAGGACACCGCACTACGAGAAACCCATAGTTTGCCGGATGCCTGAGCGTTTGCCGAGAGCAAATCGTCGGGCACTCGGCAAATAAATGGTTTGCCGAGAGTCGCTCTCGGCAAAAGCGGGGCACTCGGCCTCCTAAGTTTTTCCGAGGGTAAGCCTTCGGCAAAAACAAACTCTCGCAAAAAAAAATAAAAAATAGTTTGCCGAGAGCCCTGCCCAAAACACTCGGCAAAAATTATACGCTCGGCAACATGTGACAGCCGTCCGAAATTCGCGACGGCGTCAGGAGTGTGGGCCTTGGGCCGCGGTTTGCCGAGAGCTGTATGGCGACATTTGGCAAAAAAATATCAGTTTACCGAGTGTTAGTGCAACAGCTCTCGGCAAACCAGACACTAGGTAAAATATTTTTGCCTTTGCCGAGTGCTGCTCTCGGCAAAATAGTTATTGCTTTAGAATTCTTCAAATCAAAAAGTTGTAACATACAAAGTTGTCTAAAATCTGGAGGCCTACACTTTTTATTTGGGTCATTTTTTCATTGGACAAAGTGATGGTAAACTTGTTCACAAACTATAAAGGTCCAGTGGAGTTCATAAAAACATGAAGAGGTACATTTGAAATTTGTGAACAATGTGGCTACAATTATATCGTATTAAAAAATGATCAAAATAGAAGTTGTAGGCCTTCATAAGTTACACATCTTCGCTGTTGAACACTTTTGAAATTTGAATTAATTTTGTTAGCAAAAAATACATTTGAATTTCAAAAAAGAAAATTTGAATTTTGAAAACGATAACGGATTGAAATTTTGTAAAAATAAAAGTGGTAGATAACAAAAAGTTATGAAAATTTGTAGTACAGTACTTTCCAAATTGAAATCAAAATGTCAACCAAAACAACGTTTGAAAGCAAAGAAAAAAACCATTAAAAAAAGTTTGCCGAGAGTGGTGCCGTGGGGCTCTCGGCAAACATTGAAAAAGAAAAAAATTAAAAATGTTTGCCGAGAGCCAGACCTCGTGCTCTCGGCAAACCTTTCGAACACTTAGCCACTTCCGTGGAACCTTTCTTCCTCCCTTGCATTATTCTCCCCTCCGCCACCAGATCCCCGCTGCCGCCTCCCCGCCGCCGCCGTCGATAACGCCCTGCCCGCCCGCGGCCTCCTCCACCGCACCCACCTCGCGCCGCCGCCCTACGCGCCGCCACGATGCTCGCCCCTCCTCCATCTCACCTATCCCACCCCTCCGCGCCGCCTCCACCGCACCCATCTCGCCCGCCGCTCCTCCACCTCGCCCGCCACGCCCGCCCGCCACTGCGCCCGTCCTCCACCTCGCCTGTGTCTGCAATTGACCTCGCCCGCTCCTCCATCTCGCCCGCCACCGCGCACGTCCTCCACTGCGCCCACCCCGGTCCCGAACGCTGCCGCGCCCGCGCCCGCCGTCGCCCTCGCGCCATCACCATGCCTCCACCACTGCAACGTGGCTCGGGCCGCGCCGTCCCCGTCGATCTGCTGTCCTCCCATTGATCTGCTGCCCACGTCTTCCCCGTCGTCGACGACGAGCTGTCCGGCCCTGCCCGACCCCTCCCGTGCTGCCTCGGACCTCGTCGACGACCAGCTTCCCCGGCGCCCTCCCATGGACCACCTGCTGCCGGCCCGGCCCCTCGCCGTCGTTGAGCAGCAGCCGCCGGGCCCCTCCCCGTCGACGAGCTGCAGCCCCTGCACCTCCCCTGCCACCTGCCCCTCCGTCGCCGACGACCAGCAGGGGTCCCCGACGCCCGGCCATCCCCCACCAGCTAGCTAGGTAAGTTTTTTTTTCTTCTTTTGTTTTTTGAAATGAAATTGCAGACATGGAATTAGAGAGTTGGAAATGAAATTAGAGAATGTAAATGGTAAAAATGAAATTAGAGAGTTGTAAAAATAAATTTGTGAAATTGTTTGTAAATGAAATTGCTTGGAAATATGCAAATATGAATTTGTAGTTGTATTTCTATTTCATGAACCTACTATCCTTAGCTTGCATTTAATGGACTTTTAGTTGTCGTTGTCGAGCACATTGTATTTGAACTACGTGGACACTTTGTATTTGAACTATGTGGCACTCTCTATGTGGACTTGAGGTGAATGTGATGTGGTTTAGTGTTTGTGGTCATTTTATATGCTTGTGATAGTGATGGTGATGATAAATATGTGTATCTGATGATTCTGAAAATATATGTGTCGTTTATTTGTGATTGTGGTCCAGGTTGTAGCAAAAATAAACATTTTATTGCAACCTGTAACAATTATTTGCCGAGTGTCTGTGGCCTTTGCCGAGAGCCAGGGCCAGGCACTCGGCAAAGTAACCATCATTTGCCGAGTGCCCTGGCCCTGGCACTCGGCAAATGTCCAGGGTTTGCCGAGTGCCTGGCGTCAGTGGCACTCGGCAAACCCGGGCTGACGGCCGTTTGGGCCGTCAGCGCACCTTTATTTTGCCGAGAGCTAAAGTGGCACTCGGCAAAGGGTTTGTCAAGTGCCCGACATTTGGCTCTCAGCAAACCCCTCTTTGCCGACTGGAATTTGCCGAGAGAGGTTTGCCGAGAGTTACACTCGGCAAACCCTTTGCCGAGAGGAAACAGAGCTTTGCCGAGTGCAACGAGCACTCGGCAAATAACCGGTTTCCCGTAGTGCCGTCAAATGTCAATGAATATAAATAAAAATAAATATCTGTTGATTGGATGTTCCTTCTTTTATTTTATCAGTCTACTTTAAAAGGTGAATAGCTATCCATAGAGTTCACTATTTTTGGGAGCTCCCAGATCCATTAAAATCACATGTTTGTGAATGCAAAAAGTATTTTAGTTTTGATCTTGCTTAATGACTTGTGCTACTGCTATTTAATGTTTTGCACAGACGAAGGATTGACCAAAAGAAAATGCACCAAGACAAGGCCAGGGAGGGAGTGTCTCAATAAAGCCCCAATCTAAGTAGATTGCCTATGGATGAGATGAGGCATACTGCTTTACTTTATATTTTATTAAGAGAAAATGAGCTTTGCGAACTTATTTGGCCAGCAGGCCATTTGTATTTGTAGTATTTTGTCACCTATGTACACCTCATATTTAAACCTTGGTATCTTTTGCTACTCGATTGTGTGACTTTTCTGTGCCAAGCTTATGTGTATCAATATAATGAATGACGTGTGTTATAGCCCGGATGAATATGAAATAACTACAAGATTAACGGTCTTAGATGTCAGTGGGTCATTTTGAGATACTATGTAATGTTGTAGGCTTGAAGCCTGAACCACACTTGCTACGAGAGTAATATAGAGTGACTGTATGTGGATCCTCGGACTAATTACAATCTTTAGCAATACAGGAAAGTAAGACTTCACCTAACCCATTTCAATTTAGACACCACAAAACAAAGAGAAAAGCTGGATTTGGAAGAGTTGAGCTCGGATGCAGGCACATCCAACACTATGTATGCGAAATCACTGCAGAGAGTCGCTTGTTTTTGGAACCAATGGCATGGCAAAAGTAATCTACGTACGACTTATGTTAAGAAGAGAATTTGCACAAGTCGCCCGAGACACATTTGAGAACAGAGCAACTGCCATCCTAGCGACTAAAACTAACAAACCCAATATATTTTTTCACAGTTTCTTTATTTTTTTCAGTGAAACATATGCGTGCACTGTCTTGTGCCGCCGATTCGCTCAAGCAAAAGAGAAACATTTTCACAGAAGACATCTTTGGTTTTGGGTCGAACAACCAAAACGGATCGGTCAGCCAACTCATCAGGCCTCAGAGTCAGGTGAGCTGCTGCTGAGCGCTGTCACCATGACGAGGAGGTTCTGGTACGACGATCCGCCGGGACTCGTGGCAGCGTCCGCCGCCGCCTTCCACCTCGCCGCGCTGACCCGCATCTCCTCGCTCGCCATGGCCTCCTT
Organism: Eragrostis curvula; assembly: GCA_007726485.1. Lineage (NCBI taxonomy): Eukaryota > Viridiplantae > Streptophyta > Magnoliopsida > Poales > Poaceae > Eragrostis > Eragrostis curvula. Next base: position 48,365,597 of record CM017439.1, read on the forward strand.
GACCAGCTTCGCAATTTGCTCCCTCTTGACCTCGGCGTCGAGCCGGACGCCGACGGCCCACACCTCGCAGGCGTACTTGCAGTTGGTGAACTGGTCGGCGAACCCGGGCCAGCACACCATGGGCACGCCGGCGGCGAGGCTCTCGCACGTGGAGTTCCAGCCGTTGTGCGTGAGGAAGCACCCCACGGCCGGGTGGCGCAGCACCCGCTCCTGCGGGCACCACGTCGTGACGTGGCACCGCCGCTCTGTCGACGCCGGGAAGCCCGCGGGCAGCGCGCCGGCGACGCCGCCGGGGACGAGGCCGTCCCGGACGGACCAGAGGAACGGGTGGCCGCTCGCCGCGAGCCCCCACGCGAACTCGGCTGCCTGATCCGGCGTCAGCACCGTGTGGCTGCCGAAGTTGACGTACACCACGGAGTGCTTTTCCTGATGCGTGTCCAGCCACGCGAGGCACTCGGCGTCCTGCTTCCACAGGCTCAGTTCTTTGGTGGTGGAGTAGTCGTCGGCGGTGGCGTGACGGGGGAGGAGGGAGCCGAGGGGCCCGATGGTGTATATGTGGCGGTACTCGGCGCGGAGCGCGGCGAGGACGTCGGACTCCAGGGCGTCGAACGTGTTGAGGACGAGCGCGTCGGCCTTGGCGCAGTTGTTGGCCTCCGACTCGTTGAAATGGAGGCTGAAGTCGTCCGGGTCGGTGGTGCGGATGAAGCTCGAGATGTCGCCCAGGCTGATCGGTGGCATGCCGGGGATCCAATCGATGATCGTCGTGTCCAGGTAGCCGTTCGTCAGGCAGCTCTCATCTGCATCTCAGACTCTCAGAGTCAGTCGAGTGTTCGTGAACTACGCAATAATTTCTGGGTATGTGCAATCTTTCTTACCTTTGAGCGGCACGTAGCCTCTGTCCTCGAGCTCCAGGATCCGCATGTGCGCCATCAGCGACGCCGCGCTGCCGCCCCAGAACGCCATGGTCGTCGGGACGCCGAGCTCCCTCGCCACGCCCAGCGCGAAGCTCATCAGCGCGGTGGGCAGCACGCACGTCACCGGCGGCACGCCGGGCTCGCGGTTCAGCCGCTCGATCAGCCCCTTGAGCGGCGCGGCGCCGCGCGTGGTCAGCGACACGGACAGGCTGCGGCCGTAGTCCTGCTTCCCGCGGTCGGCCTCCGACAGGCCGTCGGGGATGGCCTCGAACCGGAACCCGTCGTCGCGGCGGCCCCGCACGGCGCCGGCCTGCACGCGCCGGTGGTTGTGCTCGGTGTTGACGAAGGTCACGTAGGCGCCTTGCCCGTGCAGCAGCTTGGCGATCTGCAGCGCCGGGTTGATGTTGCCGGCGCCCGGGTACGGCACCACCACCACGTGCGGCCTCCTCGTCGCCATCGCTTCACTCACTTCCTCGGTGCTGTCGATCGATCCTTTACTAGCTAATTTACTACTATCCTGCAGTGGCGTTTACCCAAAGTATTGAAATGGCGCGTGTCGCGACGCAGGAAGTCGACCAAGGAGGATGGATGATGTATCATTATGTGCAGACGAGGTCCGATCGATGCTCTGGATAAACGTTTCATACGTCACCGGGCCCTGCCGCTTGACAAAAGCCGTCCATGACAAAAAAACATTCAAGATAGATAGTGACGTCTGAACATACAGGGACCAGGATAAGCTGCCCTTACCTGCCAAGATGATAGTCACGCGTGCTCCGACAGACGCAGTCATCTAACTCAACTCGTCGCCTCATGGCGCTCAACGTCACCTTCTCGATCGCCATGGACTATATATGTAGATTGCTTTTACCGGTGCAAGGACGATGATGGACTACTGCAATGCCGCCAACACACATGCACCCCACACTCAAACAATTTTTTGATGATCAAACCGACAAATCTCCATGCCAGCCAATGCATGTCCCCGATCCCCTTCTACTCACGACTGCCTGTTAAGATCAAACCCACAAATCTCCATGCCACCGTCAAGACCAGCTCAATCTACCTCGTTCTGAACAGTGTCCAACATCTGAGGCAACATGCCGGACGGCCAGTGCCGGCGCTCACCGCTGCGACGTCACAAACAACGTTGTTGAGGTACAAGTTGGTGAGAACGAGGATATGAGACCACGAGATCGATCAATGGAGCGGCTTGGAGAGTGCACGATCAGCAGGCAGATAGTTCCGGCCCTGTCAGTCCATCGGTTTCAGACTACATTGTTTCATTCAGAGCCGGAGGACAAACGAGATCCAACACCGGAGACCACGAAAAGCAGCTGCGTCTTGGGGAACTCCCTGCTTATCAGGGGCAGACAAATCTCTTCCAACAAAGGCTGGTGCTAACGGGATAATGTTCAGTTAAAGAAATAACCAAATCATCCTTCTTATGTCCATCAGTGCATTTGGACTGTAACATGCATGACAGCTGTTTAGTTATCTCATGCACCTCTGATTCATTAGTAGAAGCAATCTATCAGGAGTAGTGCATGGGAAGTGGTGAACCAAGAACGACCCTTATGGCGGCAGCGGCGAGCGGTGCTCTGAAGAACGAACTTCACCGGCAGCAAAACGTCATATTGGCTTGGCAGCAGCCAGGAACAAAATCAAAGCGTTCATTTTGTTATTTTTGCTCATCTTATAGAAATAAATTCCAGAAGGACCATTCAAATGCTACCAAGACTATGAACACAAGACTTTGATTGCTGCTTTACAGTACTGATCGTATATGATCGTTTGTACCTTGCCGATGCTTGATTTGTGGTGCCCATATTCTTTTATTTAGAGCTTTTTTATGGTGCCTTCTACTCCCTTAGAAGGGTGGGAGTAGAAATAAAATCCGATTATCAAATATTCGAGGGTATATGGTCATTTATATGAGGTATAAATGGAAATCTTAAGGGTTATCTTCGGTAATCTCGCAAACCTAATCCCTGACCCATCGCCATCTTGTGAAAGCGCTCGCATTCCATCATCCCGCCGCCGCCCTGCACCAATGATGGTCTTCCCTCACCAGCCGAAAGCCTACAGGATGCCGGATTCCCTCACCCCATTGCCGTTATGTGTCGATCGATGTCTCGAGCCTTCACTATGGGAAACAGGTCATTTGCCGAGTGCCAGAGGCACTCGGCAAAGAGGTCACGACATTCTTTTATAACTTTGCTGAGAACTTTTTATCGGGCACTCGGCAAAGTCTTTGCGGAGTGCCAGAAAAGCTTTCGGCAAAATATAGTTACATGACGGACGATGACGGCCGTCAAAGCTAGTTTGCCGAGTGCCCAGGCACTCGGCAAACTTGCCATAGCATGCCGAGTGCCAGGTCTGTGGCACTCAGCAAACTATGGTTAGTTTGTCGAGTGCCTGGCCTGTGTGGCACTCGGCAAAAAAATTGGACATGTTGCAATAAAATGTTTAAATCGACTACAACCTGGACCAAAATGACACCAAATCATACATATATGATCACCATTATCAGAGACACATAGTGCGTGCAGGCCGCGACGGAGGGGAGCGGGGCGGAGCGTATAGTGCGGGGCGGCGGAGCGAAGGCAGCGTTGTGCGCACAGGCCACAGGGCAGTAGAGCTGGGGCAGAGCAGGGTGTGGCGTGACAGCGAGTGCGCGCGATGGCGTGGGCGCACATGATGCGGGGTGCGGCGGTGGCACGGTTTCCGGGGAGGGCACAGGGCAGGCGGCGGGAAAGGAAGGAAGGAGGAGCGGTAACCTTAGGATTTACTTTGCACACAATTCTCAAAGTTGGGTGCTCCATGGGCTACTAGCACTCGAGTGTTGTATATATAGGAACTCCTGACGGAAGAAATTGGGGTTGAAGGGTCCTCAGGCAGGATCTAAGACTGACTCCAACGGTGGTGGCTACCCAAAACCCAGATTGGGCGTAAACAGTGTTCAACATACAACATCAAAAAATCTACATCTCCAACAAAGTACCCAAACCCAAACCAAATCTCGTCGTCGCCCTCCATGCCCCCTCGCCGCCGCCGGCCGCCGCCCGCGCATCCCGTGCCTCCACGTCCCCTCGCCGCACGGCTGCGGTGGAAGAGGAGGAGCGCGAGGCGGCGACGGAGAAGGAGAGCGAGGCGGCGGCGGACGAGGAGGAGCTGGAGTGGGAGGAGGAGAGGAGGGTGAGGCGCGGCCTGAAGGTTGCTCGGGGAGGGGAGGGGGGAGGGCGACGGGGAAGCATTGGGTCGCCGTGCGACACACCGCATTTGTGGGTGATGAGGTGCTTCACCCTGAAAATGGGTAACGCATCTGGATCACCCGTTGGGGAGGGATGTTTTGCAGGTTTTAGGACCCATTTTTGGTATGAAGTGCTCAATAAGGCACCCGATGGAGTCAGCCTTAGGGTGGTCCAAGGCCCACCCCATAAATCCTCCAGTGTTGCTAGTTGATATATGTGGGGAAATTTTCAGTGCAAATGGAAATTGAATGCGATGGTGCAAACATGCAATTTCACTCGTTCGATCGTGATCCAAGGGCTCTTGTTCTTTCCATAATCCCACATGTGGTCTTTTGGAAACAACTTCCCAATTGTATATTTTTATTTTGGAAATATTTGGAAGGAACAAGAGCCCTTGGATCACGATCGGACGGGTGAAATTGCTTGTTTGCACCATTGCACTCAATTTCCATTTGCACTGAAAATTTCCCCGATATATGTAAGCTATATCCTGATCGGGCGTGCTAGTTAAGCTGAGAACCCTGCTGAATCAAGATAAGACTTGGAAGAGCTGAGCTCAAGATAAATCACTCGAGTAACTCAGCTGTAGTTCAGACGTGATTACGAACGGGAATGTTGTGCCCATTAAACAATTCAGTGACAGACTTCTCCATGTTAATTGTTACAGATAAAAAAATATATCACCTCCCTATATAGGAACCCTGCAAAGAATGATCAATTTCGGTGCACAATAATGTTCGAAATGGGGAAATTAGAAAAATGAAGTAATTTGATTTCTTTTTGCAGCGTAACAAATTTTACCAGTAGTAATCAGGTAGCTTTCGAAAGTTGGCATTAATTGTACCAGATAGAGAGACCAAAAATATCATGCATAAAAACGCTTGTAATAAAATGTATTTGCCCTGTGCCACGCTTTAGGCTGAGTCCACTGATCCGCCTTGCATTTACATATGCCACATTGGTGAAATTGTTCTAGTGTTCTTAAGCCATGCTTAAAGTTCTCAAAACGCAGCGCGTAGTCGTAATCTCACACGTTAGTGAAGACAAAAGATCGAGCAACTTCTGATTCAACCAACAGGCTTCGTTACTTACTTTCACTTTGATCCAGGGTTCAGCTGTTGTTCCGATGAGAATAATTTACAGGACAAAATAAAGTTACGTTTTTCAGAACCTTGTTTTATTCTTGTAGGCCTTTCTTATTAAGCATGTAGAATCTCGTTTTAGCCTGGATTGTCGGGAACTGACATACGACATAAACTCATGTAGAGGAACAGAAGGCGTAATCATTGTATACATACTGAAAACTACATCGATTCATCTTTTAGGTCACATATATTCAGAGATGCTTGCTCCATCTGGTGTACTTTCAATCCGTGCATCTGGTACCCATCTAAGTGAGAGAAGAAAGGAATGACAATCAAGCTTCTGAATGCAAGCAGTGAGCATGAATCGTTCAGTTCTACGTGCTTTCTCATGAGAAATGTACATGTTATACACTCAAGCAACAGCTTACCGTAGTTTTCAACTGACAGCATCGATGAGGTGCTGAGTTCAATATGATTCGGTTTCTGTCAGTAAAATGGCTAGAAGCTCCACCGCTCCTGTACCTCACATGATCGCCTGACATGTAAGATGGAGGCAACTTCATCGGCCGTCCATTATGGGTAGTGTGCCGACCTGTGTATGCTACATAATTTAATTCAGATCTCTCTGGCCTGACAAATCAGATCTTCGAAGTCGCAGAAATTATTAGAGCACCCACATACGTGGTCTAGACTGAATCTTCGAGGCTTTCACTGTTTCTTCGTTCTGAAGTCAACTAGATCTTGTGCAGAGATAGTTATAATTTTGTGTAAGCCTGATCGCTGCCAATTCGTGTGTTGATATTACTTTCCAGATAGGCTCATGTCAGAAAAATATCATTTGACTGGCGCGATCCTTTAGGCAAGATCAATGCTGCGCGCGCGGAGAGCCGTGCCCGCTGTAAAATGTCAACTAATAGCAGATAAATATTAAGCAACGAAGCGCCACAGTTCAGTTTAGGAGATGCCCTCTCTCTCTCTCTCTCTCTCTCTCTCGGTCGGCATTAACAAGAGGTCATAAATGAGCTGAGCATCTGACATTCAATTAACGGGGGAAAAAAAAGGAAAGGCCGGTGGGAAGACAGGATCTAGCTTTATTTTGAAACTCAGACAGATCAGATCAAGCGAACCATGGCTAGCTAGTGAAGGATGATGTACCGGTGGCACAACTATAAATACCAGCCTCGTCCGTCCCATGCAACATAAGCCCAAGCTTGAGCAAGCAAGAACCTCTCTTGCAAGCTTTCCCGCTGCCTAGGCTTAGCGATCTCAAGTCATGAGATCGCTCGTAGTGCCCCTCCTCTTCCTCACCCTCCTCCTCACAGTCCACATAGCCCGAGCTGACGAAAAGTCTGGGGGCAAGGATAGCAGCAGCCAAAGCCCTAAGAAAGAAGATGGCGAAAAGAACACCAACAAAGGCGATGGTGATAACAACTCCAGCAATGGAGTTGGACCGGTGAAGAATCCACATTGTAACAAGCCGGGTCGTGGACCGGACCCGCATGGTGATGGGCATGGACCACCGAAGAAGGATGACAAAGAGTGTGATGATGGGGGAGAATCACCATCACCGCCTAATGAAGAAGGGCCTCCCTCCGACACACCATCGTCACCACCATCACCATTGGCGAGCCCTCCCGCAACAACTCCTGCTACACCTCCACCGCAATCCCCACCACCATCACAGTATAGCCCTCCTGCCACTCCACCACCTCAATCTCCACCGCCAACACAATCAAGCCCTCCTGCATCCCCTCCAACTAACCAGCCACCCCCACCACAAGCAAGTCCTCCTGCCACGCCACCACCACAATCTCCACCACCATCACAGTATAGCCCTCCTGTCAGCCCTCCGACAGACCAGCCACCCCCACCATTAGCAAGTCCACCTGCTACACCACCACCACCACAATCCCCGCCTCCAATAAACCAATCACCCCCGCCATCAAGTACCCCTGCATCATCTCCCACACAGTCTCCACCGCCATCACAATATAGCCCTCCTTCCACGCCACCAACAAACCAAACACCCTCACCGATGGTTAGCCCACCCCCAGCAACACCACAACCACAATCTCCACCGCCATCCCAATCTACCCCTCCTGCATCGCCTCCAACTAACCAGCCACCTCCACCAAAAGCAAGTCCTCCTGCTACGCCACCTTCACAATATAGCCCTCCTGCCATACCTCCAACAAACCAGCCACCTCCACCAGCCGCTACACCACCCCCACAATCTCAGCCACCGATGGCAAGTCCACCCCCTGCTACTCCTCCAGCACAGTCTCCACCGCCATCACAATCAAGCCCTCCCGCATCCCCCCCAACCAACCAACCACCTCCACCACTAGCAAGTCCTCCTGCTACACCACCGCCACAATCTCCACCACCATCACAATATAGCCCTCCTTCCACGCCACCATCAAATCAGTCACCCCCACCATCAAGTACCCCTGCGTCACCTCCACAACAGTCTCCACCCCCAGCAACACCACCACCACAATCTCCACTACCATCCCAATCTACCCCTCCTGCATCTCCACCAACTAACCAGACACCTCCACCAAAAGCAAGTCCTCCTGCTACGCCACCGCCACAATCTCCGCCACCATCACAATATAGCCCTCCTGCCACGCCACCAACAAATCAGTCACCCCCACCATCAAGCACCCCTGCGTCTCCTCCACAACAGTCTCCACCCCCAGCAACACCACCACCACAATCTCCACCACCATCCCAATCTAGCCCTCCTGCATCTCCTCCAACCAACCAGACACCTCCACCAAAAGCAAGCCCTCCTGCTACGCCACCGCCACAATCTCCACCACCATCACAGTATAGCCCTCCTGCCACACCTCCAACAAACCAGCCACCTCCACCATTAGCAAGCCCACCTGCTACACCGCCACCACAATCTCCGCCACCGATGGCAAGTTCGCCCCCTACTACTCCTCCATCTCAGTCTCCACCACCATCACAATCAAGCCCCCCTACATCTCCTCCAACCAACCAATCACCTCCACCATCTGCAAGTCCAGCTGCTACACCACCACCACAATCTCCACCACCATCACAATATAGCCCTCCTGCCACACCTCCAACAAGCCAGTCACCCCCTCCATCAAGTACCCCTGTGTCACCTCCAACACAGTATCCACCACCATCCCCACATAGCCCTCCTTCTACGCCACCAACAAACCAGACACCACCACCGATGGCAAGCCCACCCCCGGCAACACCACCACCACAATCTCCACCGCCATCCCAATCTACCCCTCCTGCATCCCCTCCAACCAACCAACCACCTCCACCAAAAACAAGTCCTCCTGCTACACCACCATCACAGTATAGCCCTCCTGCCACACCTCCAACAAACCAGCCACCTCCACCATTAGCAAGCCCACCAGCTGCTACACCACCACCACAATCTCCCCCACCGATGGCAAGTTCGCCCCCTGCTACTCCTCCATCTCAGTCTCCACCGCCGTCACAATCAAGCCCTCCTGCATCTCCTCCAACCAACCAACCATCTCCACCACTAGCAAGTCCTCCTGCTGCTACACCACCACCACAATCTCCACCACCATCAAGTACCCCAGCGACACCTCCACAACAGTCTCCACCGCCTTCCCAATATAGCCCTCCTTCCACGCCACCAACAAACCAGACACCCCCACCGATGGCAAGCCCACCTTCTACTACGACACCTCCACCACAGTCTCCATCGCCATCACAGTCAAGCCCTCCAACATCCCCTCCAACAAACCAACCTCCACCGTCAGGAAGCCCCCCTGCTACACCTCCGCAACAATCTCCCCCGCCTTCACAATATAGCCCTCCTACCACACCTCCTACCTATGAATCTCCCCCATCTGATGTTCCTGATTATTCTCAGGGGTGGTCTCAAATTCCAAATGTACATGAAAAAGTGTACTGGCAGATTGGGAACTTTGTCGTGCAGATGCGTGGTAACAAGCTTAAGCTTATTGACATACTTTGGGTGAGCATGCAGCCCGCGGGGATTGGCCGCAACTATTTCCTTGTCCTAAAACTTGCGGATGAAATTAAGAAGGTTGGAAGGTACCATGCATTTGTCTGGGGTGTGCCCAAGGAAGACCAACTGGTTGCTATGCAAGTACTGGCATTCCGCTACATGGGAAACTAGTAAGCTGAGTGTGTTGATGGTACATCAATGTGCCTTGTTTCCATTTGTTTGCAGTGTTGCACAAATGGGAAGGAGAAGGCATGGCCATATGTAGGAGTATGCATGATTACCTTTTTGTTGTAGCAAAGAGAGTTTTGCTTCCTTATCATTGTACGATTTAGCTTTTCAATAAAGATTATGTTGCTTTTTTTCTTATAATGTATTGTGAATTGCTAAAAAAATTGGTTATCATATCTATGCAATACAGATCTAATGAAAGATATACAAAGTTGGACTCTTTAATTAGTTGCAGCCAATCCTTGTTTATATGTAAGAAAGGTAATTATTATTTTTAGATAATAGAAAGGTAATGATTAGCTATTAAGCCCAAAATATAATTGCTTGACCTTTGTATGTTGTATATCATATTATTAGGGTATTCAAAGAAGTCAATCGGTTATCGTAACAGCATGAAACAGCCCTATTTAATGTTTATATCCTATCTACTAATTAACGTGTCAGACTTGGCCGCAGTCACACCCTCAACATTCGTATCCACAGGCCACATTCACAATGGATTGTCCCTCTGGAAGCAACTATAGATGGAGTCGCATTAGCTCATTTATTTTTTATATAATGAAATATGAAGTCAACAAGTTTTACTATAATTTCAAAAAAAAAATATCAAATTACGTTACTTAGGGCAACGATCTGGTATCGATTTAATTAAGTAGATAACAGATTTGACCTCCATCTCATCGAAATCAACTCTAGCCGTGCTATCATGGCAGGACACACACACTACCGGAAACCTCATCTTTGCCGAGCGTCCAAAACACTCGGCAAAAGCCAGAATACACTCGGCAAAAAGTTTGCCGAGTGTGACACTCGGCAAAGAGCACACGGCAAACAGTTCTCGGCAAATAGCTCTTTGCCGAGTGCTTTTTGTCGAACACTCGGCGAAGTGTTTGCCGAGTGCCAAAACTGACCCACGGCAAACACATTCTGAAAATAATAAAAAAAACACGGGCCACCGCGGCGGTCGCCGCCCGCCGCCGGACACCACACCCCGTGCGCGGCCACACGCGTCATCCCCGGCTCGCATCGACGCTTCAACTGCCGGCGCGCGCGCAGATCAAGCGATGGAGGAGGACGGGGCCGGCGCGCCCCTGCAGATCGAGCGGGGCCCATGGCGCGCCGCCATGGAGGACCCCGGCTTCGTTCCTCGTCGTCACCTGGATCCCGGCTTCGTGCAGCACCACCAGGAGCTTCTCCCGCGTGAGGTCGCCGGCGCCGTGCAGCAGCACCTGGAGCTTCTCCCTCGTGAGGACGCCGGCGCCGTCGTTCCTCGTCGTCACATGAGCAGACGACGCCTCGGTCACGCTGCCCCTGCCCGTCACCGCGCTTGACCCTCGTTGGCCTGGGGGCGTCCGCCGCCGCCGCTGGCCTGAGAACCTCCACTACCGCTGCCTGAGAGAGAGAGAGAGAGAGAGAGAGGGAGGGAGAGAGATGCGAGAGAGAGAGAGAGAGAGAGAGAGAGAGAGAGAGAACGGGAAAGAGATGAGCGAGAGGTGGAAGGAGAGGCCGGTCAGTTTATTTGGAGAGGGATCCAGGTGATCTGTTTTGGACCAATAGGAGGCCATGGTTTTGAAAGAGTGGATCGCTGACGTGGCAAATGTGTTTGTTTGTTTTGTTTGTGCGTTTATTTTGAGGTGCTAAACAATCTCAAATACAAAAATTGTCAATTACAAAGTTTTAGATTTCATCGAGGTCTACAAATTTCATTTTGGTAATTTCTCTATCCGAGATCGTTTACAAAATTTAAATTTTAAATTTGAGAAATTTAAATTTAAAATGTATTTTTTCTTTAGAAAAAATAATTTAAATTAAAAAGTATTGAACTAC